>CM076400.1:3559944-3835330 GCA_038363315.1 Mugilogobius chulae | reverse complement strand
ATTGAAGTCAGTGTCTCTTTGGTATATGCATTGTCTTTCTTTCTCACATCTCCGTCTGAATCCTATTAAAATCTAATCTTCATGTCCTTGTCTCTCTCATCTCCCCTAAATTTAATCTCTATGTTAATTCCTCCAGATTAAAGCCACGGACCAGGGCAAACCGGCGAAGTCCCAAACGGCGCGGCTGGACGTCGAGTGGGTCTCTGTCCCGCCTCCCGTCTCCGAGCCGATCACGTTCGAGGAGCCATCGTTCAACTTCGCCGTCATGGAAACGGACACTGTCAATCACATGGTGGGACACTTCAGTACGGAGACGCAGCGGCAGATGTGGTTCGATATCATAGGTAAGGCGGGTCATTAAAAGGCTAATCGTATGTGTGGCTTTGAAGTGAGCTTTCATTAAAACAGGGCTCACGCTGCCTCCAGTCCAGAGCCACATCTGATCTGGGTTTCTTTGGTGCGATGGCCATTTGCACTGAGGCCGGATCATGCATACTAGGCTGCACGCTAGGGCTGGGCAATATCGTGATAAAAATGGAATCGTGAGCTCATCTCTGTAACAATCCGCTTTTTGATGAAATCGTTATATCGGGATTTTCCTTTTTCTGATGGATGCAAATGTCTGTTCAAATATCGACTTCAGAGTGGCCAAGTCCACTCTTTAATAGCAATTTTAGGTTTCTTTTTTGGAAAGCCGCTTTTGAATTTGATGAGTGCGTGTGAGTGGGCTTTTACGTGATAGAATTGCTAATTTTTAGGCATTTTTCAGGTTTGACCCACAATGATGCATTAATTTATGACTGAAAGGTGAATTTTCTGCGTATTTCCATGTCTAAAGATCGTTTTTAGTACTACTAAATATTCTAGAATCACTGACACTTCTTCTTTCTTCTTCTTTTAATAACTTTTTAGTGTGAATAGCAGGAGTTGCTTGTTTTGGGCTTTTTTAACGCTTAGTTGCTGCTTGTTTCTTTCTGAAAATCTGGCAACACTGGTAGTAAGTGACAGGTATGTAAAAACAATCAGTTCAACTTCATACAACAATTTTAATAATAAATACAGATACATACAAGTAAATCAGTGAACATTACTATTCAAATTCAACATTGAATTGCAGAGGCACAAACGAACTGGAAAAACGCGTAGTTTTCTGGTGTAAAACCGACAACCTGAAGGCTTCACGATAGAGTCAGAATTCAAAGGGGGCTGATGCTGGAGCAGGATGCTTTTGGCTTTACTTAGTACCTTCTCCTGCCACAAAGAGTTCAAGTCCCTAAGTTTGACTCCAGTTATCTTAGAGCACGTCTTTACAGTGTTGTGCAGTTTGTTTCTGTCCTTCAAAGACAAGCCATAAAACCAACAAATATATACAGTATGTATACATGTTGTATGTATCCATTTTGCTGTTGAGAATACCATGAACTGTAAAATGTTAATTATTTAAAATAATAAAAATAAACCTCCCTAGTAGTTTGAAAAGTTTAACTATGCATACATTTTAGGCATTAATACTACTGAAGCTACAACCAAGATTGATTGACTGTTGTGCGTCTGCATAAAAAATAACAGTGACTAATTGTTTAACCTAGTGTAAGCTTTTTGGCTGATTAATGACAGAAATATACAATACACCAGTAGATGGCACCAACTGCCCCTGACAGCTCTGGCGTCTCAGAGTGAAAAAAAAGATCGCTAACACTCCATTAACGTTTATCTCATAAGGACTGAGCAAACCTGTGACACTGCAGTGTTTATGGACTAATATTTATTCACTTATATGTTTGTGAAGAAAACAGACGACGTGGCTTTTGCTTGGGAAATGTCGATGTTTCATCTGTTCAAGCTAATGTAAGCGGCTAATGCTAGCAGCAACTTTAAAACTAGACTCCACATTTATGAGTAACTTTATTGAATACACACTAGAACAGTCGTGACAGCCGTGTTTATAAAGACTTTTGTTTAGTCGTGTGTGCACAGTTCAAAGACCTGTCGCTGTGGTGCTGCTCTGTGTTCACTTTCGTAGTGCTGCTGTGTCCAATAACAAATAAAAAAGTGTCGTGTTTAAACCCTAACAGCTGTGACAAAAGCTAAAACACATCGTGATGAACAATTCAAGACTGAATGCATTTGGTAAGTGAGCAAAACAAGCAGACTGAAGTAGGAAGTTTAAAATGAATAATTTCTCTTTGCATTTTAAGGAAGCAAAAATCAGGAATAGTACCTTTAAGATCATTACATTTAAAGTTTTGATTAACATTTTACAATCTTCACTCCTGTTACTCCTCCTGTACTTAACCTAACCTTAACCTAACCATTCTGCAATGTTTTACAAAAGGCCAAAACTGTTATAATGATAAAGTGTGTCTTGGAGAAGTGCTGTAAGAAGCTTGCACTAGTCTCTTGTTGTCCTATAATCTGTGCTCATACATCACAACGTTAGCCGTGTCTGTAAAAGCCGGGATCTTTGGGAAACGTTTTGTGCGTTGGACGTATTGCCACTTAGAGCCGAAGCGCTCGGACTCAGGCTCAGATCTGAACAGTTCATGAGTTTCATCCGTCTTTATGAGGCGCAAACAGAGAGGAGACGTTTTCAAAGTCAGCAAACTCCACCGACTCTCACAGGGACTGGACCAGGAAAGAGAAAAATATGTTTTTAAGAAGAATATGAAGTGTGTGGTACCGTATACAGCAGATTGACGTCGCAATATTTGAAAGTTCAGATTGGAGATTAGTTGATCTGGTTATAATTACTCAAATTCTGGGCTTGACATTAAAGCTGTGATACCTGCCTGTTTCATTTGTAGATTACAAAATGTAGTTCTTTACACCAGAATGTATATTGCAAATGCAACAATTTGTGACAAAATCTGGATCGAATAATAATCTGTTTTAGTTTTCATCAAAAGCTTAAAACAGCTTTCTGATTGGCTGAGTTTGAGTGGTCCACTCCAGTTTCACTTTGCAGTCTGTAAAAAGATGCTTTTTAAGCTGTGACTGCTGTAAAAATGTAGGTATTAACCACTTAGGAGTTTGTGAGACTTAAGAAGGAGTTGGACAGATTAAAATAACTACTTTTGCAACTTGGAAATGACGTACTCCAGCTTTAAGGGTTGTCTGCTTGCCTGGGGCAAGTAAATAGTTTGTCTGGGCAAGTGCTCTATAAGTTGCCTGAATATATAATTGAGATAAAAAACAACAACAACCCTCTGTTTATCAGATTGCATCTGGTGCCCAGAGAGTAATTAAGCTACTGCAGTGATTTCTTAAAAATAAGACCTATCTGCCGGGACGACTAGAAACGATCTATCTGGTGACTTCTGACGATTGGACTAATCTTCCATTTCAACAACTGCTCAAAACGACAGTACTGAAAAGACTTTTACTATCACTTGAGGCGACGTTGTAGAGCTATTGTCCCTTTATTTTCTCATTTTGTTTTTTTATTTTTTTGTATGTTTTTGTAAAACTAATATATATTAAAAAAAAACACACCAAAAAAAGTTATTTTAATTCCCCACTTGGAGTCTGTGTCCTCCGCAGAGTGTGTTTAAACTGCTTAACACACGGATCCAAGTTGTTTCCTGTGCAGGAAATATTGCATATTTACAGTCAAACATTAATCAACTGTTGTTTTGAGATTGCTCCTCTGTCTCTCTCTCTCTCTAGCCCCATTCTCACGTCACTCCTGTAAAAGTACCCTGTCTTGTTTGCCGGTATACTTCAACATTTGCCCTCCGTCACATCTGCAAATTAGTTCCAGAACAGTCCAGTGTCTGCACCATTCACACCTCACCTGGCAACATGGAACGCTTGGGCACAAAATTGCCTATAAAACACTAACTGTCGACATCTGTATTACATTTTATTAGTCTGAAAAATGTTGTGAACCTTTTTCGTGCTTGTCCAATTTTATCAGCAGTTCTGACTTACTTATTATTTTTACAGGCTGCTAATTCCTTTCAGTCTTGTTAAAAGATGCCACACACGAGCTCTGGATTTGAATGTAACATAATTAAGAGACAGTTTGAAAGGTGAGCCAGGTCAAGCGTCTCTGCCGCTTCAGGCTGTGAGCTGTTAAAATAAAACACTTCTCACCGGTCTCACACACACACACACACCGTCCCTTCGAGGCAGTTCGCTTCACGCTAATTTCTGTGACATTTTGAGCCTTTTCTGTCTGTTTCTTTTCAAAGATTTCAAGAGATTTTTGGAGACTCTGCAAACCACTGCAATCTCTCTTGATGATAATAACGGTGAATTTGACTAAATCCCTAGCATCTGTATCAACTTGAGCAGCGCATTGTTCTTGTTTTGTCTGGAATGTTTCACAGCGTGGCTTTAAACTTGCGAGGTAAGGTAAGGTAAAGGCCACAGAATCGCCGTAGATGCTGACATAAAATTGCACGCTCAATCATAATTATTCAAAACATTCCCCAGTTAAATCTGATTGCTTTGTTTACAATATCTGTTCCTTTTGTCTGTAAATCCTTAGTTCGTCAGCATAAGATTCAAATAATCCACATCAATAAATACAAAGTTACAATTGCCTGACATCCTTGCATTAAACTGTTCCGACAGGCGGCTCACGTGTGTTTGGTGTGAATGAGGATAACGTGGATCAGAGGAGAGCGGAGGCAGGTTTTTGTAGACTTGCTTGTAGAGTCAACGTCGCCAGTGGATGCCAGAGAATCAACTAATCAGTGCGCAGGAAAATCAAGCGGAAAACCAAAAATGACGCTTACGGAAAAACAGTATTTAGTCAACACATCTCTGAACTACACAAATGACGTTCCAGCGTGAACAAACTTATCGTAAACTTCGAGCTCAAAGAGTCAAATCCTGACCTGGAGAAACGTCCGAGCGTCAGGTCAGCTTTCCCTGCATGATCCAAACTGTCTAAAAAGAGCTTCTGTGCTGTTGTCTGTGAATGCTGCGATGTGATACAGTCCAAACAGTGAGTTTGAGAGAAAAGTACTTACAGTGCACGTCTATAGGACCACGCACTGTAAAAAAAAAAAAGCTAAATTGTTCAAAAAAAAAATCCGCGAAACAGCGAAGCCGCAAAAAGTGAACCGCGATAGAGCAATTGACCACTGTACATATCAATGTCCATAAGCAAACATCCAAGATTATTTTAAACCACTTGCTAGTGGTGTCTACATAATGACACCCTCAGGCTAACGAACTATAGCATGATTGACCCAAATCTGACAAATAACCCAACAACAGACTGGACAGTGATGCAGTGGCTTGGTCTCAGGTTCTGGACAGAGCTTCCATGTTTCCTCTGGGCATCCCACATAAACCCAGAACATGCACACTTTATCCTCCAGGATCCATGGTTCCAGCCCGGAGCTGCTTCCCCAGGCTCTGAGACTCGACAGGTTTAACCCTCGAGGCAGCGGATGAGGAATGAGCAAAACGCACAAGACAGTTTTCCCTACAGGCCCAATAAAATACAACAACATGAAAATAATTTCTCCAGTGACTCCAGTACTGTTGAACAAGAAGGTTTATCTTAAGTCTACCTTTCATTGGGGAAACAAACAAACAAATCTCAAATTTTAGCTAACGTTTTGCTAAGTCCGTATTGATGCAGTTCTAGATAAAGCAAAAGAAAATAATTAGCGAATCTGCTGATTAATTGACTACAAAACTAAATATCTGCATCCCTAAAAACATGCAGCACAATATTCAGATCGCAGTGGAACATTTGTACTTAAATAAAGATCAATTAAAGATTCTTATTTAAGCTTTTTTTTAGATAAATTAAATATAAAAACCCATATGAGATCTCACATTATAACTTCCGTTAGATTATGCTCTAAACCAAACGTTGTGAGCTGGACATCCGGACTGTTCTGGACGGGTTAGCGGGTGAAGAGATGTCCGCTGTGATCCTGGCTTTGACCCAACCTGGCAACCGAACGCGAACAGGAGGAGACTGTGTTTGGATCAGGCAACCACACAGTTTGAGTCGTGAGATCCTCAAAAGGGCAGAGAAAGACCAAAGTGAGCTCCAACAGAACACCTGCTTCCACAATCTGCAGAAAATGTGAAGAGAATGTGCTTAAAACATAATAAATGAGTTATGTAATTGTGATGAAAATACCAGTGTAAAGACTGTTTTCTTTTAATTTGATTATTCAGTTCCCTCCTCAGAAAGTTCATTGTAACCCAAACCTTTGGGAGTCCTCTACAAACCACTACACACTGTTTTAATCTAATCATTAAAGCTTATGGGCCCTATTTTACCCCCAGCGCTGTCGCTAGTCTTAGTTTTACCTCTGTTGGCCACTAGTGGCTCTCCAGCGCTTATGCTGTCAATCTAGGTGGTGTGGCTCCAGATGTGAGGATACAATTTCATTCAGTAAACCAGAGATGTGCTCACGTCTGTGACAAGTGAGCAGAGCAATAATCTCACAGGCAAAAGTTAACTGTAGCGGCAGCTTCAGTTTGGAAGAAAGTGTAATAATAGAAATCTAGTTGGTAAAAGTCTACTCACATGACAGGCTTTAACAATTTTTCTAAAAATGTGTTTCTTTTACATAAAACCTATTGGCTTAATAAAAAAAATAATCAGATGTGAGAGTGGTTTTATCTCATGACACTCATGAGATAAACCAGAGCGGTGCTGCGTGACCCTTCGGTCCTTTTGAGCTTTTTGGGTTAAAGTTGGCCGTGCGCACTCACAACGACCCGCTGGACGTTAGACCAGAGCCTGCCGGCTTTACAGCGATGAACATGCATGGGCGCGAGGAAGAGCGCACGGAACCGTTTTGGCACAGTCCAGACCAGAGCCTTGCGCTGTGCTTTACATGGAACATGAAGACCTGCGCAACCAGAGACCAGACCGAAGTGGCCACAACCCGCGCTCATCTGTCCCGGGATTGTAGACGCGGTCACGCACGAAAGACCCACCACACGCATCACACGGGGCACTGTTAGCCTGTGAGCCTGGCTATGGACAGTTGTTCTGAGACTGGTACATGTGCACAGAGAGACTGCCAATAGCGGTGACTTTTTTTTCGATAACGGTACGATACCGACATCACAAAAATTGTGAATATCGACTGATACTGATACCGATCTATCTCCCATCCCTAAAATATATAATCAAATAATAATTAAGCCATGTGTAGCGGTAATTTCTTAACTGTTACCTAGCAACCACATTGTAAATTTGGGACAAAATCCACATAAATGACACTGACTTTAATTTTGACTTTAATCGTGTCAGTTGTGTAAATTGTATTTGCATTTTGATGCTTTTTGACAACACGTGAGAGAGAACTCAAACTCAAATTACTTTTATGTATTTTTTGTTTAATTTGTTCCTACTTTGTAACTTACCTGCTGTAAAACCATTATACTTTTTTACCACAAGGACTCTCACACCAAACTAAGTCCAAATGAGAAATAATCTTCAAACACAGTCATTATTTCTATCTGTCCTGTGAAACGGTACACGTTTTCAGAACTGGCTGTTTTTCAAAAGGACCGTGTGTTTTTCTATGAATGAAATGAAGCGGCAAATGGAGGCGTTGTGTTTGTGTGACATCTGTTCTTCTGAGGCACGTTTAGAGCTTCTCCTGCGAGTGTGAACCGTCGTCACGTTTCTGTCAAAATGTCACTTTCTCCCCCCGTCACGGCAGAGACGAGCTTTCAACAGGCTTTCATTGTTGCAAATCAGTTTCTGGATTGTGATGGTTGAAGAGAGTCAGATGCAGAACGCTGTGGATGTGTGATTAATGTAGAAATCTAAAGTCTACAAGTGTGTTTTAATGCTTTTGTTTTGTAGATAAAGCTCGCTGCGTAGTAAAGGGTTGTAAAATGAAATCAAACAATGAAACAGTCATTGGTGAAGTCTTCCAAAATCGCAGGCTACCGACACAGGACATATTATAGGTCTTTATACTGTGACACTCAAACACAATCACAAATGAGGACACTGAGACGTTCTGATGTATTGTGAATGTTCGCTTCAGCCTGCGGACACGTTGTTTGTGAAATTATTCAGAAAGAAATCTTGTATCTTGTGAACTGCCTTAAAGACGCAATGAGAATGAGTGATTGAGGTCTTCAGTGGTGGTTTGTGTGTCATGTTGTTCCAAATTGTGTTGTTGCTTGGTAGTTTATAATTGCATTCTTACTGTAGCATATCATTTGTTGGAATATGTCATTGCATCAGAATTTTTCCTCTTCCTTTTGGAGTAGGTCTCGATAGAGCAGTGGTTGCCCACATAGTATCAACGTCGTTGGTTTATTTCCTAATTTTTTATTAATGAACTTTTGAATGTAAATATGTAAAGATTATAGCCAACGTGGCTAATTTCCATCTTCAGTCCCTCGGCAGGTTGATGTCAAGAACATCTAGGACAGAACAGAGACAGCAACAGTCACACAAGGCCTCAGACATTACTGCACAGACAGATAAAGGACAGTTCATTAGATGTTAATAGGCAGTTAAAAATAAACATACAATATACACATAAATCATCATGTTACACGTGAATACATGTTTGTCCCCATGTGACCAGGGGGCCTTTCTTTATGTCCCCTGTGTCTGTGTAGGTTTCCTCTGGATTCTCTGGGTCCTTCTATAGAATTTCTCTCGTGCTGCCACTGAAAACAGATGGAAGCGATGTTGCCATCAGCCTCTCTAAGCACCATTAACACTCACGCACACTCCAAATCCACACTAGACAATGTGGGTGAAGTGTCTTGCCCAAGAGCACAGCATCTCAGTGTGGTACCTGATGTCAAAGCGGTCTCCCATCCAACGACTGCCCAGGCACAGCCTGCTTAGCTCCAGAGATCTGGCGAGTTCAAACACTGACAAACTGGTAAAGCCAAGGTCAAACCTGAGGCACTTCAGTAGAACACGAGGCACAGAGAAATCAACAAAAACATTTGAATTCAACATTTTATTATTAGCCCAGCTTAGTCTTCTTTTCTCCTGGACTAGTCTTTGCTTTTTTCAAACACTGGCTGTGGATGAAAATTGCATTTTGTATTCCACAATTTCCAATCAATTTATGCATGAAACCTGCAAACCCTGTAGACTGAAAACATGTTCTGATACACATGGGATTAGTTTATGAGAGCATTCTCTACCTATTCTCTTAAATGTGACTTCTGGAGGGGCTTACACGTGCGTACTGAACAGAATCTTCATTTTACACAGCAGAAATTACAAATTGAAATACAGCGCTTGTCAGAAAAATTCCAAAAATAGATCTTGTTCAACCCTAACCTCTCCTTGGCCATTGAGACTTCTAACATTGTGACAAAGCCCACATTCTGCTCCTCTCTCTCTCGTGTTTAGTGACGTTGGTGACATATTGGCTGCGTCTTAAATCCTCAGTCGCAGTAGTGGTCTGTCAGCAGGACTCGTGTGTTCAGGACGAGAGCTAAAGATCAAACCTGTGCAAACAGATGGTGTTTATTAAGACGTTCACACAAGATCAGCCACGTTACCTGACAGTCATGCTACACACACTTTGTCACAGCAGAGCCACAGATAAAGCCTCTTTTAAAGGACACACTTGGTATCTAACATTGTATTTAGCTTCATTCATGCTTGTTCGTCTTCTGCACTCAAGGACTTTGTTCATAAACCACAACATGTTTTCTTGGGTTTGAAAGTAGATTCCAGTCAGTTTATTTTCATTAGAAACAATTACAGCAGTCTGTTTCATGCATTTAAAGAGCACTAATCCTCTGCATACTAATCATGATTATTCTTTCCATATAATCGTGCTGTTGTCAGCTCACTAGATTGTCTGATTTTAAAGCTTAACTACTCCGTATCAAAGGTCGTTGTGTCAGCAAAGACACTTCCAGTATTTTCTAGGAGCTTGCTCACTTTGGCGCTCGTTTAGCACCTCTTCCTGCTTTGTTGATTTGAAACCCGTCTGCAGATGTCCCTGCAGCATTTGTCATGTCTTCTGTGATTCAAAAAGTAAAAAAAGTCTGTACCAAATGTACCCTCATGTTAAACACGCATGTTAAAAAATCACTTTTTAGCCATTTTTCAAATTTTTAGTATGACCAGGTTGAAAAAGCACGGTAAAATGGTAAATGGACTCTATTTTGTTAGCGCTTTGAACAGAACAGAAAGATTTATTGTCATTGTCACAGAGTACAACGAATTACGCTTGGAGTGAGCCCTCGGGCCGCTGCGCCTTTTGCGCGCCACCACTCGTTCTTCTGAATATGAAATGCAGAGCAAACATACAAATAAAATATATAAAAAAAACTTCCACCTTTCAAGGCACTCAAAGCACTTTACAATCAAGTATCCACTCACCCAGTGTAACAGACACTGTGGCAAAGTGAGTCAAGTGTCTTGCTCAAGGACAGAACTGCAATGCACTTTTGCCATCCCACTGTGGCACCTGGTGTTCCAGTGATCTCCCATCCAAGTACTGACCAGGTCCTTACTCACTTAGTTTCTGAGATCTGACGGGATCAGGCTTCGACAAACAGTTATGGCTGTCATCATCAGGAAAAGTTTTATTACCATTGTAAGTGCACAAAATGTACCAACGGAACTTGCTTTGGTGAGAACGTGCAAATAAACCACTGATAATAATGTCAAGTGTTGTGTGGGGCTTGTGAGCTGAAATATTTACTTCAATCAGTCAACTCCATAAATCAGATAATGATCAGAACTTTGGCATGCATTTAAAATATCTAGTCCAAGTTAACTGAGGCGAGGTAGTGACCTATGAGCCTGTGTGTTCCAAGTGTGTTCACATGTGTCACTGGACTTGGACACTGGACACATACAAAGGAAAGACTTTTAGCATTTAGTCTGACAGTGACAGAATAGAACGGACATGTTTGCGTTTGTGTCCTGCAGGTTTACCTGTGTCAACTCCACTTCAGTGAGCACGATAACACAGCGGTCCTAACCTGACACATCCTCCACTGTTTCACTGATTTACTGTCCACTCTGCTCTCCCTCAGGGCCTCTGTAAAAACTGTAACTACACAACTGAGAGCGAGAGAAAGAAAGAAAGAGAGAGGGAAGGAAGGAAGGAAGGAAGAAACGAAGAAGGGGGAGAGAGAGGCAAATGGCTTTATTATGTGGACAGACTGATGTAGGTGAGAGCTGCTATGGTTGAATAAACTCCAGTCAAAGCGTTTAAAGTGGTTAGATTGTACCACACTGGTCACAACCAATGTAAATAAGGCAACAAAGTCTCAGAAGAAAACGTAGATGTACAACGAAATGTCAAAAACGTACACTAAGCACGCTTGTCATGCGTAACTCGAAGCCTCAATGAGTAAATTTAGGTTTTAAGTTACTAAAATTGGTAAGTTTAGGAATGGGGCTTTGAGTAAATTTAGGATTTACCCGTTAGAGAGAGAGAGAGAGAGAGAGAGAGAGAGAGAGAGAGAGAGAGAGAGAGAGAGAAAGTAAAACAAAAAGGTGGAAAGAGGAATGAGCGGAGAGGGAGGTAGAGAGAAGAAAAGAGGGAGGGATTTTGGAGTGAAGGAGAACGAGAGGGAGAGAGGTGCTATAACTGGCATTTATTGTAAACATATTAATTCACCTTTGGTTGACAATAAGGAAATGATTCGATTCAGTTTTCAATTTTGCAGCCATGATTTTTAATTTTGTTCGATTTGGTTAGGTTTTAGCTATTTTTTTTTTTTTACCATAAAACACAAAATAAACCATAATACATGACATTTAAAACAAAGCCACTGTTGTTAGTGCTCAAAACTGCAAACATTTGAAAAGTAAGCAGTAAAGTGCAGTATTATTTAGTGTCCATATTTAGAGGTCATAATAATGCACATTCAGTCCGGTCTTGCACAAGTTCACTATTATTGTATTATTATTTCTATTATACAACTACAGATTGTCTGTGTAAGTCAGTGGATTGTGGTCTTTCGATCCGATCGCTGCATACTTCAAACAATTTTCAAAGTTTACTATCGATTTTCCATCCCTAGTTGACAAGTTAAAGGGGCTGTACTGTGTAAGATTGAGAGGAATTTTAATTATCACTTATAGTCCACAAACATTTAAATCATATTTATTCTTTACAACATGAATACTTAAGAGAGCACTGTTAACCAATCCACATCAACTGTGATACATTTATACGTATTTGAAATGTTTAATTACGGGCCGGAATGTGGATTATTGACGCTAGATGGCATCATGCTTAATAGGCAAAATGCATGTGAAAGGCTCCCTCTAGTGTTCAAAAGTGGAAATCACATGGGAAATTTAGAGGGAAAGACTGAGAAGATTGTGTCATGATTCTATATGTTGTCAGTGTAAATTCAGCTCTGAAGTTACAAAAATGGGTAAGATTAGGTCTGGGGCTTGGAGTTGGTTACGATCAGGATCAGGTTATGTTAAAATTAATTAAAAAACATGCCTTTACATCCCCATAGAAATAAACTGGGGCAACTACACTTACATATGTATTTGTAACACATTAACTCTTTTTCCTGGCTAGAAACTCAGCCTTTAGATAAATAAGCCTTACTTTCATTCTTTAACTAACCCTTTCATTTAAATACAGGGTGCGATTTGCTGGGGGGGATGGGAGGGATTTTCCCTACCTCTGGATTGTCCGTCCCCCTCTCTGCTTATATTTTCCCCATCCCTCCTTCTGCTTTTATCTTGTATTATGTGCAGGGGGGATAAAAATAACAAAGACTGTGTTTCATAGCCCAATTTTCAGAGTGTTTTATCAATCCCAGCGTAGTCTCATTTATGTTTTTTCCTTCTCCCGGTGCTGCTCCTGCGCTCAACAGGCAGCTCTCATAACAGCTTCCAATCTTTTCTGATTGGCTATTCCTCTAACTTTGTCTGCGCGCACAAGCAAAGTTTAAATGGACAGATCTCAATAATGAACATAGACGCCGCCGCGCCGATCTCTCTCTCTCTCTCCTCTCTCTCTCTCTCTCTCTCTCTATCAGCGCTGTCATTTATACTCGGGTTTGGTCACTCGGAGCCGCTGTGCTGCTGCTCTGTCACCTGCCCTGTGAGATCATGGTTTAATCCACGACTGTGAGCAAAGCAGAGCGGGAAGATCAAGTCAGCAACAAAGTGAGAGACACGAAAATGTTGACGTGCAATGCGATTCAAAGCGGGACAAGACTCGTATTAAGTGACGAACTGCACTGCTCTTGTTTGTAGAACCCGGTGCCGCAAGAGCTGCGCTGAGAGGCAGGACCAATTGGTTAACCCGGGGCTCTGCGGAGCTTTATGCACTGAATGGAGTCTGTTCATTTGGGAGGAAACGTGCCAGTGCGCGCCAGAAGCCTGTTAGTTGCGAGTGGAAAAGAAACGGAATGGGCACGGGAAGGAGAGACGCGATTGTAGTGGCGCGCGTGTACATGGTGCGCATGCGTGTTGCAAGCGTGCACGTGGTGCGCGTGTAGAATGACTTATAATTTTCTATCCCCCCTTCTGTTTTTTTGACAAATCGCACCCTGTTTAAATATATTTAGTTTTGAACATATGTGTCTCTTTTCTTGATGTCTACTGTTCATTCAAGCTGGAATTCAACAATAATTGGGTCAAGGCCTCTTCACAATAAGCTATTTAAAAGACCAACCTTGACTGTGTCTGTCAATGCAAGACGATTCTCACAAGAAAACACTTTTTTTTCTTATGCATTTATTTCTTTGAACAGCAAGGATGCAAACACATGTCCCAGTTTTATCTCATAAGGCTGTTTTTTTAATCATAAACACATTTTAACTTTAATGAAACGTTAATGAAAAACTTTATCAAGGCTAGAAACCCAACTCTAATCTTTCTACTTTTACTCTATTGTTACTAAGCCTTATTTAATTCATCATTTGTTTTAGAGATTAGATTGGGTCAAGAACAGACCCCGATTCATTGTTTGTGCGTCTGAGCCCAAAGTGAGTGCGCCCTGTCCACTCACTGAACTGTGATATTTCATTGTCTCATCTGTTTAAAGTGTCTAAAGTGTGTCTCCAGAACCAGAAATGCTTCCTCCATTCCGCACATATCTCTCTCTTTTTTCCCTTCTTTTCTCACTGCGTTCGTAACATAAAGTGTGCACTTTCTCTGTCTCTCTTCCTCGTCTTTTCATTGCTGCGCTTGCACACATACACGCTTCTTTTTTCTTTCTCCTGTTTTTCTTGATCTGCGCATATGAAAGACCAACACAAAAGAGCGTACATATAGAGCAGGGGTGCCCAAACCTTTTTCCTTGGTGGGCCAAAATTTGGTGATTTTTTTCATCGCAGGCCAAAATGTATTGCATTGAAGAGTGCCGTTCTTTTGAACACGTTTTAAGAGATTGCACATTAATTTTGTCATTTGACAGTCTTTTTTAAAACAAAGATGAATCAATCAGTTAGTCCTAACAAACCTGAACAACCTTTTGCAGGCCAAATTGAACCATCTGGCAGGCTGAATTTGGCCCCTGGGCCCCACTTTGGGCACCCTTGATATAGAGGGATTTTCAATCACTTTCTGCCCTACTGCACATGCTTTATGCAGAAAGAGCCACTCTCCATCAAATTAGCGGTGGAAACTTCTTTGAATAAAACAACAAAGCAGCTGTTTGGATCAGGTCTGAACTGGTCTGACAGACGTCTGTCTCCTGAAGCTTGAGAGAGTGTTTTTCTCACAGTTTTTTCAGTCCCCTTAATGTTTTCGCAGAGTGATAAACTCTTGTAGTTAGCTGACAACGGTGCCTTTTTGACTTGTTTCCACTGCATAACGGGTGTGTGGGCATAAACAAAAAGCCCTCTATAACACGACACAAAACAGCGTATTATGAGCACGATTTCATGCCTTTTTTGTGTACTTATGCTATGCCGTAGATAAAAACACACGCGTTTTGTTTGAAGCCACGTTTGGACATTTTTTTTAAGTTTAGTGTGTAATAGGCATCGGGTAAGTTTTGGGCTTGGGATAGGTTAAGTTTAGAATATGAATTTTATTAACATGTCCTGTAATGTTGTGGTATATGTACACTTTCTTGTGAGATCAGGTTGGAAAGGTGCACCTTCCTTCTCTCTCTTTCTTCCTACCACAAGTCTTCTGTCTCTCTTTCTTCTCACTTCACATATAAAACACGCACTTTCCCTTCTCGCGGTTGTTTGTCACTGTGTTCTGGTGCAATGATTCAGGAGGGTCCTCAGAGCTTTGTCTGGTCAGAGGGTCAAATTATAAAAGTTGTTGAAAGTGTTGTGATAAGTGCCATTTCTTTAGTTAAAAAGCTTGAAGGTATGACTGGAAATGAAAATAGGAACAAAAACGCCACAAAGGTTGGTTATTTGGCTCAAAATATTGCTTAGTATTCATAGTTTGGAACCTATAATGTATTCCAGGGGCTCAACAAATCTCTGGTTTGAAGAAAAAGTGTTTGGGGACCATTGCTCTAAGGCACACCACTAATCAGGACAAGGGGAAGTAAGACGGGCCATGAGCCAGGCTTGAATCCAGTGCACCAAACACTGGAGAAATATCACATCACAACTTGTGCACACACAGAGATCAGCATTATGGAGAAAAATCTAGAACTGCCATAACAAATATATACACTCTTACCCCGGGATGCATGCCTTTTAAGCAGAACTTGCATGGGCTTCCAAAAGTTGTAAAAAGTGCTTATAAACTTGTCATACTGAATAATGTCCGGCTCAAACTGCATTAGCTAAATGAACAAAACACGTGGCTGCTGTTTCTGTTTTATAGACAGTAAATATCACTTACAGCACTTTCATTTTCACAGTTAGCACAGTTAGCCTTGGAAAAAGTTTAGAGTCGCTGACCGTAACGCCAAAGAGCATTTTGTCATGGTTGCAAACCGATGCGACGGCCATCTTGTCTTCCTTCTGCTCGGGGCGAGAGTCCAGCAGAGAAAACCCCATTAGAGGCTCCAGCGGGCACACAAACATATGAATCGATCTTTGCTTTGACACTGCTCTCTGCGCTCATAAACTCAGACACACCAGCAACAACATGAACTCAACAATCTATATTTTTAACACGTCACAAGTTACGCGTTCATTCTATCTGGACACGAGCGTTTGAGTTCATTAATACTGGAAAATTAGTTTTTCAGACAGCAACTCCAGGTGTTTTCTCCGATGAGGAAGCAATAATTTAACATTTAAAGGTGCATCGTGTAACCTTTTAGCCAAAAAATAGACTTGAACAAAAGTACAGGGTTTTTTTGCACGAATGTTTTTGTTGACCTTAAAACTCTAAGCAGACTTATATCTTCTTCCATTAAATTAACCATTTAGTGTCTTAAAGGAACGCTTCATCTTGCTTGTTTCCATGGAAATCTTGTTCCTTTAGCTAAATGTCACTTTAAAATTGACTTGTGAGGTTTGTGGTCCGAACATCCAACCCGATCTCACAAGAAAGCGTACATTTACCATGACATTACAGGACATGTAAATTACGTATGATTAGCACGAGTTCACGGCTGTTTTGTGTAATTATGGTACGCGTCGCAGTCCCAGTTTATTTCAATGGTGGTTGTTAAGATGTGTTCTTATTTATGAATAACCCTCACCCCTTATCGAAATCTTGATTGTAATCTTAACCTGCCCCAAACCCCAGACCTAAACTTACCCATTTAGTAACTTAACTCATTTTTACGCTTTTTTCATATCGTGCTAAATGTACTGCGTAAATAAGTACGCAAAAAAAGCCTGAAATCGTGCTCAAAATACGCTGTTTTTGTGTTGTGCTATATGTACGCCTTCTAGTGATACTGTGTTGGAACATCTGTAGCTAAGAGCTGTCAAGTGCTTCATTAGCATTTCACTGATTGATTTCTGCTGAGTTGTTGTGAGGTTGTTTTAAACTGAGGGAAGTTTTATCCATGCCTATGTTTTTATTTTATTGTTTTATTGACCGTTGATTAACCAGGAAAGACCAGCTCAGATTAAAATATCTTTTTCTGGGGCGAGTGGAGGAGACTGTTGGGAAAACTTACATGGGGAGGAACATACTAATTCCTTATAGAACAGAGTTGGACAATTATTTCTTTCCCTGAGGGTCATATTTGAATTCAGATAAGTGTCAAAGGGCAAAACAACAATCTTTTGTTTCACAAAGTCTCATTATTGCAAACTCTTTTCTGTAGAAAATGCTACTTTATTTAATTTGATTGTCTATTTATTGTGATATTTATTAAGAACACAAGTGCAGACACATGTTCCATAGCTCAGTATGAAAAAATTAAAATAAAAAAAGAAATAGAAAGAGTAACGCTTATTCATTTAAATGTCCTGGGGGCCTGATTAGAAGAGTTTGTCTATCTATTAGGGATGGGACGAGACAGAATTTTCACGAGATGAGACGAGCCACGAGATTGGGTCCGCGAGATCGAGACGAGACAAGATTTTTAAATAATTTGCATTAATTGTTTCAATTTAGAATTTCAACAAGGCAAATAAAAAAAAAAAAAAAGATTTGTATTATTTATTATTGTTAGTTTATATTCTTTTAGTTTAGCTTTTCCTTTCATCATGTGTATCACCTTGGATTTTATTTTTTCAACGATATGAGTTTTGACTGAAATTAATCCGCTCCCCATGTGTAGCTCAGGCTCCGCCCCCTTCCCCTTTCCTTCTTCACAGCGCTGCCGCTGATTCTTCCATGCTGCTGACAGGCACCAGACACACACAGATGAGACTTTTTTACAGTTATTGATGATATAGGCCAAAATATCTCTTTGTGGATCTATTTTAAACTATGTTTAAGTGTGAAAAACACTGCGCTGTTCCCGCGATGTCCGCGCGTATATTTGACGATTATATATTTTTTCTTTTACAATGTTTAGGACTAATTATCTCTGTCAATATTGGTCCTATCTTTACGAAATAAAAACTGAGACAGAGTTTAGACTGTTTTCTGTCAGAATAAGTCTGCCACAAGTCTGTGTGTGGAGGAGAATATTTACTACAGCTGCTCAAAGATACAAAACTTAATTTCATGACCATGGAAAAATCTCACGAGACAGTTCAGTACGTGTGCGCACAGTATCATGACAGTTTGATCTCGCGGCACGAGATCTCGTCCCATCCCTACTATCTATCTATCTATCTATCTATCTATCTATCTATCTATCTATCTATCTATCTATCTATCTATCTATCTATCTATCTATCTATCTATCTATCTATCTATTCTTCTTTTCACATCTTCAAATGTGAAACTTGCTGCAAAATTTCAATCTTTAAACATTTTAATCTCCAAAGCAGATGTAGATAATAACTACACTTGAAACCTTGTCAGCCACAGACTTCCTCCTGGACAATTGAGGAATTACATGCAGTAGTTAGTTTGCAAAATGTGTTTGTTATTCATTTGCTGGGAACTGAATTTCATAAGAACACATTAAATTGGCAAGTCTATTCTGAAGAAAGAAGTTTAGCGCGTAAAGAGCACTTCAGATTCTAACTCTGTGCAGAAGGAAAAAACATATTCTAGTGTTTTCATATCTTGAACTAACATTTAGATTTAAAATGCTATTCTCAGTATTTGTTGTTGAACTCCGAGACAACCTCCAAGTGTTCAAACTTCAGCGCTTATTCAAAGGCGTAATTTTCAGTTTGCGGCGGAGCGACAAAGGGCAGGAAACAGCAGGTTACTTATAAAAGTTATAACCAATTTCAGACACTTCTGCTTTCGACAATTTTCACAAACAGTCATTTCTGAGGTCAAGGAGGAGTCCGGTGTCAGAAAAATATATCGAAAATACAGCCTCACTTTTAACAATAGACACAAAAGACGGCAGAGCTGGTCCTTCTGTGAATCGTTCTGCTTTCAGGTGTTTTGACAGACGTGTATAATGAAAAGTAAATGTTGTTTTATACATTAGTTTATTCCGATATGCCATAGGAACATCTCATAATGCTTCAAACATGAAATTTAGCTTTTCAAATGTCACCAAATCAGCTGGTGCATTTTGAGTGACTTTGGTCCCACAGCAAGGTCTTCAACTTCCAGGCAGCAAGAGGCATTTCTGTGAAGTTTTCATGTTCCTCTCACTCTGACTTTTTACAAGTAAATACAGACAAGTGGTAGGTGAAAACAGGACTTTTCTAAGCACTCGAGCATCAACGGCAGGACAATACAAGATTACTCATGTATAAATCAACCCAAAATACAACTTTTGGTTAGAGAACACTGTTATAACACGGTTACGGTTACTAAACAGTACAATATGAACCCATAAAATTAACATTCATACAAGAGTCCACAGTTACAAAGTATGTGCAATGCCTGGATCATAAATCATTTAGGCGATTAACATTGGAAAGTGGGAGTACCTCAAGGAAACACTTTGGCACCAAACTATTCATTATGTTTATGAATGTTTTATTCAACTGATCAGCTCAATATGATAATCTGACATACTACAAATCATCAGTGATGGCTTGTTCTAAGCTGACGACACACCACTGTTGGTTTACCGCTGCAGCTTCCTTTACTCATTCAGTTTAATGTCTTGAACTTTAGAATGAAGTTCAATCAAAGTAGAATCAAAGCAATATTTTCCACAAGACATTAAAGTTTTCACTTAGTGCTCTGGTTTCCCTCATCACTAAAAACATATCCAGTAGCTCCTCCTACTGATGGAAATTAGCTGTAAATCTAGAATCTGGTACCAGCATCTCTGCCATTGTGCTTAATGTAAATGTACTTTATCCCAATAAACCTTAACTTTAAGAAAACTCTATTTAGCTTTGTCTGGCACATCCCACCAAGAGAAGTCTGTTGATTGAATATGTTTATACAGTATATTCTGATGTCAGAGCCTTCTGGCACTACAATTTTTCACTAAAAATAGATTTCCTCTGCCGGCACTTTCCTGTGTCCTCTCATACACGCCTCAGGCAGTGATAAATGAAAGCAGTTTACTCAAATGTGGTCCTGTATCACCACTGGTGTTCTGTTTTTATCTCCGTCCTCTTGACCTCTCTTTTAATTATAACTACAAGCCACTCACAGAGCTGTGGTGTTTTGGAAAACGTACTGTGAGTCTACCTCACATAGTGCAGCTTTATTACAGTGACAACATCTGATTCTTGTCAAGTTGCGACCTTCAGTTCCATTCCTCACAAACACCTGTCTAGATTGCTTGACCAAGAGTACAATTTTCTGCTTTCTGTATGTGTATAGTTCATTCTTATATTAGTCTGCATCAAAGGTGGGAACAAGTCAGTGTTTTGCAAGTCTCTTGTATTTGGCCTCAAGTTGGAGTCAAGTCCCAAGTCAAAGAGCGGGAAGTCAAGTCCCACTCTGGTCAGTCCGAGCCGAGTCTCGAGTCTTTTCCAGTCTATATATCAAACTAATTAAAACTGTTAGTTTTATAAATTATCCCATTTAAAATACTTTTCTGGTCACAAAATTAAGACATAAGGAGTAACATGTTTCAGTCTGTTAGTGTAAAATTACTATTTATTTTTGAGGAGAAGCATCAAGTCATCTCAAGTCACAGAGCTCCAAGTCAATTCCAAGGCACTTACCTTTTAGTCCATTTTAACAAGTCTTAGCATCAAGCATCAAGTCATCAAGTGGCTGTTACCTTCATGTGCCTGTTGAAACTAAAACTCTTGTTAAGATCTTTTGTGATTTTTAGACGTGTCAAAAAAAGAAAAGGCCACAGTGACAGACATAAGGACATAAAACTGAAACACGGTTGGATTAATTTAAAAATGCTATTGACCCTATTTTGTCCCGCCTACTTTTCTAGGACGTGCACTTCCTGTTTATCTGCATTTAGCCTGTAGATTTCAGTCGATGGGTTTATTTTAACTGTCATTATAATTAATTAAAATTGCCCCACAAGACAGACAAACAAACACGTTAGCTACCTTAACAGAGCTAAACAGGAAGTGCATTTCCAAGCCAAGTAGGCGGGACAAAATAGGGTCAATAGAAGCTAGTGAAACTCTCTCTCTCCTCTCTCTCTTTCTCTCTCCTCTTCCTCTCTCTCTCTCTCGCACTCTCTTTCTTTCTCTCTTTTTTCCTTACTCTCTCACTCACCCCTCCTCTCTCCCTTTTCCTCCCTCTCTCTCTTCCTTCCTCTCTGTCTTTGTCACTCTCTTTCGTTCTTTCTCCCTTTCTCTGTCTTTCTCTCTCTCCCTTTTCCTCACCCTCTTTCTTCCTTTTTTACTCTTTCTTCCTCCCCTCTCTTGTCATTTATCTCTATTTCTCTTCCTTTCTCTCTGTCTTCATCACTCTCTCTTGTTCTTTCTCCTTTTCTCACTCTTCTCCCTTTCTCTCTCTCTCTTTCTCTCTCTGTCTTTTACTCTCTTTTCATTACTCTCTTTCTCTTTCTCACTCTCTCTTCCTCCTCTCTGTATTCGTCACTCTCTCTTGTTCTTTCTGACTTTCTCTCTTCCTCTCTCTTTCTTCCTCTTTCATACTCTCTTTTCATACTCCCCTCTCTTTTTGTTTATATCTCTCTTTATTTTTTCCTTTGTCTTCATCACTCTCTCTTTTTCTTTCTCTTTTCTCACTCTTCTCCCTTTCTCTCTCTCTTTCTCTCTCTGTCTTTTACTTTCTTTTCATCACTCTCTTTCTTCCTCTTTCTCACTCTCTTCCTTCCTCTCTGTCTTCGTCGCTCTCTCTTTTCTTTCTCCTTTTCTCACTCTTCTCCCTTTCTCTCTCTCTCTTTCTCTCTCTGTCTTTTACCCTCTTTCTTTCCTTACTCTTTCTTCCACTTTCACACTCTCTCTTCTTCCTCCTCTCTTTTTGTTTCTCTCTCTCTTCCTTCCTCTCTGTCTTTGTCACTCTCTCTTGTTCTTTCTCCTTTTCTCACTCTTCTCTCTCTCTCTCACTCTCTCCCTTTTTCTCTCCCTTTCTCTCTCTCCCTCTCTCTGTCGTCATCACTCTCTCTTGTTTTTTCTCCCTTTCTCAATCTTCTTCCGTTCTCTCTCACTCTCTCTCTCACTTGTGCCCTTGATTCTCTCACTCTTTCTCTTTTTCACTCTCCCTTCTTGTCTCTTTCTCCTCTCTCTTTTCCTTTCTCTACTCTCTTTGCCCTAAATATGTTGTCTCTTTCTCTCTCTCCCCTTCGTACTCTCACTTTCTCTTTTTCTCTGTCTCTCTCTCTCTCTTCACATCCCAGTCTTCCATCCTCCTTTACCTTCTCAGTCGTCTCTTTTCAATCAGAACAATATTTGTATGAAGGTCTAAGTATCAGCACTTTTAAATGAAAGACCACAACTGACAGACGACTTTTGTTACTGTTCCTGGAGTGTAAAGTAATAAAAACATTGCTGCTAACGGACTAGCACGATTCACGCAACTCCGACAGGCTAAATGAAGTTGTAAAAACCCACCTTCCCTCCTCCTCCTCCTTGTTTTGGGATCCTCGACTGGAGCTGTGTGGGTTATTGTGACAGCCTGGAGACTCCTCATCTGGCCCGCTGCTTTTAGATCTCGATGTGGAGAGAAGATAGCGCTCAGAGAAAAGAGCAGATCCGAATCAGACGGAGGGAAGGCTGGAGACAGGGCAGCGTTCCCACGGCGACCACATGAGGGTCAGGTTTTGTAATGAATGAACTCCAGGAATGTAAGCGCTGATGCAACTTCAGATAGAGCTAATAATTATGTTGAGCAATGTGTTGGTAGATAAGGTTTTTGGTAGATTTATGGTTAAACTGAATCGGATTGTGAGAAATGCAGGGAGCGGAGAAATTTCTCTTGAACCTTGAGTTTTGCGTTTGGAAGAAAGATTACATGTTTTCACAGTTTTACTAAAGCCGCAGTACGAAGGTCTGTGTCCCAATGTTAAGACTAACTAATAGGGCTGGGACATTATGCTTTTGTTGTGATACAGGAGGCTACAATGCAATAAAAAATACTGTATTTATACTATACGTCGCTCCGGAGTATACGCTGAAGAAGCTCCAAAATATATTTAGAAGAAAAAAACGTCATCCTGCTCCTTTCCCAGCTTTTTTCTGACACAGTAATTGCAGGCTGGCATGAGGCAAAACTACAAGATGCAGATCAAAACATGACTAAACTCTACATTAATCGACTTCTATATTATCACTAAATCACCTGCAACAAGTATTGTGTCCATTTGGCATTTAACAATCGCGATGTGACTCGAGTGTAGCTGTTTTCTACCCGCACCAACTGCCACACATCTCTTTCCACTAAATCCACTGCCTGTTTTGCCCAAACTCCATTTCTGTCTCTTCGAGTCCGTGCATAAACAGCAGTCCTTCATTCATTTCTCGGAAAAGTTATTCCCTGCGCTGCTTCTGTCGAGCCCAATCTCACAAGAAAGCGTACATTTACCACGACATTACACAATATGTAAATTAGGTATGATTAGCACGAGTTCACGGCCGTCCTGCGTAATTATAGTACACGTCACAGTCCCAGTTCATTTCAATGGTGGTTGTTAAGACGTGTTCTTATTTATGAATATTAATGAAATCCTGATTCTAATCTTAACCTGCCCCAAGCCCCAGACCTAAACTTACCCTTTTTAGTAACTTTATGCCTAAACTTACCTGGCTGCAACCAAAACTTTTGTCATTTTTACTCTTTTTCATATCGTGCTAAATGGACGGCGTAACATAAGTACTAAAAATAGCTGTGAACTCGTGCTCACAATACGCTGTTTTCGTGTTGTGGTAAAAGTACGCCCTCTAGTGAGACTGTGTTCTGTCGTAGATCTGTGAGTGCTCTGTGTGAAACAAGAAAATGCAGCTGCACCAAGTTTTTGTTGTTTACCAGCCACCATCAGACAAACATCAGTGTTTGTCTTTCAAGCTTTCATGGTCAAAAGAACGACTTCTCTTGAAATCAGATCGAAACACTCTCTGTCCTGTTATTTTCATTGAATCAAGCTCTATGCGGTAATGTGAGCATCAGTGAGGTTCATGAGACTGCAGCCTCCAGGTCTGCAGTTTTATAAATGTTAGCTCCACTTAACACAAGTGTCTGCACCTCAGAGGCGACAGTAAAACGTCTCACTGGAGGAAAAGCAACGCATGAACATGAAACGGTATTTGTCCCTCGTTGGAGAAGCAAAAGAGGGACAAACGATGAAAAAAAAGTGCGACTTATAGTCCAGAAAATACGGTATGTGTATAGTAAAACAGTAGCTCTATGGTGTCTGGATGAGTTTCCTTTAGGTTCTGCCCTCTTGATGACTTTGAACTTGGCTCACAGTCTGAATAAAGGTCTTCATTTCCTCTCTGTGTCTGACAGATTTAACCTCCGAGACTTGGAAGGGCAGGTCAGACAGAGAGGGCACGTTTGCCTTAACTTAACTGAATTCTGCGCCGTCTTTGTGTGTCCTCAGGAGGAGACGAGAACAAGGACTTCTACATCCACAGGAACATGGGCACTCTGTCTTTGGCTCGGAGACTCGACGCGGCGCGAAAATCCAACTACAACCTGACAGTGAGAGCGACGGACGGACACGAGAGCGCCACTGTGCAGGTACAAACCAACTCTCTTCTACTGAGGTCATCACAGTGTTCTAATACTCAGCAGTGAGTGGCCAAAATAAGAACAGCTACTCATTTCTGTCCCATTTTCCCAGTGACTTTGGGTCTTAGGCGGGGGAACACCCTGGACAGCTCTGTTGTGTAGTTAAACTGGCCAGCTGACTCAAAACGTAACATTATTTATTTATTTTCTCATTCTTGCGCAATTTTAAGATTGAAATACGGCAGCAAAACACATTTAAGCACATTTTACACTTTGGAATCAGAATTTTAATCCAGACTTGAGCTGTTTTAACTGGATAAGATTTAATTGCTCATGTAATGTAGAATATTTCACTGGTTTCAAGACATTATGAACTGATTATAAGAGAATTTGTCTTAAAATAAGAAAAAAAAAAAGACTTGTGGTCTACAAACAGTTTTCTCAACCCTTTGGCAAATAATTTGTCTTGAAATAAGAAGCAATGTCTTGAAATCAGTTTAAAACAAGGACAATAATCTGTGTCTCTACAATAAATCACAATTAATTTAGTCAAAATGCTTGAAATTAAGTTGAGATTCTAGAATCAAGCAACTTTAACTTGTCTTGAAATTCATTTTTTGCAGTGCTGTTACTCGGTGTCCAGGGTGTTCCCCCGCCTAAGGCCCAAACTTACTGGGATAGGCTCCATCACCTGCGACCCCTGATTCCTCTTTGATTTTTGCTCACTTCTATGTTGTACTTGCGTCTCACGTCTCATGTTCCGGTTTTGGAAAATCTGTGCAGCTGTGTCGAGAACAAGCACCGTCCTCCATGTTTAATGTTTACTCTGTCTTCTCTCCTCCTCTCGCTCGTTTTCTCTCTCATTGTTTCTGTCTGTCTCTCTCTGTTTCTTCGCTCTTTCCTCTTTCTCTCTCTCTCCCTCTCCTCTCTTTCTCTCTGCCCCCCTCCTCTCTCTCTTCTTGCTCTCTCTCTCCCCTCTCTCTCTCCCTCCTCTCACCTCTCCCTCTTTCTCTCTATTCTCTCCTCTTTCTCTCTCGTTTTCTCTCATGTTTCTGTCTGTCTCTCTCTTTCTCTCTCTCTCCCTCCCTCTCTCTCCCCTTTTCTTCTCTCTCTTTCTCTATCTCTCTCCCTCCCTCTCTCTCTCTCCTCTCTCTCCTCTCCCTCTCTCTTTCTCTCTCCTCCTCTCTCCTCTCTCTCTCTCTCTCCTCTCTCTCTCTCCTCTCTCTCTCTCCCTCTCCTTCTCTTCTCTCTCTCTCTTTCTCTCTCTCCTCCTCTCTTTCTCTCTCTCCTCTCTCTTTCTCTCTCTCTCCTCTCTCTCTCTCCCTCTCCTTTCTCTCTCCTCTCTCTTTCTCTCTCTCTCCTCCTCTCTCTCTCTCTGTCTCTCTCTATCTCTCTCTGTCCCTCTCTTCTTTCTCTTTCTCTCTCTCTCCTCTCTCCTCCCTCTCTTTCTCTCTTCCTCTCTCTCTCTCTCCTCTCTCTCTCTCTCCTCTCCCTCTCTCTCCTCTCTCTCTTTCCTCTTTCTCTCTCCTCTTCTCCTCTCTCTCTCCTCTCTCTCCCTCTCTCCCTCCCTCTCTCTCCTCTCTCTCCCTCTCTCTCCTCTCTCTCCTCTCTCCCTCTCTCTCTCCTCTCTCTCCCTCTCTCTCCTCCTCTCCTCTCCTCTCTCCTCCTCTCCCTCCCTCCCTCTCTCTCTCTCTCTCTCTCTCTCTCTCTCTTTTCCACAGGCTTACATCAGAGTTCTGGACATCAATGAGCACAGGCCGGTCTTTCTCAAGTCTCTCTATGAGGTGAGAAGAAAACACACAACAGCAAAACGCACCGCATGATAAACCCAGTCTCTTTGATTCCAAACTTAAATTATTCTTTGTGTACAGATATGTTGTACTTGGAACAAGATTTTAAATATTCACAAATAAAGGCAAGTAGGCTGGGATAAGTGGTAGGTGAAAACAGGGCTTTTCTGAACACAGGAGCATCAAATTATTCAAACATGCATGAATCAATCCAAATACAACTTTGAATAAACTAAGGATGTAAGACAGTGTTTTAGCATAGTTACAAACCCCGAAAAGTTGATTTTACATAATACATTTCTTTAATGTCACTTGACTTGAATTTATTTTTGTTAACCCCCTAAACACAACATTAGTCACCTCCGAGAACTTCACAGGATTGTTAATTTAGCAAACAAAAATTTTAGAAAACAAAAAATGAACATTCATTGGTCAAAAATGCCAAAGCAGAGTGTCCAACAGTAAATAGGCAATTGGATAATTTGGGGAAAAAAGAGAAAACTTTGAGGAGATCCACTCCCATGGACGGACAGGCTGTAAGTGTGACCTGGACTGACACATTCATTTGCAGATATTTAGAGGGATTATTTGTTTAGAAACACAGACGATCAACGCGCAACCAGTTAGCAGAAAGAGCCACGACTGACTGACACAAGTTGTAGCAGCAACACTAACCAACGCTGTTGTCAGCTATCTACAAGAGTTTATCACTGTGCAAAAACAAAAATCATGCTGCTAAATCAACATTCGTGAGTGAAATTTGTCTTGAACGCGTTACATTCAGGTGAGTGAAAAAACACAGAAAAACACTGTCTCAAGCTTCATCAGCCAGACGTTCGTCAGATCAGATCATAAATGATGTTGACCAATAATCCCTATATAGTTTGAGTCTGTAGTAGAGCCATAGTCCACTAGCAGTGGTAAACAACTCATGTAGCAGGACGAGGACATTCCAATCCCAGAGATGGTGGTGGAAAGGTTGCTCAGGTCTTAGTCCAAACTTGGCTCTCTACACTGATTGATCCTAATTAGAGACACAATCGTAAAGCCAACAATGCCCATCCATCCATCCATCCATCCATTTTCAGCAGTCTGAGCAGGGAGGCCCAGACTTCCCTATACCCACACACTTCCGCCAGCTCTTCTGGGGGAATCCCGAGGCGTTCCCAGGCCAGTCGAGAGACATAGTCCCTCCAGCGTGTCCTGGGTCTTCCTTGAGGTCTCCTCCCAGTGGGACATGCCCGAAACACCTCCCCGGGGAGGCGTCCAGGAGGCATCCGAAACAGATGCCCGAGCCACCTCAACTGGCTCCTCTCGACGTGGAGGAGCAGCGGCTCTACTCCGAGTTTCTCCCGTGTGACTGAGCTTCTCACCCTATCTCTAAGGGAGCGCCCAGCCACCCTGCGGAGAAAACTCATTTGGACCGCTTGTATCCGCGATCTTGTCCTTTCGGTCATTACCCAAAGCTCATGACCATAGGTGAGGGTTGGAACGTAGATTGACCGGTAAATCGAAAGCTTTGCCTTTCGACTCAGCTCTTTCTTCACCACAACGGTTCGATACAGCGATCGCATCACTGCAGACGCTGCACCAATCCGCCTGTCAATCTCACGCTCCATCCTTCCCTCACTCGTGAACAAGACCCCGAGATACTTGAACTCCTCCACTTGGAGCAGGGACTCTCCACCCACCTGGAGAGGGCAAACAATGCCACTTGGTGAAATTCTAACGCTACAGAGACAAGTACAAAAGTTGCATTTGCACACATTCTATGACAAAACAACAATCTGACGTTCATCCAATATCTTAACTTTAAAAATTATGACGCAACACAACTCCATCATCTGCTAATGGTTAGGAGCTTAAGACTATTTTCAAAACAATTACCTTCAATATTGACGCACTTAAGCTGCTCTAAAACAGTGGCCACTTCATTTCCACTTTTGCAGATTGAAGATTAAGTTCGCTGCGTTTAAGTCGTGTCAGGTTTTCAGTGAGATCTGCGCCGAAGCACTAAGCACAATGTAGGTCAGAGTCATTTTGTTGTCATTTGTTTGGAGGCTCGGTTCGCTGCGACTGTGGGAAAAATAATCATCTCTGTAATCGCTAATCTCTGGCCTTGACTGCACTTTACCACAACTTCTATTATGTTCATCTCGACAAAGCAAAACGGTCCGAAGGGAAAATAAAATAGTGGATAACTGTGTCAAGAGTCGACGCACCGGAAAGACATTTGCAGCTGCTGGACGTCAATTCACGTTAGAATGTTTTTATAGAAGACTGTAACAATTATTGAGAAAGAAATATGAAGTTTAGAAGTTTGCTCACTAATAATCAGTACCAAATGTGGCAAATATCCAATTTCAAGCACTAAATCTCAACAACAGTCACCTCTGAGGACTTCATAAGATTGTTGATTGATTTAGTAAGCAGAAATATTAGAAAATCAAGCAATGAAACAGACATTGGTCACAAAATACAGAAGCAAATTGTCAAAGATTAAACACTCAAATGGATAATGTCCCAGAGCTTCCCCTGTCCTTAGATCCTCCTTCTCAGCAAGAAAAGTCAATGAATTGTTGTAGAATTGCATCCATGTTAAAAATAAAGATTGGTAGAAAGTTATCTGACCCATGGTTTATTTACAAAAGTACTGAAAGTCCTAAAGTTCTCAGTCATAGTCCAGTTCCTCAGTCTGGTCGGCTTTGTCCTTCCCCCTGTCGTCTGTCAAAGGCCACTTAAATATGGCAGAAAGTTAGTTTACAGTCAAAGATACATTTACAATTGGTAAGAGAAGGGAAGGGAAGACCCCCATGGTGCATATCTGAACAATGGCTAATTTCCCACCTTAGTCCTTAGCCGAAAAGTAAAGATCACTGAGTTATAAAGATTCCCATAGCAGAACCTGGCGGGAAAAGAGAAACCTGGAGGAGAACCACAGTGAAGGAGAGATCCACTCTGGATGGACAGGCTATAGACTAAGGCTAATGCAGATCTAATTGCAGATATAGAAGTCTGTAAAGTCAGAGCCTATTAGCAAAGGGAAGTGACTCGTCTAGCAGGACCAGGACAGGCTAGTTCAGGAGAGGGAGGAGGGTTCAGTTATCTATGAGGTGGGAGGGGTCCAGATCGTTAATATTAAAGGGTATAAATGGTCCAACCTCAGTCACTGGAGCAGCAGCATCTGAAACAGTTACAAGGAACAACATAGGCTACGGATGAACCTATTGAATGTTTTTACAGAGAAAACCTAGCAAAACCTCAAGACTAAATTAAGTGAAACTGATGGGGGATGACGTATTTTTGAAAATATACTTGAAGGGATTTGAAGGGAACTCTGTCTATTGTTTCTGGGATGGCACCTGTTTCTCACAGACATGACACGATTATTAGATTAGTTAATAATCTTGATTCTTCAAAGATACAATATTGGGAACAGCCAGGTGTATAGAAAGAGTACCCTTTCTGTATTTAGCACAAATAGGTTATGTCCAAGATAAATACATTTTTATTTTGTTGTAGAGCCTTATAAATGTATGAAAAAAATTGCTGCAGCAGGGATTCAAATAACACATATCGATGTTGGCAAAATGAACGAATCTCTCTAAAAATCCCTAAACATGGCTCTTTTAGAAGTCTTTGAAGCTGTAGAAAATGTTTAACTTTTGATGGAAAGTTAAGTCTTTTAATTCAGTTATTTTTGTCACATTGTTAAAATTGGTCACAACATTGAGAAAAAGTGCTTTTCCGTTTCAGGTTCGAGTTCCCGAGGACACGTCTCCCTGGAAGGACCTGCTGCAAATCCAAGCGGAGGACGCAGACAGGAACAGTAACCTGCTGTACTCCATCCACAGCAGTCTGCCCCGGGAAAGCTCTGCGCTCTTCCACCTGGATCCAAAGTCTGGTATCCTAGTCTGACCGAGAACCTGGACTATGAGAAGATCTCCACACACACTCTCATCATCATGGTGATTATCAACTTCTGACCAACAAAACTCTTAACAATACTGTGATAGCTAGACTCAAGCCATTAGCAAAGGCACAGAGTGTCGCAGGGCTCAAGCACCCACTCGAATGTCTGAGCACCCAGGCACATTTTTTCTACTTTCTTTATGAGGGTGCTCAATGTCTGAATGAGCCATTTATTTAGTCATACAGCCCTCTTCTCTTGCTTTTTTGCACTGTATGCGCAAATAGAAGCAGCCGACAGCCCTTGTCCCTCTCTCAGCGCTGTCATTAGATACTGGTCTGACTCTGGACTGGAGTCTAGACCGTATTAGCTCTGTGAGATCATGGTTTAATCCACGTCTGTGCGCAAAGCAGTCAAGTCAGTCGCTGCCGCAAGAGCTGCGCTGAGAGGGAGGACAGACTCGGGGCTCTGCTGGGCTTTATGTACTGAATAGATTCTGTGAAGTGGAGGAGTGGAGAAGGAGATGCACCTGTGCGGGCCAGAAGCCTGCTGCGGGTGGAAAAGAAAAACGGAATGAACGCAGGAAAGAAGAAACGTTTGCAAGTGGCACGCGTGCAACAATGTTTTGCGAATCCACCCAAAAAAAACATAAACCTTTGGCTATTAGCCCAGGTTTCTCAGACCGATTCATGTGGGAGTTTTGGCCACTGATGTTAATGATGGTTGGTGTTCTGCTGAGTGAGCAGCTGACGTCACTCATAAATAAAATCAAAATCATACCTGAATTATACTTTGTTGTCGTACTGTTAATCTAAGAGATTCACAAAAAGACTTTTGTGTCTGTGAGACAAGGGTCAGGCTGGTGTAAACAAGAAACTACTTCTGATGTTCTATTGAGCTGGTACACCTGGCAAAATGGCCACATCCTTGTTTAAAGTTAGCACTAGCTACTCTGTAATTGTATTAAATTTTTTAGCTATTGTTGCTAGCCCTCACATAAATGTTATCGTTTAATTTTGCCTAAACAAGCCCATCTAAAAAATTGATCAGTTTGACACTAGTTTATCATCGCATTTCTGTCTATTTCACTTCTGCAAAGTCACTGCACCTCATTTTAAGCTCCTTTTATGTAACGCATTGTGAGTGGATTACATTTGACAAAGTATGCAGTGTTTTGCATCGACAAACAGGAAACAGCCGATGCTAACGAGCTAGCTTCGCTTTGCTACTTCTGTCTGCTCTGTCATTGCACATTTCATGCTGGATGTCCACTTGGCACCTTTAGATTTGCTTATCTTTTGTTGTTTTATTCATTTTGAGTTTTTAATTAAACACAAAACAACTGCACACAAAGCCTCCTTTCAGGTTTCAACCAAGCAAATGAATGTAAAACCGGGATTATCACTATTTCAAGTCTTAAAAGGAACCCCGAGAATTTTTTAATGTTTGTTTTCGAGTTTTCCTTATATCATCAAAGATATAAATACACACAAAAATAATCTGAAAAATCTACCGTTTTATTAAACTTTTACGAAATATATTTTCACGGAAGACGCCATCATTGTTTACAACGCAGTGCATTATGGGTAGTATGACGTCGAATCGTGTAACTACGAGGAAAGTTATGAAAGCTTACCGCATTCTCCTTGTTTCCTCCCGAGACGAAATCACAACCAAAAGCCACTCAATGTACCATTTTACAATGTGTTGTCGACGAAAAACTACTGACGCTCCTGTTAACCAGATCAACGGCAACTGTTGCAGCTGTTGTGTGCGTCTCACGACGACGCTCACTGCGCCAGTGCGCCACACGATTCTGCGTCATCACCTCAAGATGGCGGCGCCCGTAATATCAGGAAGTTGTTGTAAACATAACAATTTTACGTCGAACGGCGAATATTTGTTTACTTTAAGTTCTACTTTTTAGTAAGTATACCTACGCGAAGTATTTTCGATCTATTTATGTAAATATTCGGGGTTCCTTTTAAATTAGCTTAAAATTGTGATCAAAATAGTGCAGGTTTTCTATTGGCCACCTTTTGTGAGATACTTCCCTAAATATCAATACAAATAAACCTTACCAACTACTATTGTTTTGTACATGACCAGTTTTTGCATGTAACTGTGACTTAATGTACTTTTCTTCCTTCAGGTGCGTGACCAGGAGATCGGGATCAAGAAGAACTTTGTGAAGGCCGTGGTTCATGTGGAGGACTGTAACGACCACGCTCCGGTCTTCCTGAGCCCTCGATACGAGCTGTCCCTGTCCAACATGGCCGCCCTGGGCTCTGAGGTGCTCCGAGTCACTGCTGTGGACAAAGACACAGGCAGCAACGCCGAAATCACCTACTCCCTGCACTCCGGTGGGTGTAGAAGTTATCATAATAGGAATAGGAGTTACCACTTCAAAATAACTCCATGGTAACTATAGATTCCACCAGCAATCAAGCGGTTAATAAGGTTTAAAAAAGCACTTGTTACATTTTGGTTTGCACTTACAGTATAATACTTGATTGTAGCTTTTATATACATTTGTAGATATTCTAATAAAATTTAATAAGCCATGGACATGTGGTACCACAGTTTTGTCTGTTTTGCTGCAATTTTCAAAATAAAACATTACTTAAAAAGGAACTAATACAGTGGTGCGCAAAGAGGGTTACACAAGCTACACTTGGTTCTCTAGGGCAGTGGTTCCCAAAGTGGGGGTCGGGACCCCTCGGGGGCTCGCGAAGCAAATCTGGGGGTCGCGAGATGATTTCAAAATGTATTTTTACAATTATGACTGGGAATTTATTCAGTTTTGTGGAGAATTTGGGTTATAAAAAGCAATACTCTATTAAAATAAACACAATTAAGCCTAATTTAAATGTTTGTAACTTAAAATTAAAACAAAATTATATAATTTTTGCTCTGGGGGTCGCGAGTTGGTTGCACGGTTATTTTGGGGGTCCCGGGCTGAAAAGTTTGGGAACCCCTTTTTCAACCAGTGTACCGGGGAACATTAGTGGGCCTTGAGTCGCTGCCAGGTGTGCCTTGAAAAATATGTCAGTTTTCAATAATCTATCTATAAAATAAGCTTAATCAGATTCAATTAAGTAATTTACAATTAGGGAGTGTTTTACATCTAGAAAGAAAGCCAAACCAATCTCCAAGATGTTCAATGTAAAAATAAATAACTTTGTGTTCCAGATAGCTTAATTTGGCCACAACAAAAAAAATTAGGCAAAAAGTATGCTGTGACTCCAAAAAAGTTGGGAAATACTCTAGGGGGTCTAATTAGGGTTATTAGAACTATTTTACCATTGAACTAGTATATAAACTTTTCTAGATTCATAAAGCAGAAACAACAAGAAACATGTGACCTTTATTTAAAGGTGCATTTCTAATTCTACACAATTCAGTAGAATTAGAAATTTAAAATTAAGCCATAATTTGGGACTTTCTAAATGAGGATAAATAGATTTTACGCCATATTATGAAAAAAAAAATCAGCTAAAGAAAACACTTTTCCATGGAAAGAAACATGAGCAGGTTAAACAATACTGGATTTGGTCTGTTCAAAGTAAAAACACAGATTTTATTATTTTATGTTGTGCAACAAAGACATCTAAATAACAAAAACATACTTTTATTCCAGTTTATTTTTGGCCAACAGTTACACAGATTTTAACTCAGTTCAGTCTCTTTTGCAGGGGGGGTGAAAGGGAAGGCATTATGACATGTAGGGTAGGGGAACCGAGCACTCGGAGAAAACTTACGCAAACTCCACCGCGCTCTGCTGCCATTAGTTTAGATTCATTCGTTTGGTAATCTTGTATTGTCCTGCAGCTGATGCCCGGCGCTCAGAGAAGTCAGTTTCACCTACCACCTATCCCGTAAAATAAGTAGGCTGCAAAGTTGTCATGCAGCCACTTTCCAACTGTGCATCCTGGCTAATTTAAAGTCTGCTGCTTGTTACAATTACTTTTTACAATGAAGAGGCGGAGCTTATCACTATAAAGAGGCGGGGCTTATCACTATAATGAGGCGGGGCTTATCTCTAGAAAGAGGCGGGGCTTATCACTATAAAGAGACAGAACTTATCCATGTTGTGTTTTAATAGAGGACAAATGCAAATTGCTGATCTAAATATGTCATAGTTTAAGAGATATATATAATAATAGCCACCTTATTTGCCCATTCTAAAGTTTTGCAGTCGACTTTTGAGCCTTTGTGGCCTTATACGTGATCATTATTAGACTGGATACACATTCTTTCTTATCAACAGTGCTTATAAGCTTACATAAATCCCCCTAAGACACCTCACTGTACCATGACAGATCTATTTCTCAAAGCCGGTTGGAGAATTACCGCCTAATAAATAATGTATGTATCTGAACACATTGCTTGTTTTCCGCACGTTTTAATCCTAAAGGTTAGGCTGCGGAGCGGGTTAAGATGGATGCCGGCCGCTCGGAAATGCACTGAGCAAGCGTAATGTTCCTGGTGGTGCAGTGGTCCGGGTCAGAACGCGCTGGTTTTATTTCTCCGCTCCTTTGATCACACATGTTCGACTCTGCGTCTTCAAAAGCAGGAGCGGAATACAGAGCAGGTCGGCCAAGTGTCTCCAAAGGTCAGGATGTACCAGTGTAAGGCGAAAGACGTGAGGACGGGAACAAAAGCAGAACAGCCAAGGAGAAACCAAAGGCGATGGATTCAAGTTTTAATGCAGGGGATGTTTTTGGGGCGGTGCGAGGGAACAGAAGACACAGCAGGAGCATGCAAACTATACAGAATTTTGGATTGGGCTGAGTCTGTTTAGAATCACAAACAGTTCTTTTGACTTTCTGTTCAAAACTGCACAACTAACCCTTCATAGTTTGAAGTCCCGCCTCCTTGTATAAATTAAGTTCTAAACATTATCAATCTGAATAAACTGTCTTGAAAACTTGAAGCTGATTGAGTTATTATAATGACTAGAGAGAGACTTGAGCCTGTTGCTGTGGCTGTTTAGGCGGCCATCTTGTGAGGGTAGAGAAAGCAACATTCTAATAGGGATTATGCACTAACGCAGACTTCGGCAAACATTTCGAGATTAAATTCACAATGTTATGAGAATAAAGTCAAGCTATTTGTCAATCTTAAACCTGAAATTTTATGAGATTAAAATTGTTGTTGATAACATTGTTATGAATAAAAAAATCTTTTGTGTGTTTTTATGCAAACATTTAACTCGTTCAAAACCAAGTCCTGATAAACACTTTTCACGGTCTATATTCTGTAAAGAAATGTGTTGCAATAATGAGAATTTGTTATACCAAGTCCGGCCCTCCACCTCTATTCTTGGTTTGAATATGGCCCTCGAGTAAATAATTGCCCACCCTTACACTGACGTTTTCCCGGTCTCAGATTGACATACTGTAGGTCGCTCCAAACGCATAAACATCAGACGAGGAGTTTTAGGCTAGTCCTGAACAAAAAAAACAAACAAATAAAACGTTCTTTTATGTCCTTTGTTGTTGACGCATTAACGACTGTAACATCAAGAAAAATGCGGCTTCTGAACCAAGTTTTCATAAGAAAAAGTTGTAAAAGTTTGAGGAACAACGCAAATAATCTCAGTGTGTGTGTGTATGGAGCTTCTGTTCACGTAGTTCACTTACTTTTCCTTACGACAACCCAGTTCAGAAGCTGCACTTTTCCTGCTGCTACAGCCAGCACTGTGTCTAAAACAGATGACAAAAGCGGACATTTTTATATAGAGGATGGCTTCGGGACTAGCCCAAAACTGAATATAAATATTCCCTAAAAACAGTTGCGTTTATTATTTTTCTCAGCCTTTTTTTTTTTTTTCATAAGATAAGTGACTGAAAATTGCTGAAGCAGTTTTTAGATTCAAGATTGATCCTCCTCAGCTCATGCTTGTATTGAGTTGTTAAAGTCGCCATTTCAAGTACAAAATCCAGAATAATTACAGATTGTCAACGTTTGATTTGTAGTTGAAGTCTTTCAAAAGAGTCGGCAAATTCTGGCAAGCTTTGAATAAAGAACGTTCAATGGAACAAATCACTATGTTTAAATGTTATCAACTTTATTACAAGGTTATTACTTCTGGTCCTGCGCTTAAAGCTTGGTTTTCAGAAGGTTATGTCAAGTTCACCTTAGTAACTATAAACTAGCTTACTTGCGTATGTATGTACTACGTACTAACTAGAAGTTTTTCAGTTTTTTAGTCTTTTCATTGAAGCAAAACTATAAATTCACTTTCATTCATACTTTGAATGAAAGTGGATTTGACATTGCTATTTAATAGATTGCTTAAAATAACTCCTACACACAGCAAAACAATACAATCTTGGACTGAACAAGATTTTTACAAAACATACAGAAGGATTTGATGAGTTTTAATTTTGAGCCTGATTTATTAAGTTTTAGTCTACTCCAGTTTACACACAAATTAAACAAGATTAGAAAAAAAAATCCACTAATTTATTTATTAACACATTTTTACACAAAACACTGTCTCAAGCTTCAGAAGCTTCATAGATCGAAACAGCTAGCCCCACATCTTGTTTTGTTGGTTTTATCAAAGCAGTTTGCACAGCCAACCAGACGGACAGCGCATCTTTCCACAGACGACTTGCACAGTAGAGCGGAAAGTGACATCGGCTGATAACCTTCAATACAGTCAATAGATCTGCTTATGTTTCCAAGCTGTTTAAGATCAATTTTGTATTTTACAATGAACAAAATGTACATAACTGATCTACATTTGTCAAGGTGAAAAATCTCACTCTTTTTCTCCCTTTCTTGTAGGTAACACAGACAACATCTTCTCCATCGACTCTTCTTCCGGCTCCATCTCTGTCTCCAAAGCTTTAGACCTGCAGCCGCTCGATCGTTTCCATCTCACCGTCAAAGCCACGGACCAAGGCTTCCCTCAACGCAGCGACCTCTGCTCCGTCCACGTCAACATCCGCATTTCCGAAAACACTCCCCCTGCTTTCCAATCCGATGACTATTTAGCGGAAATCAGCGAATTCAGCCCTGTAGGAACGCCGGTCATCGCTATATCCGCCTCAAGCCCTGCTGTTGTACATTACGGAATTGAAAACGGGAATTCGAACAGAACTTTTCATATAAATCCCTTCACTGGGCTCATTTCTACACAAAAACACCTTGATTTTGAAAGCTGCTCTACATACAAGCTTAAAGTTACTGCTACAACTAATGCTGGGGCTGTATCTAAGACTACTGTGTATATATATGTTGTGGACGAGAATGACAATGCACCCGTGTTCGCTAAAAGGGAATATTTTGGCAAAATTAGCGAAGCAGCTAACGTGAACAGCCTGGTAATGGGAGAAGACAACACTCCCCTAGTTATCCAAGCTACAGATGCGGACAGAGATGCTAACTCTCAGCTATATTTTGAAATTTTAGAGGAAGAAGCGCTGCGGGTTTTCAAGATAGACGCAAGTATGGGGACTGTATCTTTAATCTCTGTGGTGGATTTTGAAAACCGGGCCGAGTACGAGTTCACGGTTCACGTCAGAGACTCCGGGGAGCCATTACTGTACGCGCCGGAGCCTGCCAAAGTTACAATTCGAATCTTGGACCTGAATGATTGCCCGCCACAATTCACTTCTCCGCTTTATAAGGCATCAATCATGGCCCCACCTGTCAGAAACGCAGAGGTTCTCCGAGTCACTGCACACGATGAGGACTCGGCGGTGGTTTACAGCATCGCGGACGGCAATCTGGACAATGCTTTCTCCATCGATTCGAACGCAGGAGTTTATCTGTCAACAACGTGACGGATTTTAAGGCAATTTTATCAGCTGGTTGTGAGAGCTAGCGACGGGTTATACAAAGACTCTGCCATTGTAAAGATAACTCAGACAAATTTGACCGAAACAGATCTGAAGTTTGAGCAACAGGTTTATTCTGCAAATGTTAGCGAAAACAGCCAGACGGCAAAGATTTTAGCAGCTCTCAAAGTTACCAGATGCTACTTAAACGAACCTTTAAAATACCAATTGTGAATCCATGGGGAGATTTGTTATTTCTGAAACTTCTGGAATTTTTGAAAGCATTGGCGTGCCTTTTGATCGAGAAAATCAAACGTCTATGAGATTTATGTGAAAGTTGAAGATTTGCGAACACCTCCGAGAACCGCAGTCGCTCTTGTAAACGTCTTTATTGATGATGTGAATGATAACGCGCCTCATTTTTTGAATTTGCCGTACTCAGCCATGATTTCCGACGATATTGAAGTAGGGGATGTTTTGTATCAAGCGACCGCCGTTGATAAAGATTTGGGCGAAAATGCTTTGATCGTGTATTCCCTTGAAGACAATTTTGAGCTTTTCCGTATCGATCCAGACGTTGGCGACATCTCTCTCCAAAGACCTCTCGATTTCGAAGCTTTAAATAAATACGTTTTGACAGTTGTGGCGACGGACGAAGGCGAACCCAGCTACAGCACGACTTCTCACTAACCATCCAAATTCGCAATCGAACCAATCCGATTTTCCAAACGCTCCTGTATCCTCTCAGAGTTCCCGAAAATGTCCCTCTCTTCGCCACCATTCTGCACGTCCAAGCTCGCAATCCTGAAGGCTACCGTCTCATTTACAATCTCCAAGAGGAAAACGCGACAAAACACTTTCATCTTGAGTTTAAAACCGGCGTTCTTACCGTCACGAATCCATTGGACTACGAAAGCCAGACAATGCATGTTTTAACAGTTAGAGCAACGGATTCAGTCACTGGCGCTTATTCCGAAGCCACAATTGAAGTCGAAGTTGAGGATGTTAACGATAACGCGCCTATGTTTTCAAAGCTAACATATTCTACAGCTGTCGCAGAAGGTTTACCAATTGGTACGTCTGTTTTACAAATTTCCGCAACGGATAAAGACTCAGGAAGGAATAAAGAACTGTCATTTCAATTGGTCAAAACAGAAGGCAACGAAACAGACTTTTTTGAGATTGACAAGCAAAGCGGTTTGATTACAACCAAAGACGTGCTGGACTACGAAGACACGACGCATTTCGATTTGAAAGTACGTGTTAGCGACAACGGTACGTCTCCTCTCAGCAGCGAAACTTTTGTGCGCGTAAATGTCACGGACGTTAATGACAACCCGCCCGATTTCGTCAACCCGCAATACGACACGACGCTCGACGAAATGGCGAAATGCGGACACATAGTCGTCAAAATTCAAGCTTCGGATAAAGACGCTAATGATGCTAACAATCTAAAGTACAAAATCCTATCTGGGAACGAAGGGAGGTATTTTAATATCAACGAATCGTCTGGAATTATTTCATTTTCAAATGTTTGCAAAAGAAATCTGGATCCTTACTATAATTTAACAGTTGCCGTGTCAGATGGCGTGTTTCAGAACACCGCACCCGTAAACATCGACATGATCAACAGAAATCGCACAGTCCTTATTTCAAACAAAACGTCTACGAAGCCGAGCTGCGAAAATGCAGAAGCGGGGACTAGAGTGATCAGATTAGCCGCGATTGATCCAGACGAAGGCCAATACGGCGCTGTCGACTATACTATTATCAATAAACTCGCCGATGAGACATTCGAAATCGACAAAGACGGGCAGATAGTTACGACGCAACCGTTGGATCGAGAAAACCCATCGCAAAGAGTGATCGCCATCAAAGTCATGGCCAAAGATGGAGGAGGTAGAGTGGCTTTTTGCACCGGTTAGAATTATTTTAACCGATGAAAACGACAATGTTCCGCAATTTAAAGGCACGGAGTATCAAGTTGCGATTCAGTCCACGGTGAACAAAGGAGCTCCGGTGATACAAATCATCGCTTACGACGCAGACGATGGCAAAAACTCGGATGTGACGTACACTGTCGACAAAACGGGAGAAGTGGCTGATGATATAATCGAAATCAACCCGTTTACCGGACAGGTTAGCGTCAAGGAGAGTCTGGAAGGCATGGAGAACAAAATATTTAATTCAAAGTCAAAGCTAGAGATGGTAGCTTGCCGTTTTACAACTCGACAGTGCCGGTTCAGGTTAAAGTCGTGCCTCCAGAAGTGCCGATACCAAAGTTTTCCGAACCTCTTTATAAGTTTTCTGCGATGGAAAATAGTCCAGTCGGAACAGAAATCGGAACAATTAAAGTTAAGCCGGACATGCCTGTGATTTATAGTCTCGTCGATGGGAATACTGTGGAAAGCAACAAGGAGAAGGTGTTTAGTTTGGATGAGGAAAGTGGGACGCTGGTTCTGCAGAAAGCTATCGACCACGAGAAGACGAAATGGTATCAGATCGACGTGGTGGCTCAGGGGAATCACAATGGGACCGATGTGGCGTCTCTGGTGTCCGTCAGTATCCAAGTCCAGGATGTGAACGATAATCAGCCCGTGTTTGATGCCAGTCCCTACAGAGCTTACCTGGCGGAGAACATGCCTGCGGGAACAACTGTCATACAGGTGAGAGAACTTTATGTAACAGTGTGACAAATGAAAATTATTATAAAAGTAAGTTACCCTAGGGCTTTGTATTAATTACGTTTGGATTAACATTATTGTAGTGTTGCTCAAACTTATTAAAATAATGTGTTATTGAATAATCAAGCTTCGTAACATTAGCTCTTAAGTAAACTCAATGCTCACCTAGGTGTTTCCTTGAAAAGTTGATCACAGATTGTAGAGCTTAAATCAGTCTGGTTTTGTGGGATACTAGCTTCTTTTATTTAAAGCCCGCTTGACTAGCTTCTTACTAAACAAATAAGAGTTTGTAAAATTGTGATTTCATTATGATTATAAGGTCTGAACAAGGATTAAAAACTAGGTGGAAAGTCCTCTACATAATTCAGTACAACTAAATGGGATTAAGGACATTTTAGGCCATAACATGAAAAAAAGCAGCTAAAGAAACCACTTTTCTGTGGAAAGAAATAAGTGGGCCTTCCTCTGGCTAAATAATAGTCAGTTTTATAGCCACAGAAGCCTGTAAAAACGCAGATTTTTATGATTTATTTATTGTGAAAAAGACATCTTAATGACAAAAAATTGTATTCAAGTTTGTATTTGACCAAAAAGCTACACAGTGCACCTTAAAGGTTGTATGGAAGATTTTTCAAATCCAACAACTGTTTGATGTTTTTCAAATAATGCACGTGTTTCTCCTCCCAGGGCCACGCCCTTCACTGTCCGGGACCAATGAGTTACTTAGGAACACTGTTTGATTAAAGACATGCATTGTGCATCTCAAAATGCTAAACTAATCTCTATTATTTAACACAAATTTGATGTAGTTTGAAACTATAGGACAAGCTACGTTGGATTAGTCCAAACAATGACCTTATGAAGTTTTTTTTTTTTACAAATCTTCATAAGGTCAGTGTTTGGACTAATCATTAACTCACAATGCAATTAGTAAATGTATCTAAATGCATAGTTTAACTAGTCATTTGGACACTGTTCTTTGGGATACAGATGAAAAAATGTTGATTTCTAAGATCATGATTACTATCTTTAAAACTTTTGCTACTGTATATAGCTGCAATTTATGATTTTATGCAAATGTTACTCTTCTATCCATGTTAAACTAGTTTCCATGTGTTTTATTTTAGGTCACAGCCAATGATCCTGACACAGAGTCCAACGGCTTAGTGACCTACAGTCTGCAGTCTCTCCCTGACGACCCACACGACATTAACGAAGTCTTCTCCATCGACCCGGACAGCGGCTGGATCACGACGATGAGAGAAACCGACTGCGAATCCACCAGACTTTACCGTTTCACGTGGCGGCCTCGGATCACGGAGGAGAAGTCAAGCTCTCCTCCAGCGTCCTGGTGGAGGTCACGGTCACGGACGAGAACGACAACCCGCCCACGTTCACCCAGGACGTCTACCGGGGATCCATCGTGGAAAACTCAGAGCCGGGGAGGTGATCGTGACCATGACGACCACGGACAGGGACGTGTCCATGGAGAACCGACTGGTCACCTGCTACATCACAGGTGAGAGAGGACGGACGAGTGCAGACAGGAAGTAATCATAAAATTAGGATGTACATGGTTAACCAATTAACCAATTAACCATGACTAATGGTTTAACTGAGTGCTACGTCTTTCACGGTTAACTGACACAATTAATTGCTCCAGCAGACGGCGCTAACTGCTCCTGAACAGCTCTGACGTTTGTCTGAGTGGAACAAAAGATCGCTAAAACTACAAAAACAATGTGTATCTCATAAGAATTGAGCAAGGTGCGACACTGCAGTGTTTATCAACAATATCAATCATACATGGATTTATTCACTTGGATTTATGTTGGTGAAGAAAACAGACAGGATCTTTATCGAAAGTTCAAGCTAAGGTTAGCAGCTCTCCTTTAAAGCTCTCCTTTAGAGTCACAATCACATCTTATTTTTATTTAAGTATAACTTATTACACAGACACAAAATACTGGTCTAGGTTGTCAGTAGCTTAAAAACGTAGTTGTATCATGACTATTTAAAAGTATACTGTATGTAATTATCAACACAATTATTTAGTGCTTCATATTTAGTTCCTTTAAATAAAGTGCTTCACTCACAGAGTCCATTTTAGAGTAATGTAAAGACAAACAGTCCAACAAAAGCATTCTGTAAAAAATGTATGATTTTGTTGGCGAAAAAGTTACACAGCGGGTCTTTAAATCAAAATATCATGTCTTATGTATCTTCAAAACGTCCTTATTATTGACCCTATTTTGTCCCGCCTACTTTTCTAGGATGCACACTTCCTGTTTAGCTACATTTAGCCTGTAGATTTCAGTCGAGGGGTTTATTTTAACTGTTGCTGTTAAATTGCCCCACAAAACAGACAAACAAACACGTTAGCTACCTTAACAGAGCTAAACAGGAAGTGCATTTCCAAGTCAAGTGGGCGGGACAAAATAAGGTCAATAGGACTCTGAAATTAACTAATATAAGGCTGAGGAAGCAGCAATGGTTACCATGGAAAAAATGGCAAATCTGCCATGTTTCTTGTCAGGCTGGCAGTACTGTTAAATTTGTATCAAAAAATATTTTATTAAATGCTATTTTTGGTAATTAGCGCTTTAAAATCTTCATTGGTTTAACATTTGACCAACTTAACATTCTACTGACGTGTGATGTGACGATCCCCAGCCTTATACTTCTATCATCTCAAATGAATCAAGCGTGTGCAATCTGGATAAATACAAACTATACTATGTGTGGTCAAACTATAATGTATAAAAGTCATGTATAAAAATGGCTAATTCTCTAGTTTAGACGTTTGCAAACATATTTTGAAATGCATAGGGTCCTGTATTGGTTTAGTAGATCACTTCTGAATGCTTCTGTCTAATGTCAATGTTTTTTCTTCTTATGCATGTTGAGCTGAGCCGACATGACCCACTAAACTTTATGTCAGAGGCAAAGCTTCGTCAGGGAAATCAGTGCGTGTGTTAGCAGATTTACTTATGCATCATTTGTTGTAATTCTATTAGCACATATAATTAATACGTGAGCTGGCTCAATAATAATGAATTACATTTACATACAGTAGCTCTTTACACGGCACAAGTGCATTTGTCATTTACACTCGGCTGCGCTGGGACAGACTAATTGAAAGTGATTCTCCAGTGGCAACAAGATTAAGTTACTCTAAAGAAGACATATTAGGCTTTCCCAGATATTTAGCATAAACACACATGTAATTTATAACATGATCAGTGAGCGTGTAAAAATGTCTCACATATGTAGCTCTAGCAACAGTTAAATCACATTCTCTGCGTTGCGTTGTGGTGTTCTAAGACTCCACGTCACGCGTTAAAACTGCTTAACACACGGCTCCTCATCTTTTACGGTTTACACATGTAGATATTATAATATGTATAGAGACAGGACTATTCCTAAAATACTATTGAATTGTTTATTGGTGTTTCAACTGTTCAATTATGGTTTCGAGTTCTATCCTTACATGTCTCTCCATGGCTCCGTGTGCAGGTAGGAAAGGGTCCTTTTGCAGTCAGAGGAAATACACAGCAGGATAAAGTAGGGCTGGGCAATCTGTGAAAAAAGATAATCACAATTTTTTTTTCTCATATTGATCTATCTTGATTTTGGCTTCAGTTTTGTTTAACCTTTTCAAAAACAAATGAAAAATGCCATTGATAAGCATAAACGAAACAAAAACTTTTAATATGTCCATATAATAGGTATTTTTGAAACAATATATTAGGGATGGGACGATATTAAAATTTGCACTCACAATTATTGTGACCAAAATAATCGCGATTAACGATATTATCACGATAACTTACTAAATGTAAAAGTGCACAGCTTCAAAATCACTGAAATATTTATTAGTGCACAATATGAACGTGTTTGAACAACTACTTATTGTATTTTGGTCTAAGTACAATCAGGAATGATTCAGTGTGAACTAATGTTTACAATGTTGAACAAAAATCTTCTAACTTTGACTCAGAGTCATTAATTAACTTTCACACATGAACCTTTTCTTTGTTTAACCATAATACAGCTTCTACTGAGTTCACAGCGTCAGATTTTAGATGATCTTATGAAGCCACAGACACACATCTGCTGCTATAATTGTGATTATCGTCACGTACGATTAGCGATAATATTGTACAAGTATATCGTCCCATCCCTACTATATATCAATGTTCTGCCTCAAAGTTTGACTTTTGCTCCAAACTACACATTTTTACTGACAAAAGATTGGTTTTCGATCTTTCGATTCAAACCTCACCACCAAATATCTGATGATTCATATCGATTCGATCTCGATCTCTTGATTCTTCGATTGATGGCCCAGCCCTAGGATAAAGCTCAGTTTATACTTGACACATTTGCGAGGACTGCGAGGGTCTGGGCAGCAGAGTTACGTCATTTTTGGATAGACCAGGTTTTCCGCGTCGTCGTCAGGGAAAAAAATTTTACTTCGCAGGCGCTTGAAACGCACAGAAACTATAAATACTATCACGCCACCTCTCGTCTTTGTCAATAAAGAGTTCTTTTACTGATGGCTCGAAAAATATCTTTATTAAAATCTTGAGCTTAGCATATATTTGTCTCTTAGTGACTACGGAAAACGTACACCTCAACAAAGTTCCTAGTTCCCACCCATGAATTTCAAAATAAAAGCACCAAAACTCTATAATACAAATTTGACTAAAAACAAACATTAAATCAAAAGTATGGCAGTAAAAAATACTGTCAGCGTCTGCTCTGCTCCAGTCCGTGCGTCTCATTTCCGTGCGGATTTCATAAATCAAGCTTTACGGATGCTATGTGCTATGTTTCGGGTTTAATCTGAGTGACTGAATTGTGGCCTCACATTTCAGACAAAACGTGCTTGTAATTCTCATAGAGCTGGGCAATATCATGATAAAAATGAAATTGTGATTCTCTCTCTGTTTATTCCATCTCTTCAAATACAGGCCTTTTTTTCCCACCTGCTTTTCTCAGCCTCAGAGTTGCCAAGTCTGCTTTTTTTATAGCAACATTGGTCTATTTTATTTTTTTATTTATTCAATGTCTTGTGTGAATTTTGAAGGTTGTGGTTTTTTTGTTCTGCACTTTCAAGTCATAAAAGAGATTTGAGCTATTTTTCAGGCCTGATTTAAAATATAATACACTTTTAGCTAGGGGTGTAACGATGCATCGAACCACAATGCATCGCGATGCGCAAAAGCTACGATTCCGCATAGTACACTGTCTCGATGCGGCTCGATGCGGGGCCGCTTTAATATTATTATTAAAAGAACCCCGCAGATGCGTCCCGTTGGTCTGTTTAGCGCGCCAAATCCGCCCTGCACATTCGCGCTATACATCCGCGCTACATAACGGTGGTAAATGGCCTACGAGACTCAAATGACTGTTCCTTCTCTCATATATGCACAAACCACTCAACATGCGTTGATAACGCGAGCCGCGCAATGTCAGAAACTATTCCTCCGCTCCTTAAACTTCCTCAGTTTGTGACAGAGACGAGCTGTGAGTGGAGACTGGGAGAGAGGCGGCAGCGCCACGGCCACGCGCAGCTGTCATCCACGTGCGCGCGCACAGGGGGAAAGAAAGAAAAGAAAAGTGCAGCGGGGATGTAAGCGGGACAGAGCGCGAGCACAGAGACGGTGGTCAACGTCGTGTAAGTGTTTTACAACATGTAAATGTGACAGAACAGATCATTAGAGACTATGAAGACTCAAAGCTCAAAATGTTTAATATAACATAGCAGAAGTTCTGTTATGTTATAGATAGATAGATAGATAGATAGATAGATAGATAGATAGATAGATAGATAGATAGATAGATAGATAGATAGATAGATAGATAGATAGACAGACAGACAGACAGACAGACAGACAGACAGACAGACAGACAGACAGACAGACAGACAGACAGACAGACAGACAGATACACCAAAACAGCTAATGAGACTTTTTTTTTTTACTTGTGTGGTAAAATAATAGGCTAATTAAAAGGCCAAAATTATTGTCACGTTTAAAAAAAAGAAAAAATTGGCAAAATAATAGGACTAATGACATAAAACGTATTATTTTTTAACTGTAAAAGAATCGTGGTGAATCGAATCGTGGGTCCTGAATCGAGAATCGAACCGAATCGTGAAATTCCTGAATCGTTACACCCCTACTTTTAGCATATTTTCATGTCTAAAAGTCGATATTAATGTTAAAAATAGCTAGAAACTTGTTTGTGGTGACATACAACGTTATGATTAATAGGGTTGAGGTCACTTGTTTGGATTTAGACATTGACCTTTCTAAAAACTTTGACTGTATTTACCTCAAAAGCAATTTGAAAATAGACCGTTTACTAGAATCGTGATAAGATCAAAATCGTGGTCTGGCTCCAAGAAAATCCTGATATACATTTTTTTTGCTTTGCACTTAAACTTACCATTACTTCACACAACTTTCAAGCATTTTCAACTCTAATTTATGTTGTTTTTCCCCTGTAGTTTGTGAATAAAAATTAAAGAAGAGGGAGGAATAAATCAGCTAATTGCCCTGAGCTGCCTGAGCGTTCAGATTTACATTGGAGGAACACAGGAGCCGTCGCACCAAACGCCCCGCGGCTAATATCAACACAGAAAAACAAATATAATCCTGTGATCCAGACGCCTGTGTTTTATTTATGAGCCGAGGGTTTGTTTGAGTAGCTTGTCAACAGAAACTCCGCTCACCGGGTGGGTACAAACGCTTACATTAATTCATAAAACATACTTCTGATATAACGGCCGAGCAAAGCAGCACAATGGATTCTACAAGTCTGGAAATGTGTACGCACAATAGAGGTTAGGCAGGTGACAGCAGTGAGTGGCAAAAAACACATGAGATTAATGGCAAGCATAGACATAATACAGCAAAAAACAGGAAAAAGCAGGTACAGTCTGAGAGCAAATGTAACCAATCACAACTCTACTGAATATTAAGTTTATATGTGACACGTAACAAGAGAAAATCAGGTAACGATTGTAAAAAAAAAAAAAGCATTTCAAAGAATTCAAAGATCTTCTACACAATTCTAACCCTTTATTTATTAGAACAATACACAATTGCTTTATTCATAATGACCAGATTCTAGCTCATGTTCAAGGAGAGAGAGGAAGTGTCTGTTGTACAAATAAACAATAAAAGAGAGTGGTATTGTGTCAAAAAAATGTCAAAAAGCAGGTGCCATTGGAGGAGAGAGATGCAAGAGAAAAGAGATTTGTCTATTAGGGTGAAATTATAACAACAAAAAACAAAAGAAAGTCTAAGACACAGTTTAAAAATACTAGAGATGCACCGATCCAGCTTTTTTCAGTTCCGATACCGATCCCGATACTTTAGAATTAAGCATCTGCCGATACCCATATCAACCGATACTTGTGTAAGGACTGAAATAGCTCTTTTTTCCTTTTCAAAACATAAGACTTTTGATCATATAGTGTTATTTATACTGCAAGACAAAACTGAACAACTTAATAAGAAGAGAGGGAAAGAGAAGAGAGAGAGAAGAAAGAGAGAGAAGAGAAGAAAGAGAGGAGAGAGAAAGAGAAGAGAAGAGAGAGAAGAAGAGAGAGAAAGAGAAGGAAGAGAGAAAGAGAAGAGAAGAGAGAGAAGAGAGAAGAGAAGAGAGAAGAGAAGAGAAGAGAGAGGAGAAAGAGAGAGAGAGAAAGAGAGGAGAAGAGAGAGAGAGAGAAAGAGAGAGGAGAGAGAACAGAGAAGAGAAGAAGAAGAAAGAGAGAGAGAGAAAGAAGGGAAGAGAAGAGAGAGAAAAGAGAAGAGAGAAAGAGAGGAGAGAGAGAAAGAAGACAGAGAAATAGAGAAGAAAGATAAAAAGAGAGAGAAAGAGAGGGAGAGCAAGAGGAGAGAGATAGAGAGAAGAGAAGAAAGAGAGATAAGAGAGGGAAAGAGAGCGCGAGGAGAGAAAGACAGAAAAAGAAAGAAGAAAGAGAAGACAGAGTAGTAGAGAGAAGAGAGAATTAGAGAGAAGAAAGAGAGAAAAAAAAGAAAGAGAAGAGAGGAGGAGAGAGAAGAAGAGAAAGAAAAAGAGAAGAAAGAAAGAGAGAGAGAGAAGAAAAAGAGAAGAGAGAGAAGAGAGAAAGAAAGAATAAAATGTCAAACATTATGAGACATTCTGGATCAACATCAGCCTAATCCGACTCATTATGTCCAATTAAACACAACTAGGATATCGGCTGAACCGATATCATATAGCCGATACTCGATCCAGCAAAATGTCCTGGATTGGCACCGATATCCGATCCCAGTATCGGATCGGTGCATCTCTAAAAAATACTTTATTGAGACATGGCTGTAGAAGAAAATATGCACCAATGCGTTTCGGCCAAGACTAGCCATCCTCAGGATGCAAAAGAAAGGCTTTTTTATTTTATTTTTTCTAAAATAACTGAGTGCCTTGGACTTTTTTTGTCTCTGGGGATTTTGAACTGTTTTCTCTCTTGTTTATTTCAGCCAAATAGACAAGTGGTAGTAGAAAATGGAGCACCAGGAGGGAATCTATGCAGGAGAACATGCAAACTCTGCATAGAAAGGCCCCTCTAGTGCCACAGTGTTGCCATAAAATGTATTGAAAAATCAGCTTTTAAAGCACAACTAACCCTGGATGTACACAGACTGCGGGCGGGTTCGGTTCTGGACACATGCAGATTTTATGCAAAGTTCCTATTTCAGATGCTGTCGACTGCAGTCTGGTTTTGTCCAAAGCCACATGGATTCACGTAAAGAACACTTGTATTAGGAATTGAAAGCCGCTTCAGACCGCTGCAGACTCCGTGAAAAATAGACTTCATGCGGATTCTTTCCACAGACCAACGCGGCTCCCGCACTCACATCCGCATTCCTCGGAGGTCCGTGTACATGGGCAGGACCCGCATCTTTGCCTCTTTACAGTGACACACTCAACAGCACTGCTTGTTAACCTGGAAGAACTTGTTTTTGGTAATAAAAATTTTAAATGTGCAAAATGTTATTAAAAAATATAGTGTAAGTAATTTTTATTATTGCTAACTAAAACTAAAAACATGTCCAATGTGCCTCCCTACCAGACTACAGATGTAAATTAGCTGTAAGCACAATCTGGTACAACCATCTCTGCCTTTGTGCTTAATGTAATTGTACACTGTCCTTAATAAACCTTACCTTACTTATTATTGCAATTAACTTCTAGAAAAAGTAAACATCATAATTACAAACTAGGTTGAAAAGCCAGGCCTTTGATTTAGTTTGCATTTGGACTATTCATTCTGTATATACACTTAAGCGTGACATTAGCTTGGCACTGGTCCATCTCGTCATTAATCTTGTTTGTTTGGCAGAGGCTCAGTCAGTGACTTTGCTGTGGCAGTAGTTTGTCTTAAGTCACTAAACAGCTTCTAAAATATGAACTCGCCCTGTGGCTTCAGGCTGTTTACCTTCAATGGCTCTCTCTGCAAGAACGAGAATCAGAGCCAACGAGATTAAAAGAACCTCAGATCAACCACAGCTCAGGGTCACAAACGGGTCATAAAACAATAAAAAGGGCAGAAGATATTAACGAGAAAATGCAGTCTTATGAAATGATGAGTCAAAGTCAAGTAGTCAGTTACAAAAGCCTAGTTATAATGTTCTTTCTCTCTGGTAAATCAGGTCAGAATGTTTTTCTCTCTTCATCTCTTCAGTGTTATAAACTGTATCTGATTTGAGTATTTACATTAAAGGTGAAGTTGAGTATCTCTCTATCTTCTGCGGTGCACAAGCTGGACGCCAGGCTTTATTTCTCATTAATAGGACACATATTCTCTGAGTTACGAGTAGAGATCCAGCTTTAAATAAGCTCTAAGTGTTTACTAATACATAAAAACTCAAATGTATGCTCTAGTTCAAGTTCAAATTTAGTCACATAGCACATTGACAACAATAGCTCCTGCCCAAAGTGCTTCACATGGTACATAACAGTGCAAAAACACAACGTACTAAGGCAGAGGATAAATCAATACATAAATTCAAGAACATTCATTACATAGACAAAATTCAGCTTAAGCTATTGAAGGCCAGAGTAGAGACCTGCATGAAACAAGTTTTCATGGACGCTCCCCGCCCAATCTTGAAGCTTCCATGACCGATCCCGACGCCCCTGTGTGCTTGACCGCCTGAGAAACTTCTGTGAGTTGTTTTTTTTTGTGACATTGAGATTACACAGCAGCCCCAGGGCAGAACAACATGCACATAAAAACAACTAAACTCTGCATAACTCTAGAGCCTAAATGATCTGCATTAGGTGAATGTGTCAATTTGATATGGCATTGAACCATAAAGCAACTGATGTGTGTTATTGCTTGACTGATGCACAAAATTCCTCGCACCTCCGGTTTTCGCACCTTTGGTCTTCGGTAACACATGTTTTATTTCCATCTCCTCGTGTGTTAAAGCCAGTCCTTCTTTCATTCCTCTGGGAAAGTTTTCGTTCGTGCTGCGGCTGCTGTTGTTGCAAGGACTCACAGCTCATACCCACTCCAAACTCGGAAATGGCAACAGTTTTCATGATGTATTTAGGCCTATATGAATCTGGATAATCATGAGTGCTTGTCTTTCAAGTGATCATGGTCAAGAAACCAATAATCTTCTAGTAATCAGACGGAAACAGTTTTTTTTGTTACTTGAAGCCCTGTCTGCACTGTGATTATGGAGCAGTCTCTGGGTCTGCACATTTATAAAGACAGTGCCGTTCGGCCACAAGTGGCTGCACCTCACAGGCATCAGTGTTGTGTCTCTCTAGTGCAGGGCTCTTCAGTTATATTTAACAGTGGCCATGTTTCCGTAAGGCTATGGTCAGAGGGCCGTATCACAAAAGGGTTTTACATACAATATCCACAAACAACTCACAGATGTACTATATCTTATAAATCAACTTTTTTCATTGCCTTAATACAAAATAAGGCAATGTTGCGTTGCCATCAATTCAGAATTAAAACAAGACCAAGCCAAAATAAATCAAGTCAGTCAAAAACTATGGTTTTACCATAAATGGCATAACATAATGTGTTTCAAAATGATTTGTAATTGTGATGTAAATGATGCATAGGACTGAATAAGATCACTAATATAGTGCACTAACAAGAAAAAACAGTTTCTCCCAACAATATGGTCCAGTTGTACATGACCTTTTTATCCCACTGGCCAAAAAATACTGCTTAGTGGGCCGCATTTGGCCCCCAGGTCACCATTTGAATAGCCCTGCTCTAGTGGAACAGCGGAATGCATAAGGCGGTATTTCTTCATCGCTACGTAATATTTTAAGACAGTGAAGAGAGCGTGTGTCCGGTTGAGATCCGAAGTGTTTTGGCCTGTTCCTGTCCGAGGCAACGTTAATCCCCGCCCACCCCTCTCCCAATGCAGGTCTCTAATATGTTGAATTATTGATTAATTGTTGGAGAATTCATGTGTGTGGATTCATTAGTCATGGAAGTAGAAGCAGTCTTAGCATTTATTGCAGTTGTTTAACTCAAACTAATCTCATTCATAAGAACTTTCAAACCCAAACTTGTTTTAGTTCTTTTTGCATCAGCCTGACCAAATCAGTGTTTTGTTTTTGGAGGATTATAAATTTGCTTTGCACACATCTCACTTTGCTTCAGATCTGATGCAACTCTTCACAACTCTGCCTTTTCAAAATCCTCTTCCACAGCCGTTCACTACAAAACTCAAATTTAACGACTTTAAAACTTTCATAAATTTCATTAAAAAACGTTGCTGGAGGCTAAACAACCAAAAGTGAAGAACTAAACTCTTGTTGTGATGATTAAACATTTCTCGTTGAACCGAAAGCGTCAGAAATTCCACTCTGCAAACACAAATTAGTGAATAATTCATCAAAGCAGCTTTGGTCTCGGTGCGCATATCAAAGCTCAGGCCTAAGAAAGCACATGCAAAGGTAATGAGGCGTCCACTGCAGGATGTGACTAACATACAAGAACACGACTCACTGCCCGGCTCACCAGAATCACACTTTACCAAACTGTTCTAATGACATACAACAGTTTCAAAGGAATAAATAACACACATAAAGTAACACTGCACATTTACACTCAGTTATGTTCTCCTATAATGTACATTGCTCTGCACGTCCATGAAATCTTAAAGGTGCACTGTGTCGCTTTCCAGAGGTGAAAAGTCAACTGCACGATTCAGTAGAAATAGAAAGTAGTGCTAGGTGTGTTATGCCATATGGTAAAAAAATAAAGTAAAAGATTAAATAACCAGGTGGAGGTGTTACGCCGAAAAATGGAGGGAGGAAGAGAGAGAGAGAATAGGTAGAGAGAGAGAGAGAAACTGAGAGAGAGAAAAGAGAGAGAGAGAAAACAGAGAGAGGGAGAGAAGAGAGAGAAAGTTAGAAAATAGGTAGAGAGAGAGGGATGAAGAGAGAGAGAGGGAGAGAAAGAAGAGAGAGAGAGAGAAAAGAGAGAGAGAAACAGAGAGAGAAGGAAGAGAGAGAGAAAAAAGAGAGAGAGAAAACCGAGAGAGAAGAGCGAGAGAAAGAGAAAATAGGTAGAGAGAGAGAGAGGGAGAAGATAGAAACAGAGAGAGAAAAGAGAGAGAGAGAGAGAGAGAAAGAAAGAAAGAAAGAAAGAAAGAGAGAAAATAGGTAGAGAGAGAGAAAGAGAAGAGAGAAGAGAGAGAGAGAGAGAGAGAGAGAGAGAGAGAGAGAGAGAAGGGCCTGAGGCTTAAACAGTAAAACACTCTGGACTCCTGAAAACTTAAATTTGTGAATATTAAATTTCACAAGATTACTTTATATCCTGTGTATAGAAACAATTTGTGTTTATATATGATAATTATTGAGAGCCGTGTTTTAGTCTAACACTGGATATACACTGAATGCAAGGTCAGTGCAGGTCCCGCAGAACTTAGAAAGTGCTTAAAACCATTGCGCCCATATACACTGACCTCTGAGGAGTGTGGATGTGAGTGCAGGAGCTGCGTGGGTCTGTGGAAAGAATGAAGCATGAAGTCTATATTTCCCAGAGACTGCAGCTGTCTGATGTGACTTTCAATTCATTATACGAACGTGGAAATTTACGTGAATCCACGTGACTTTGGACGAAACCGGACAAAGTTGACCACATCTGATGTAACAGACACTTTGCAAGACACTCGCAAGTGAAACTGAAATCTGATTAATTGTAAACCCGTATGTCATAGTCACTAAAAACAGAACAGAAAACAGAATAATTCCCGAGCGCCATTCAGCGGCAGCTCACTGCTCCTGACAGTCGCCCCAGCGGCTCTGTAGGATGGGTCAAATGCAGAGAATGAATTTCCCTCTCGAGGGATCAATAAAGTATTATCTATCTATCTAGAATACTGTAATTATTTTTAAAAGTTGTCTTTTTGTGTTTCAATATTAAACTTTATATTTTTCAGACTACAAAAACTGCACTGCTAAAGTAGCATTCTGTGACAAAAGTAAGACTGCTGTGTATTGTCTGAATCTCAAAAACAGCATTCTGACTTGCTGTGCTCAAGTGGTCTAACTCAGATTCATTTTACTGTCTCTAAAAAGCAGGGCTAAATTCATGGTTGAAGCCTAATCTTAAAGTGGAGAGTAACTAAACTTTCGTCAAGTACTTCAACATTAAAGTGTGATTCCTCTGACCTTGATTCCTCCTTGTGCCTGTACATGACCCTTTGTCCTCCTCCTTGTGCCTGTACCTGACCTTTGTCCTCCTCCTTGTGCCTGTACCTGACCTTTGTCCTCCTCCTTGTACCTGTACCTGACCCTTTGTCCTCCTCCTTGTACCTGTACATGACCCTTTGTCCTCCTCCTTGTGCCTGTACCTGACCTTTTGTCCTCCTCCTTGTGCCTGTACATGACCCTTTGTCCTCCTCCTTGTGCCTGTACATGACCCTTTGTCCTCCTCCTTGTGCCTGTACATGACCCTTTGTCCTCCTCCTTGTACCTGTACATGACCCTTTGTCCTCCTCCTTGTGCCTGTACCTGACCCTTTGTCCTCCTCCTTGTGCCTGTCGCAGATGGAGACGCTCTGGGCCAGTTCGCGGTGGTGCAGGTGGACGAGGGCCAGTGGGGTCTGATCTCTAAAGAACCTCTGGACCGTGAGATCTCCGAGCGCTTCACCCTGCAGATCACGGCCACAGACGGACGCTTCCAGAGCCCGGTGTCTGTGGAGCTGCACGTGCTGGACGTCAACGACAACAGCCCACACTGTCAGCAGGTAGGAACTGATAATACACCAGTCTAAAGATGAGGCACAAGTTTAGGGCTTCTCCAAGGATTAACATTTCAAATTGAAGACATATTTAAGGCCACTAAATCCAAAGTCAAGCCGTTACCCACACATTACACATTTTTGCTTGTTTTTAATCCTGTTCTAAAATTGCTTTCTCGTCACAAACACAGCTGGAGTATAGATGAGATACTATTCTTTCTCCTCTGAGCCTCAGAAAACACTGCTCTGAATTTCCAAGACCTGTGCTGTGCCAAAGTAAAAGTTCGTATGTTAAAAGACAAGTATAAAGCAAATATTACATCATTATGATTCTTATATCCTCTTCAACTTTTACTTTGGCATCTCATGTTTTAGAACAACATTTTTCTACCGCTTGTTCTTGTTAGGGGTTGCAAGTAGCTGGAGCTATCCAAATGACTTTGGGCCTGTTTTTCAGGAGGAACACCCTCGATAAAAGGTGTTTTCGCACATGAACGTGCCAAGAACAAGGCATCAGGAAAACTTCTACAGCCCTTCTTTTACGGGGCCAATTCCACCCTAAGAACAAATAACTGCTAGCATTCGCACTGCTCAAAAGAGGATCCAGGGGACATTCAGTGAGGTAAACTGAACAGTCTGCCAAAATACTGTTGAGGACACGAAACCATTCGCTGTTTTTTACTGTTTGCCCAACTCCGGCTGTTGTGGTCCTTGATTTTCTTAAAGTTCTGTTTCAGTTTTTTATTTTCTTGCCGTATTGCTTAGCTGTGTCATAAATGCCAACTTGCGCTAGCTCATCAGCTAGCTTGCTGTAAAAGTCCCGCTGTACCTCCTCATTAGCATACAATCTTAGCAGTGCTTGTATCTCTGCATTCATCCGTCTCCCACTGCCATCAGTAAACTTTAATGTCATTATTATTTTGTCAACGGCGTCACGAATTACGTCGCAGCGTCACTGAAAGGTTCTTGGTCTATGGGAAAAGTACTTGCCCTACAGCAGGAGCTAAGTCAGTCCTCTCATTGGCCTCCCTGGTTCCTGGTCCTTCTTATGTGGGAACACGCCAGAAAAACGGCTAAAAAGGAACAACAAAAAGTTTGCAAAAACGTCTAATGGCCAACTCATGACAGGGTAAACACGTAGAGACAGACTCAGACAGACAATCATTCACTGTCTCATTCATTCAGTAGGGGCAATTACAGTGATGCAATTGTTTTAGGAAGTGGGAGTAACCTGGAGCACCTGGAGAATATCCACAGTAACACAGGGAGAACATTCAAACTTCACCCAGGGAGATTGTGAGAATTTATTTTGGTCCGACCCCAGATTCAGACCCACGATCTCTTATTGAGAAGCCAGAGCTCTATCCACTTTTTATACAGAACTAAAATGATTAGTTCTGTATAAAAACAGTTTCGATCTGCATAAACATGTTTAAGAGCATGTGATTCTGTCATTGGTGTGTCAGTTCAAAGGCCTTCAATTTTTTTATTTACTATTTAAATTGTTTTATGAATTCAATTTTTAAAAGAGTTGCAAAATGTAACACTGAAACATGTCACATCCAGAAGGTTTAGTCAATCGTGTAAAACATTTTGCTGTTCTGTTATTTTGTCTCCATTGAGAAAATAATATTTGATTTAATCCGACAAACCATTAGTTGTTATTACCACATAACGTTCATAATGATTTCCGCTGACCCTCTTGTTAATGGAGCTTTGGAGAAACTCGGTAATAACAAAAACACATTACCACAGCGGCTTCCTGTGAAGAGGCCGAGCTGATGTGTCCCGTAAAGTTTTATGACACGAGACAAAACCAATAATGAAATACTGCGGATCCAGGCTGCGTCTGTGGTGTTTTAATGAGAACTCAGCTGTCACAAGGAACAGAAGAATAGAAGACAGAAGACAAATATGATATATTTGCATTGTTCTTATCTTTTTTTTCCTATGGATTAGATCAGGGGTCCCCAACCACCGGTCCGGGGCCCAAAACCGGTCCGCGGGTCATCTGCTACCGGTCCTCAGAAGATTTTTTTTATATTTATTTTAGCGCTATTTTATAGTCACTATCACTTCTTCCTTGTACTTCACTGTGACAATATAGTACAACTTAATCCATAAACAGCAAATTCAAGCAATAAGTGAGCTAAAAATATACACAATAACTGTTTTTTTTTGCATTTTCCATTGTTGTTATCGGCGCTACCCAACCTCGACCGGTCCCCGGAAAAGAAATTTGTGACTATACCGGTCCCTACAAGAAAAAAGGTTGGGGACCGCTGGGTTAGATTAATAAAAGTATAATGTATCCCATGTTTCTCACACACTGCAAAAAAAAAAATACATTTTTTTTTTAGAATATTTCATGGGTTTCAAGGCATTTTTCACAGTTTGGCTAAAAAGGTGAAAATAATGTTGCCAACATTTCTGAAATTCATGTCCAAATCCTAGTTTTGGGGTCTGCAACCTTTTACGGCAAAAGAGCCACATTTGCCCAACTCAAACCGAATCAAAGTCGGAAAGAGACGCAATTATTTAGTCAAAAAATATACGTATAGTAATGCTATTGATTTAAAAACAGTTAGAAAGTGAACTAACACAATGTTTTACACAAACACAAAAAATATTTTTATGGCAAGAATAATCTTTTTTTTTCACTAAGCACTAGGGCTGGGCGATATGGCCAAAAAATCAAATCTCGATTTTTTGGACCACTTTGGACGATTTCGATTTTTAATCGATTTTATTTGACGTCATCGATGACTGCTGCTTTTTATTATGAGCTCATAATATTTTAAAGCATCTATAAAGAATGAGCCAATGAGATGAACTTGTTTTATGTCATATTAGAACTAATAATAAGTGTTTGCTGCTGCATCTAATGCATAGGCCTACTGTTATTAGCATTTGTATCTATTAGGCCCTGTTGAGATCATCATTATGATTTTGCTGTTTCCTATCTAAAAGTTTTAAGTTTGCGAGTGTTCGTCTCTCACTCCTGTCACTCAAACTGTGTCGCCATGGTTACCCACACACGGAGGGGGAAAGGGGCGGAGCCTGCTGGCTGCTGCTTTGGGGAGAGCATGGGAGAGAGACGCTGTAGACTGCTTTAAACTTTATCGGAGAAAACCTCACAGAAAGCACACGCAGCAGCTCGTGTAACAGCAAAGGCAAATCAAAAAGACGCTAGATTTTGCGCGGGACTTTTCTAGAAAGTTACCGCGAGTCTAAACGCTGAAAGCGGCTGAATCACCCGCGGAGAAATAACAAACTCGTAACTTGTAGAGATTAAGCTATACACCACCTCCGGAAGGTCACTCGTGGCTGTTAATAAGTGATTAAAAGGTCCGCTAAACAGGCGCAAGGTTTCTGTTCGTCTGTTCTTTGAGAGAGTCGTGGGAGAGCTCTGTAAAGCTGCTGAAGGTGTCCAGGGCGCACAGCTGGATCACAACGGACTGACCTCGATTTTACGATTTGGCCATTTTTCACATCGTCGATTTTCAAAGTTTCGAATTAATCGAATTAATTCGATTAATCGCCCAGCCCTACTAAGCACTTATTTTCTTTTTATAATTTACTTGTGCATTTTTGAAAGTGAGAAATAAGTGAACTTGATTTGGAAAGGAGTCAGTAACCAGTATAAATGTTCTAAAAAACACAGACTGTAAAGAGAATAGACTAGCAAAGAATGTTCTTTAGTCTAGTCTAGTCTAGTTCCTTATTCTCAATCAAATCTCAATGAGTCGCAGTGACGTCTTTAAAGAGCTGCAGGCTTTGTTCTTCAATCAAGCAATTGTAACTTTCTTGAAATTTATTTATTGCAGTACAGAGTTAGAACTTCATCTACTAAAGAACATTTTTTGTGGCTGATATGCAAATGCTGTAGAAATCTCCAAAGCAAGCCTTAAAACAGTGCAGAGATCTATCTACGACGTCACGTTTTTCACATTCATAGCAGTGTTTTCTGAGGCTCAGAGGGGAAAGAATAGTGTCTCGTGAGGCGTTTTCGCACATGAAAGCACTAAGAACTAAGTCCCCACATTCCCTTAGCCCCTGTTCAGTCAGAGGAACCACCTTGTCCCCATGTTTGCGTTCACACAGCAACAGTTTGTGAAAGTGGAGCTAAATGACTTTAATATTAGTGTCTGTAAAGTCTGCAATTTTTTTTTCTCTTACACATAATCATGATGTACAAAAGCTAAAAACATTACAAAAAATTAACAATAAAACACAATAATTCTCTGTTTTACTACTTACAAACTTACACATTTACGGACTTTTTTGACGACTATAACTAACTCAAGGGGGAGAATCATGTGACCCACGGTCAGCTGAGAGTAGTGCACATCATGTCCGAAAGACCAGATGAATGAGTCACTGAACAGGGCAGGACTATATAGTAATTGAGTGGATAGGAAACGTGTGTGGACGTTCGGACACAGCCTTGGTTTCTTCAAACATTGTGCCTCTTCTTGCATTATTGTGTGTATTATACAAATACAGAGTGTGTGTTTAAGTCAGTGGCTGCATGAACAAAACTGATTGATTCTGGATTTGATCGCAGCATACTTCGAACAATTTTCGAAGTTTTCAAACAATTTTCCATCCCTAGTTTCCAACAAAGTGAGCATTGTAAATGAGCTTGTGTTGCCAAAAGGTTCCTGGTCTGACTGAAAATACCTGCCCCAGAGCAGGACTAAAAAAAAACCTAAAGTGTGACCCCAGTTCATAGTTCCTGCTCTGTTGTTTGAATACACCAAAAATGGGGACTGAAATTAAAAAAGTTCCTACAGTGTGAAAATGCCTAGACAAAACTCCAGCTGTGTTTTTAACGAAGCAATGTTAGAACTACCTAAAAGTTGTTCTGCTAATTCTGCTGATGATTGACTGTCTGTCTGTCTGTGGTGATGTGTGTGATTTAAAACAAAGCAGATGTTTAAACTAAGCTTGTAATTGTAACCTAAATAGATTTTTTTGTCTGTAAACCATAGCCATCTGCAGCAGCTTTCAAATCTTCAGTATTCTTGCACAAACTCGCCTGAATGTGTGCGTCAAATAATCAATGAGAGTTAAACTGCATGATGACAAAAGTGAATCTGTGCCCTCTGGCCGTCTGCCGTTTCCTCTGTTCTCTCGTCTGTCTGTACATTAATGACCTCTTAGCGTCCTGTCCAGCTGTTTTTAAAGCGTGTAATTCCCTGTCATTTGCTCTGCCTCAGCTGCTCTACACTGAGGCGGTGACGGAGAACTCGCCCATAAACCAGTTCATCCTGAAGGTGTCTGCGTCGGACCCGGACGTGGGCTCAAACGGGCAGGTCTCCTACAGCCTCCACGGCCCGGACGCCAGCAAGTTCCACCTCCATCCCAGGACAGGTACAGAGCGCACAAACAACTAGTTTCTCGCTCATACAACATCTATAGAAGACAGGTACAGTGCGCAGAAATGACTCAAACTTCTAACTCATATACTGACCATTAAAGACAGGTACAGCGCGCAGAAATGACTCAAACTTCTAACTCATACACTAACCACAAAAGACAGGTACAGTGCGCAGAAATGACTCAAACTTCTAACTTACTTGTATATACTGTCCATTAAAGACAGGTACAGTGCGCAGAAACGACTCAAAATTGTAACTTATATACTGTCGATTAAAGACAGGTACAGTGCGCAGAAACGACTCAAAATTGTAACTTATACTTGTATACTAACCACAAAAGACAGGTACAGCGCGCAGAAATGACTCAAACTTCTAACTCATATACTGACCACAAAAGACAGGTACAGCGCCCACAAATGACTGAAATATATCACTCATACACTGTCCACAAAAGACAGGTACAGTGCGCAGAAACGACTCAAAATTGTAACTTATATACTGACCATTAAAGACAGGTACAGTGCGCAGAAATGACTCAAACTTCTAACTCATAGACTGACCACAAAAGACAAGTACAGTGCGCAGAAATGACTCAAACTTCTAACTCATATACTGACCACAAAAGACAGGTACAGTGCGCAGAAATGACTCAAACTTCTAACTCATACACTGACAACAAAAGACAGGTACAGTGCACAGAAATGACTCAAACTTCTAACTCATATACTGACCACAAAAGACAGGTGCAGTGCGCAGAAATGACTCAAACTTCTAACTCATATACTGACCACAAAAGACAGGTACAGTGCGCAGAAATGACTCAAACTTCGAACTCATATACTGACCATTAAAGACAGCTACAGTGCGCAGAAATGACTCAAACTTCTAACTCATACACTGACCACAAAAGACAGGTACAGTGCACAGAAATGACTCAAACTTCTAACTCATATACTGACCACAAAAGACAGGTACAGCGCGCAGAAATGACTCAAACTTCTAACTTATAGACTAACCACAAAAGACCGATACAGTGTGCAGAAACGACTCAAAATTGTAACTTATATTGACCCTCTTTTGTCCCGCCCACTTGGCTTGGAAATGCACTTCCTGTTTAGCTCTGTTAAGGTAGCTAACATGTTTGTTTGTCTGTCTTGTGGGGCAATTTTTAATCGCAGTTAAAATAAACCCATCGACTGAAATCTACAGGCTAAATGCAGCTAAACAGGAAGTGCACGTCCTAGAAAAGTAGGCGGGACAAAATAGGGTCAATACTGACCACAAAAGACTGGTACAGTGCGCAGAAATGACTCAAATAGGGCTCAGCAGGGGGAGGGGGTTACCATCTAACTTAAAAACTGGAAATGACTCCTCACTCTAACCATAATACTCACACATGACTGGTACAAGCATCTCTGCGTATTTGTACATTGTCCTTAATAAACTTTACCTTATAAAACCTGTGGAGTGTGAATTCAGGTCTTTAGGTTTTCCTTCTTTCTTGGATTCAGTGTCCTTAAATAGTTATTAGTATATATTTTTTTGAATTACTGAAGCTTTTTTTCCAGTAAATTACAAAATGGCAGTGCACATCCCTCCATTATTTTTTCAACAAAGCATGAGAAGTACAAAAAGAGCAATAACCAATCAGTGCTGAAGTGATATCTTTTCCCAAGTCACCAATGAGAAATGAAGCAATCAAACTTAAAAAAGAGAATGGTTTTAAGCATAACAAATAAATAACTAATGATCAATAAATACTTGATCAAACACGATAAAGGATTGAACCAGAGAAAGTTAGTTAATTAGGTGCATTTTGGGACTGCAATGTCTTAATATGATCATGATGTACCTAGAGTAAAAAAAAACTATTGTCTGTGGAGCTACACAGGGTAGATTTAATCTTTTCAAATATAATAAAAAGGAAAACATCTTTATTCCAAATTTCCCACGATGGGGAGAAGGGGACTTCCAGAATAATAGAATCCTGCACCTGTCAGTAAGTTTAGAAATGTTTCAAAGTCAGATTTGAGCTTTGTAAGACTTTCATATGAGAGAGAACAGAACTGAGACCAAGTCAAGTAAATCTAAAGTTTTTGGCTTCAAGTCCAAGTCCAAGAGAGACAAGTCCAAGTCCTCTTCAAGTCTTTATATTAAATGACTGCTTACAGCTTTATCAGTTATTCAATAAAATTCATATTGCAAAGAAGTGAGGAGGGACATGTTCCAGTTTGTTAATGTAAAGTTATTTATTTTTAGAGGAGAAACCTCATGTCGTCTCAAGTCACAGCGTTCCAAGTAGAAATCAAGTCCCAAGTCTGAGTCGATTTTATCAAGTCAAGTCTCAAGTCATGAAAACAGTCCAAGTCATGACTTGTTCGTCCATGAGAGCGGATCTCTCCTTCACTGTGGTTGTCCTCCTGGTCTCTCTTTCTTCCATTGTTTTTTTTTTTTTTCTTTTAGTTTTTCCCTGCCGGGAAGGAGGTTCTAAGGACATGAGATGCTCTGGGACAACTTGTTTACTTATATGTCAACTTTATTTGTAAAGCACATTTACAACAACAGGTGTTGCCCAAAGTGCTTTACATGCACAATAATAAAACAACACATACACAAAGCAAAGTACAATTAATCAATTGAGAGTCAATAAAAATAGTTAATACACTAGTAAAAATAGTACAACAATATATACAGTAAAGTGCATCAGCTCAACCTGTGTTAAAACTTACCTTTAATGTAAGTCACTAGTAAAGCTATGGTCACAATGACAAAAAAAAAACAAAAAAAACTTTCTCACAGGTCGTACATAACCTGGAGTTTGTATGGCAATCGTGGAGGAAGAACTGTTTTCCTATGGTAGACTTTCATCTCTCACCAACAACTTACGTCTTTCTTGTGGAAATGAAGCCACAATAGGGGGTCCTTAGAACATTTTTGAATGATAGGGGGTCCCTGACTTTAAAAAGTTTGAGTTCCCCTGCCCTAATGCATCTTTACATAATCCTACATCTATTTTGTATCAACAGAACAGCTGCGTGCTCTCCCTACGTTCAACTCAATCTTTTGTCAAGTTGTTACTCTCTCTTAAACCTTTCACAAATGTGAATTTGATGTCTGAAAGAGAATCCGAAACAATGCGTTAATGGTACAAGTTGGAGGGACAACAGGACGATCTGTGATAAGACCACAGCACATTAGTCCAATATTGTTGAAGTCCCGAGGGGTACACAAGCACTAACCAGGGGTACTTGAATTTTTTAAAATAAGGTGTTTTTAATATGTTATTTGTAGTTATTCGTGTTGATTTGAGCTTAAATATATTCACAAAATGAAATGGTTATAGTTGAAAGAACACCACAAAAGACAAATAAGTCATCTTACCAGTCTTGCCCAAACTTGACACCTTATACAGTTACATTTAGTAGTTTTCAAGTTGCTCTAATTGTGTTATCATTCCTCGTTTACACGCAGGTTATTTTCAGAATCAGATATGATCAAATTTCACTTTTATGTCGTAGAGATAAGAAATAAAACCTGTATTTGTAGCAGCAGCAGCAGGAGAACACAGATGGTAAATGCTCCGATAACATCCTAACGTGTCATTACTGTTTTTACATTAACAAAAGCATCCGTCACACTTCAGTTTAAATACTGTGTCATATTTCATGTTCAGACATTCCGCCTCCGTGTAAACCCATTTATCTGCACGTCACGCCAACAGAAGGAGCCGCAACAGTCAAAAGGTTTGGAGAATTTGACTAGAAGGAGAAAGAGAAGTGGTCAAACTGTTAAGAAGACAGTGCAGGTGAAAAGGAAAAATATTACGTTTGTACATTAACAGCTACACACTTACATAAATGCAAAAAAATATATATATATGTCAAGTTTTCAGTCGTGTCAGGACAGAGACAAGTTTAAGCTTAATGATTAATTTTGACATTTTAGATACAAAGGTTTTACCGAGTGGATTTTGTATATTTTATTACGTAGAAGCTTTAGAGGCCAGTGGTGTGCTGGGATAATTTTCAGCTCGGTAAATGAAGGTATTAAGTTGGCCCACTGTTTTTTTCTCTACGTGTCTTAGCGAATAGTCGAGTGGTCAAGAACTGTGCATTGAATAGTTGCATTTCCTTCATTTCCTCTCTCTTGATAATTTTGGGATTTATCTTTAACGTCGTTTCCAACTCCACCTCTCATATATTCCCTTCTCCAGTAGTCTTCGTTCATCAGGCCTTTTTTGCTCGTATCATAGAGGATAAACAACTAACCCTAACTCTAAAGGGTATTTCACACCAACACAACCCCCAGACGCTGTCGGTAGGAGGAGCAACGCTGCGTCTGTTCACGTCTCTATGGGGCGCACCGATGTGAAAGAACATTCAGACAAACACGACCCAAACAGCCAAACAAATGCCGAGTGAGCATGCGCGTGATGTAATGCTTGACGAAAATGACGAAACTGAGAAATATAGTAGTGTCAAACTTTGACGGCAAACAGATGTTTCTAGTCTTACCTCACGGATTAAGCTCAACTCGTATTTCCCTCCACAGTCCAGCCTTCGTACTGCGCTCGCCGTAACTCCCCCGTGTTTTCCTCCATCCAAATAAACCATTCTCCCTTATTTGACCCCGTGTAAATAATAACAATCCATGCTCGGCTAAATACTGTTTTTCTTAAGCGTCTTTTCGGTTTTCCGCACTATTTTCCTGCGCACTGGTTCGCTGGTTCTCCTGTGACCACGGGCCAATCAAACAGCTGAATTTGTGGCAACTGGCGACACCGACTTTACTTGCAAGTCTTCAAAAACCCGCCTCCACGACGTGCTCCCGCTCCTCTGACCCCCGACAAACCCATTTACACCAAACACACGTGAGCCGCCTGACGGCAAAAGTTGCCAAACTGGTTCAGACGGGCAACCCTTGGCCTGGTGTGAAAGACCCCTAACCGGTCTAAATATCATGTGGCAAACTGGGAAAAATCCTGACTTTCCCCGATTATGCACCACGCCATTGTTAGAGGCTGATATTGATGACTTCATGAAAGAAAATGTATTTGGAGAAAACAGACTTTTAAATGTCCCATTGAACTCCCATTCAACATATGAATGAATTGAGTAAATTATATATATATAGAAACTAGTTTAGAGCAGATTGGAAAATGTGTTGTTTGCAAATTAAAGCTTGAATGCTGAGAGTAAAGTGACCAAAAACAAAAAAAGGGAAAAAAAAACATTGCTTTGTCTCAAATTATAGATGGCGTATGAGTAATGTTGCTTTGCAGTCTAGAAAGTTTACCTGACAGATCAGAAGGTGCCTCTGTGATGTGTCTTGTCAGCTAATTTGCACAGGTTTTTGTTTTCTAGTAAGTAGGGGCAGGACGACAGCGCCACCTGCAGTCTGACTCCTTTAGGACAGGTGTGGAGAATGATAAAAGCTCTTTTTCCTTGTTTGCAGTCTCATGAACATGATGATGTATTTCAGTTGCCTGACAACTGATATTGAAACTTTAAATACTGTAAAATTATGTTCATTGTACTGATTTCAGGGTCAGACTTTACCTTAGCCAAGTCTGTTCAAATCCTCATAAGTTAATCCATCTTCTCTGTGTGTAGGGGAGCTGTTCACTCTGTCTGTGCTGGACCGAGAGTCTGAGGTGGAGTACAACATGGCCGTCAAAGCCACAGACGGTGGAGGTCGATCCTGCCAGGCCGATATCCTGCTGCGAGTCCAGGACATGAACGACAACGCTCCGGTGTTCAGCTCCAGTCTGTACCAAGTGTCTGTGTTCGACAACACCACCGTGAGAACGCCCATCGCAGTGTTGTACGCCAAGGACCCCGACACAGGTGAGGAGGGAACTGGGATTTAGCATTGATAATGGATCAGACCTGTTTTCTCTAAAACGCCTGACCAAAATCTAGAGGTGTCAAGTCTTTGCTTCAAGTCAAAGTCTGTTTTTAGCAAAACAACAGTATTAAAAAATATAAATAATCATCATAAAAGTTACTTTAAAAGAAATAAAGAGTGCAGACGAAGCTTTTTCATTCATATACATTTATAAATGATCCCATTTAGATTAGATTAGCCTTTATTGTTTCCTCAGAGGAGACATTTGTCTTGGACATTACGGACAAAGCAGACATTACATATCAACAAATCTCTCTTTCTCTTCCTCTTGTTCCTTCTTTTCTCACACTTGCTTATACACAAGTCTTCTGTCTCTCTCCTCACTCCGCGGCGGTGCATCAAACTTCTCACGCCGTATAGTTGGCCACTTCAAAGACTCGTTTTTTTATCACCGCGGTGGTTCTGACATGGCTGTCAATGTCCGCGGAGCACGTGATCAGTGCGCCTCTGTGTCTTAACTCAGACCCATCCCTAACCATATAGAAACAGTTTATTTTCCATCAAAGTAGATTCTTCTGATATGCAGAAGTGAGGAGGACATGTTCCAGTTTGTTCATGTAAAATTACAGTTAATTTTGTTGAGGAGAAACATCAAGTCATGCCTAAAGTTCAGATTCAAGTCTTAGTTCAGAATGTCCCAACGTCTGATTTTAACTTCATTCCACTGAATCACATTACTGACTTTTCAAGTCACAGAGCTCAGTCAGAAGTCTTGGACCTTTTTATCAAATCAAGTCTCAAGTCATTAGAACAGTGACTCAAGTCTGACTCGAGTCTAAGTCACAACTTGCAAATCCAAACATAAAGTTTAAACTGAAACTGTTTCTGGCACAAACAATTGTTTGGACTCTTTGTGAAGCTGAGATTCTGTAGTTTTAGCCTCTGATTCTGATTGACTCTAATCATGAGAACAAACTCTGCAAAATAAAGAAGAATGTAATTTCCGCCTGAATTTTAAATTTGCAGTAAAAGTGGTGTTACAGTTAAAGCCTGAATGACTCTACATTGGGAAGATTTGGGGTTTAACTATTCAAAAACAACAATGAGATTTAGAGATTTGCAAAACATCAAAAAGTCAAAACAAGAATTTAACAAACCAAAAAGAGTGTACTATAAGACCATTAAGTTTTCATGTCAGCAGTGTTGTAGTGTAAAGCAAATCAAATCAGTTTATTTTTGTTGAACCCAAAATCACAAAATGAGTTCTGCTTAAGCGTCTTGAACAAAACTAGTCACATGACGTGTTTCAGGATAAATATAAAGCACTTTACACAACATGAGTCATTCTTCGTCGATCAGAAAAGCCACATCTGCCCTGGAGTTGATAGAAACCTGGCACATGGTGGGTGAAGTGTCTTGCCCAAGGACACAACGACCTCATCCTGGTCAAAGGTGGAATCCTGGAGTTCGTGTCATCCAAAGAGAAATCCTGTTTGTCTGTTTTCTCCGCTTCCTTCTGTGTTGTTTGTATGAAATGCAAATGAGCGCAGAATCCCACAGTAAAAGAGTGTTGGGTTCACTCAGGTCTGAACAGTCACAGCCGTGATTCAAACTCAAAAGTGTGAGGACGAGTTCTGTCACGGTTTTGGCAATAACACTCAGAACCATTCCCAAACTTACTGTTATTTTAGGAAACAGAGGAAGCTCGTGACTCCTCCTCGTGGCAGATCTGTTTTATTCTCAAAGGACAAATATGATGAAGTATTTTTAGACTTGAGTCACTATTTTTGAAGACTTGAAGCTTGACATGATAAAATGGACTAAGTTTTGGGACTCGGCTTGGACTTGAAGACTAGTGATTGAAATATGAAGTTACAGCCATACTTTGGAATATTCTTAAGAGGGATTAATACATTTTATGCCAAAATATGCAGGAATATAGATAAAAGAGCAGCTTTTCCATGGAATCCTAGAATAAATGTCTGTTTTTGAGGCCATATAAGCTAACTCAAAGTTATTCATTTATGGCATTTTTTATACAGTATGTTTAGTGCAAAATAAACTTCAAAATAGAGGTTCTGCAGGTGACATGACTCATTCTAAATGTTCATACTGAGAGAGTTAATGGAGAGAAAGGACATTTTCTCTTGTAAGAGTTCAATAAACAGCTAAAACAGGAAAAATAAACTACAGTTTGATAACAAATTCAACCCACAACAAGTCTACTGAGCACTGGTTTTGTAACTGACATGTAAAAGAGAAAATCAAGTCAACAGTTGTAGCAAAGCAGATAAACAACAAGACTTTTAGCTTCTCTCACATTTATCAGACATTGGAATCACAAACAGTTGAACTTATGACCTTTTTTCTTCTTTAAAAAGATGTTTTTGAGTCCGTTTGTTGCAGTTAAAATGTTCTAAATCATCAACTGTTGTTAGCAGACAAGCCGTTGCCACGACAACAAAGAAATACATTGAAGAAATCTCACTCATTCTAAATGTTGCTAAGCATTTTTGGAATAAAATTATGTCAGTGCATAACCTCTATTAAAAAATGTAGTTGACAGCATGTTTTGGTCAAAAAGTTACACGGTGCGCCTTTAAAAAAATATTGTAATTTTGCAATGACAAATTGGAAAATGTCCCTCCTCTCATCTTCTTTGTGATCAAAACTTTATTTTGAATGAAATAATATATATTTTTTAAATCTTTGAAATTGGAGAAATACAGACTTTTTTTTATTTTATATAAAAACTGAAAAGACTTGACATTAAAATCATACGAACAATGACTTGAAAATGACTTTAGACCAGAGGTTCTCAAACTTTTCAGCACTGAGGCACCCCTAAGCGTTCTTACCCCAAGCCGAGGCACCCCTGACAATTTTACATATATTTTACTTTAAATAGGGTGTTTTTTTCACCTTTTTAAAACGTGCACAGTTTATTCACAATAAAAACCTCCACCAACACCACAGGAAAATGTTATTAAATTCAATGTATATTCTGTATTCTAAAATATTTTAAATTCTTTTTTCCTAATGCATGGTGTAATTTTATTATTACTGAAAAGGTATAAATCATGTTTTAAAATCATTTTAAATCAGAAGCTCTCATGGGGCCCCAGTCTAGGTCCGCCCCTGTAAACCAGCGTTCAGAAGCTTCAGTGTGACGAGACTGTCCTGTGTGATCAGAGCGAGAAAACGCTGCTGTTCCACAAACTTTTGTCAGGCAGGACTTCTGTTTTGCAAATGTAAAAGCTCCAAAGATCCCTTTGACGATTTCGCGTTGCGCCGTTACGCGCCGCATCGAGTTTCTAATCCTGTATATTTTATTTCACTATTTGTTTCAGACCTTTTCTCCGCGAATATATGACAGATTTGCACAAATGAAGCATCAATACGAAGCTCCAGTTTCATAGAATATCGCTGGGTGTGGCAAACGCTTCTTTAACGACACAATCTGCTGCTATAAGCTCTGATATGACACAGACACACGCACACCAGCCTCTCTAAAGTGAGGATGGGAGAGAAGAAAAAAGAAACGCTGTTGGAACGTAAATGTTTAAGTGAGGTAAAGAGTGCACTCTGAGTGTACACAACTGCTGGTCTATTTGAAAGCATTTATTTGAAAAATTCTATCAGACTCAACAATTTCCCGTGGCACCCCTGGACTCACGTCACGGCACCCCATTTGAGAACCTCTGCTTTAGACAATTCAAAGCACTATTTGCATTGTTCAAGTTGTCTAAAGTTGGGGTAACTAACTTTTTTAGTCATAAATTAGTAATCTTTGTGTTTTCCACTAAAAAGTCGATGGTAAATGCAGCACTTTGTGAAAAAAACACAGGACACAGGAGACAACCAAGTACTGTCTGAGTCGAGTAATAAAGAATTTTTAAATGAAACCAAATGCTGCGCTCTGATTGGATGTACTCAGGTGGTCCTGTCCGGTTTCACTTTGCTGTTTGTAAGAAGTGTTTTAAGAGCCATAATTGCAACAAAAAATTAATACATGTTGATATTAACCATGTGTCGAAGGATTTAGAAGAAGTAGTAGTCAGATTTAACTGGTGTTTGCAGTGTAAAAGTGAATAGAGAAAAGAGAATATTTACAATTTTTACATTCAAGTCACAGCATCACAACATTCTACTCACCAGCAGTTTTTAAATCAGATGTTTGGCGGCTAAAATGAATGTTATTTAATTTAAAAAGACTGGGGCTTTATGAACCCATCACTTTCTACAAGGCAAAGACAACATATTGCAAAAACATCCCTCGAAAAAGAGACATCTCAAGGGACTGTCCTAAATAAATAAATAAATACTGCAGGGATTCTTTGTCTCCCAAGTTTAATAAACCCTGATCTAACTGACCTTTAGCACCCTCCAGTGGTTATTATGTACAGAAATATAGTCTTGAAACACAGGCTTTAACAACGTAATAATAGCATGGCAAATTTTTAAAGCAGTTAAGTTGCAAACTATGAAGAATTCCTCTAGTAAAAGTTGAAATTAACTGGAAGTAATTAAAGGTGTTAAACAGAATCCCTCCACATGTCGTCATCAAAAAGCAGAAGTTTAAACAATCATTTAACAAAATGATAGTGTTACAAGGTATTTGTCAAGTTTATGTGGATTTTTGTCCTTGTTTAGACTGTGGTTGTTAGGTAAAAAGTTGCTGAATTACCTTTACTTTTGTCATATTTACTGGACAAAAGACAGTTACAGAACAAGTCTATAGACCCTTTTCAGCTCTAGCTGGAGGCAAAAAAGACGAAAACTCATAGCCGACCCATTAAAAGTTTGAGGTTTTATCGTGGTTAAAATGTCATTTCATTGTGAACTTCAACTAGGACATTTGTGTCTAATGTTAGCCTGACATTACCGAGACGTACAAGTGCAGTTCGATGTTAAAATTTATCTGTTAAAATTGTATTGTTGTCAATCATTACATTTTTATACACAATACGCTTATTTTCCACTTTAGCAAAGCCTTTGACCAGAGCTAACAGATTTTCAAAGCTACAAACAACCAGTTTTGTTAGACTAAGTTCATCGTAAAATAATTACTATTAAATGTTGTGTCTCTGAAGCACTAATAATGGGAGGTGTACACATCAGCATCAGCATTAGCTTCAAGACACGAATGAACTGTTAAAATTTAAAGAGAAACTAAACTCAGAATCAACTTTTTTTCACTGTCAGACTGTGTATATGGGGTCAAAATTGAATGATCTACTGTTTCCAGGCTTTTTTGGACATTTTTGAGCAAACTCGTTCATTTTGGAGTTATGTGTGTAAAAACCGCGGCTGTACTGCCGATGGGCAAACGCTGTCAGTGCATTTTCAGTTCACGCCGACGTCACAGTGTATTGACGCGGTTTATCTAAACTCCTCCCCTGACATTGCTGCTGCGGAGAGTTGAAAAGAGATCACCCGCTGCATTACGACCGCAGTCGTCATGTGGCTCAGCTTGTTGAGCGAGTGGTGTGTTCTGCCACCACTAGTTTAACGATGCGCTGGTTCGAAACTCATGCTTGTGTTTTTCATTTTCGATTTTCATTTTTAGAAAATACTACATAACAGACTCATGCGCTTATGTAGCGGCTAAAGCAAAAGTTTCATACGTGTTTTGCAAAGCAAGTATAAAAAAATCTTTACGTGCAAGTAGCAAAGACTTGGTGCTGTTGCTGTACAATCCCTCCGCTGCAAATCTCACGTCAGGACCAGGATCGCTCCGACACAAAACTCACATCATTCTCCAAGCTCGCTGTTCATATTTGGTGCTGTCAATCAAAGTCTGTTCACACCCACTGGGCGTCTCTTCAAAGGCCTCCCGGCATCTCCCACTTTTGCGAGTCTGTTTGGGGTTCAGTTGTGGGCGGAGTGTTGTCTCTCTGAACGAGTGTTTAGCCTCACTTTAAGTCACTACTGGGCCTAGCAAGGTAAAACGAACCTGAAACAAATGTAAAAATCACCTTTTAACCTCGTGAAAGAGCAGATCTTGATTCCAAGACGAACCACACAAGCTCAGACAAAATGCTTCCATCCGCCAGAAATAATTCACCAAAGTTTGTGTCAGGTCCCACAGAGTAAGTCACGATATACTGTACGTATTCCTGATAGCTCCGACCAGAATTGACATTTTTTTCTGCTTTTGTGTTTAAAAATCCCTCCAAAAGCGAGCTAGTTTATACAGGTTTAAATGGAGACAACGTCGTCTTTTGCCTCCGGCTAAGCTCCGCCCACCAGAATTTGACGCAATGTTTACTAACATGCAAGGGGTCTATACAACAATGATAATAGTATAATAATATTCACTATGTTTTTCTAAATATGTAGCCTATAACACTTTAAGATGATAGATACTGCAGGTATTTGTTCTGATATAAAACACAGCCTGAGGTTACGAGTTGTGGTTCTCGGCGCGATCATAAATAACCCACAGACAATTAGAATCACGGTTTGTTATGTGAGGAAAAATGTGTGTGGGCGTGTCGCAGAATGTAACGTTACAACACCACCATCTACCGAAAGTCCCTCTGGAGGTTTATGTTTAGGTAATAACAATAATAACAGTTTGAAATGACAGAGTTGAAGATATTTGTAGAAACTGAAACACAGAGAGAGAACAAGCAATCAGAGAGTTTGAAGATTAAAGCAGACCTAAGTAACATTTTTATCTTGTTAAATGTCTTTGTAATGTTGTGATGATGGTCACAGATGGTCATTTGAAGCTTTTGTTGGTTCTCTCAGCTGCCTCTCGCTGACAACTACGGCAACTGCAACTTCTCTGTCTCACCCTCACGCCGACCTGAATCTCTGGCTCTTTGATTTGTGTAAAATGTGCAAAAACACGTCTTGTGTGCCTTGTTATAATCAGAAAGTTACGCAAAAATGAGAAAATTAATAAACAATGTTATAGGTTTTTTGGCAGATGAATGCAAGGGCGTGCTGGCTAATCGGGAGAGTCGGGACGTTTCCCGGTGGGCCGCGTGACTTTTGGGCCGGTGGCCTCCGTGGTTGAAGAGAGAGAAAGAGAGAGAGAAAGAGAGAGAGAGAGAGAGAGAAAGAGAGAGAGAGAGAGAGAGAAAGAGAGAGAGAGAGAGAGAGAGAAGCCCGGCCCATACAGCTGCAGCAGGCAAATGTGCGCACAGTGGGAGAGGCGGAGCCAGCTGCTGCCTGTCTATGATGTGATTCACAGCACATATCGCATAATCAAAGACTCTTGACACGTTTTCGAGCCCCAAAACATGCTCCACGTACCATAAGCTCTCAGTCAACTTTGTTTCAAGTAAATCCGTTGTATATTCTTGGAGTTACGACAAAAACGGCTGATGAACAAACACTTCAGCAGATTTATACACGCGAATCACCGCGGCGGAGCGGAGCGCATTTCCACACAAAACAAGACAAAAGGTTCACACACAAGTTCGTCTTTGTGGGCCAGAACAGTGGCCAGAACGCGCTTTATGTGTGTGTGAGCGCGTCCTTCATGTGTGTGTAAGAGCGCACTGCTGTGGAGCAGAGGACAGGTCAGAGGTCAGGAGGAGAAAAGCTGGGAGCTGTGTCTGTACTGTATTGACCATGTGTGACTAAAACTAAGCAGTTTACTACTGGAGAAGAGAATGTATGAGAGGTGGAGTAGATATTGGTTAAAAAAAAATAGAGAGGTTCCTGAGCGGGACTCGAACGTGGGTGCTGAAAGGGCAAAAGTTTAAACGTGCAGTTCTTAACCACTCAACTACCAGCTACGTCACAAAACTTGTTGAACAAATGGGCCAATTAAGGTCTAATTTTCCCGGGCTGAAAAATGATCCCAGCACGCCACTGGATGAATGCTTCTTGTAAAACATAAATGATAGTTTTACACACATCAAGAACAAGTTTGTGAAGAAAAGTTTGATAATTTGTTGAAAATATCAGGAAGTAGAGTTGTAAACTGATGACATCACACTACAATTTCCTCACAAGAAACTTAGTCTGTAAACTTACATTTTGTGTTCTAGTGTATTTTTATGTCATAAGTAAAGCAATTCTTTTACATTAGAGGAGTTTTGGCCCATTTTAATAAATGGCTGCCAGGGAACTCCCGATCACTGCGGAGTCAAACATGCGACCCCTGAGACAATTTCTGATTATTATTTAGAGTGGCCCTCTGATAAAAGCTTGTAGAATTTGAGCTACAAGTCAAATAATACACTGCAGTCTAGCTAAGTCCAGTGTATCAAGTACAAAAGAGGAACTACTTAGGACAGAACAGAAAAAAACTGTTCTTGGAAGGACACTCTGCACAATACAATACAATTCAAAATAATGTAGTGTAATTCAATATAAATATGGACACACTTGTCATATTTGAACATATCGTAGGTAGTAGGCCTATATTTTAAAATGTGGCCCTCGACCAATTCTGATTTAGATCATATCGGCTCAACTGTTGTTTACAAATCTTTAGTGTTGAGTGTGACTGCATGGTTTAATCACATGACCTACAAGTAAATAAAATAGCCCCACTGAGCTCCAAAATTGTGGGAAGGCCTCAGAAATCTTTGAGTCAGCTGCATAAAGAAAGGACACTAAATAAAACTAACCGCATAGTGTCAGGCCTCTCATCCTCTGAACCCGCAGTTTAAGCTCCTGCACTCAAGAAGGCGCTATAGGGTCCCACTGGCCACAAAGTCTGTTTTTAAGAAATCTTTCGTTCCATGTGCGTGGATTCATTAAATGGAGGTGGAAAGCGTCAACAACAGAAATTAACTTTCTCATAACTTGTGTTTTTATTGTTACTATTTATTCTGTGTTACTGTATGATGTTTTCATGTGGCGGTGAGCCAATGATGAATTTCTACCTTGGTGGACAATAAAGCTATTCTATTCTTCTATTCTATTCTCTGTTTGAGTTTGATTGACACCGCCTAGCGTGATGTCATCTACTATGAAAGAAAGTACATTCTTAATCCTAGAACATGGCTAAGCAGTGATGAAATTTGTAAAATGTTAAGTAAAATCTCAATTATAATTTTCTTCTTACCTTTGTTTTAGTGAAATGAGCCGTTCAACCTGTCAGAGGCAATTTAGGTTTTGATTCAGGAGGCTAAACTGTTGGATCATTACTGGTAAATGTAACCATCAATCTGTAGCGTCAAAGTAGGTTTTAAATAACTCAATTTTTTTGGTATTTAGTATTTTAAGATCACCACTGGTTTAACATTAGGTCAATCTAAAATCCTCTTGATTTGTGATGTGACAGTCCTAAGCTCTATACCTGACTATGCAGCTTCAAACATTTAAATTAAGTTGTTTGGATCGTTAACCATGGCAGCAGTATTCCAGGCCTGATCTAACGTTCTCTTTCTGTTTCCTCAGGTATAAACTCTGAGGTGAGGTACTCTCTCGTCTCCGGGGACGACGGCTTCTTCTCTTTGGATGAGTTTTCGGGAATCCTGCGTCTGGAGCGACCCTTGACCTCTGATGCTCCGCCAACTTTTCAGATCAAAGTCAAAGCCACAGACAGGTAACTAAAGATCGAACTATCAATCATCACCATAATCAGTTTGAACTCTCTCTCTGGTTGGTCATAAGGGTCAAAGTATTATGGGATAAACAACTGTGCATGTTCAATAGCTTGTAGAAGACCTACCAAGAGCTACAGGACAATAACAGCCAACGCCAGTGAGCAAACCCATTGACAGAAGGCATCTGCCATATTTGAATAAAAGACCTGATGCTGATCTGTCAGTCTTTTAGGCCTTCTGCACACTTTTATAATTTCTCTCCCTATGTCTGTGCGTCACTGCGACTCTGTTACAACAGTTTGTCAGGAGCTTCATAGTGAGGTTCACCTGCCTCACGAGCGAGGACCTTTACAACAGAAGCATCTGGTGCATCTGCCTTGTGACGGCGACTCTTAAAATGTCAAATAAAGAAGACACTTTGCCTCATCTTCTGTAAATAAATGTAATGGTTTGTGCTCGTAGTCAAAGTGCAGGATTCTTGTTTAGGAGCTTTTACACACGTCATCTCGTACACACTTGCTCCTAAATGATGTGAGAAGCAATTTTACTCGACTATAGGGAGATTTTTTGTTTATCAACACGAGCAAAGCGCGCACCCGACTTGCAAAAAGAGCCGCCGCTCATAGACACACACAGTGGAAACAAGTTGAAAAAGCACCATTGTCAGCTAACTACAAGAGTTTATCACTGTGCGAAAACAAAAGTTAAGCTGCTAAATCAACATCTGTGAATGAAATTCGACCTATGACCCTTAAAAGTTACATTCAGGTGAGTGAAAAAACACTGTCTCAAGCTTCAGGAGACAGACGTCAGTCAGACCGGTTCAGACCTGATGGAAACAGCTGCTCTCGTCTAGTTTCGAGTTTTATTAAAGAAGTTTCCCCATGTAAACAGACTGAGAGCGTGTCTTTCTCTATGACGCATTAATTTTAATTTAATTGACCTTTATTTAACCAGGGAAGTCCCACTGAGATTCAGAATCTCTTTTGCAGGGAGCCCTGGGGGAAGGTCAGGGAGGCATTAATGGACATGTTTTAGCTGTAGGAGGAAACCGGAGTACCCGGAGAAACCTACGCAGACACGGGGAGAACATGCAAACTCCACATAGAAAGCCCTGGCCGGCCCGGGATCGAACCAGGACCTTCTTGCTATGAGGCCAGAGCGCTAACCGCTTGCGCCACCGTGTCGCATGCGCAGTAGGCAGAAAGTGACGTCAACCAAAAATCCCTCTATTGAACATGACCAACACTTAGTTTGTGCAAACTTTTTTATTTGACGCCCACAATGTCCCAGTGTACCAGCTCCTTAGCTCTAATGAGCACCTTCTCTCCTGTGATTGTTGTTGTAGTTTCACTTTTATAACAGCGCACATGAAAGAAAACACTCTGTTCTTCTGACACATGACGCCACTGTCAGACTAATAATCCTTGTAAATGTCCTTATGTCTGTGGCTTCTTCTGTTTTTGACATGACTAAAAAAGGCAAAAGATCTTGAACTCCTCTAGTGTGCAACCGGCTTTAGAGACTAATCAACAGTCTGGTATTTGTGCACACAATTTCTTCCGATACGCACATGTGAACACATCAGGCTGATAGTCACTAAACTGATAAATGACTGCATATTGAACAGAACAGCAAACATAACCTGTCAATCAAGTTTTCTTTCTATCACAACGTAATAGACATTGGTAATGGCTGATTCCATGCCAATTTTTTACCTTTCTTGACAGCTTTACACACTACATCTCACACTGTAATATATTTTGTAGCCATAGCAACCAGCTCCATTGATCATGACTAATAACGCTCTGATTGTTTCTTCCCCAGGGGTCTTCCTCGGCAGCTGTCCTCCCTGACCACTGTGGAGGTGCAGGTGGTTTCTCTGGACGATTATCAGCCCGTCTTCTCCAGCTCAGAGTTCACGGCCCAGCTCCAGAATCCTCCGAGGTGGGGTCAGAGGTCGTGAGCCTGTCGTCTTTGACCCGAGAAGGAGCAGATCCTGTCGTTTATCGCATCATGTCGGGCAACGAGGAGGGAGTTTTCCACCTGGACAGAAACTCAGGTCAGATATTTCTACTTATATTGTAGTTGATTTTAGTTTTAATAATATTGGACTTCTATTAGGTATTACAGAAACAATAACTTATTGTATCCACTTAGGATTAAAATAACTTAAGCTTAACTTCAAGGTGCAATGTCAAGTCAAAAAAGTCAAGAGACAGAGAGTTCCAGGTTCTTAAGATTAGGTGACATCCGAGGTCCAAGCATCGACACTGGAGCAGCAGCGTCTGGAACAAATACACTCCCTACAGTGAGTGGGACGAGGACAACATGTGAATAGCAAAGAACAGATTATTGATGAACTTAGTAATGAAATGTTACAGGAAAGTAAGAGAAATAATAAAAACAGGCAAGGGAAGGCAAGTTTATTTGTTTTTATATGTATACAGTGGTCCCTCGCTCTATCGTGGTTCACTTTCCGCGGTTCGCTGTTTCGCGGAATTTTTGTGTGCAATTTGCTTTTTTTTTTTTTACAGTGTGCGGCCCTTTTGACCCTATTTTGTCCCGCCACTTGGCTTGGAAAAGCACTTCCTGTTTAGCTTGTTAAGGTAGCTAACGTGTTTGTTTGTCTGTCTTGTGGGCAATTTTAATTAATATAATGACAGTTAAACTAAACCCATCACTGAAATCTACAGGCTAAATGCAGCTGAACAGGAAGTGCATGTCCTAGAAAAGTAGGCGGACAAAATAGGTCAATAGACGTGCTGTAAGCTGCTTTCTCTCAAACACACTGTTTGGACCGTATCACATCGCAGCATCACAGAAGCTCTTTTATAAAACTTTAGACAGTTTGGATCATGCAGGGGAAGCTGTCCTGACGCTCGGACGTTTCTCCAGGTGAGGATTTGACTCTTTGAGCTCGTAGTTACCATGATAAGTTTGTTCACGCTGGAACGTCATTGGTGTAGTTCAGAGATGTGTTTGAGGAGCGTGTTGTGACTTCACTAGAGTCCAGATGTGTTTGGTGTCGGCTCTGGAGCCCGTGTGATCCGTGGCTCTGAGGTCGCTGTGGAGCACAGCGGACGGGCAACGTGTCAAAAGCAGAGCAGGAGAACGCGCACAGCACCGTCCCTCTTTAAGCGTCACAAAAACGACTCGGGCTGTTGTATCTGGCGGTGAATCATGTGTTCAGTGCATTATTACCTGTACAAAAGACACTAAACATCAGAACCAGGCAGGTTATCAACTGGTTCTGATGGTAAAAATGAAGATCACTACTTCGCGGGTTTCCCCTTTCACAGGTTATTTTGGAACCCCTGTAGCACAATTCGTACACAAGATAAGAGCAATTACAAAGCAGGAAATGTCACACACAAGAGTGCAGCCAGTGCATACAGTCACGTGAGATGCACATGTAAACATAAGTGATTGAATATGAGTTTTGTCAGGGCTTGTGTGAATAGACTACACTAGAATACACTTATGTATTGTCACATTATTCAGTCTGTTCATTCTGATGATTAGATTGACCCCAGATTTTGCTTTGTGGTTTTCTTGTTGACAGAGAAAGAACATTTCCTACAGACACACAAACTCTCAAGGTGCCTCAAGAATCTGAAATGGCTAAAACACAACTTAGTTTAAAGAATATGCTAAAAGTCGACATAATCACTCGCCTTAAGCCAGACTTGTAATTTCTCTATAAAAGAAACAAAACAAAGAGATCAGAGGCTCCACTCAAACATTTTTCATTTTCCTCAAACTTTACAAGGACAAGACGGCACTCCTTCTACACAACATTATTATCATTATTATAGCATTCTGAATATAAAAATCTCTGCCTTTGTCCGGACAAGTTGAACAAAGCTGCCTCGATGCGTTTAATGACTCAGCTGAAGAGGAATTTGGTGTTTCGAAGGGTTTTGTATTAGATTTGATCAAACAAAAACCAGAACGACGCATCCAAACAGGTTTATCTTTTTATCTTTTTCAGAGGAATGTCCAAATGTTCAGCTCTGTTCAATAGAAATGATTGTCGTGCCACCACACCTTTTCTCTGCTTTGCTCTTGTGAAATAAAATCATTATCAGAAGCACTGCGTCTCAAGGCTGATGATAGCTTCTGTTAAGGATTATTTGAATAGTTCTTCTCTTTAAAAAATGTTATTGAGAATCTTTCTTTAGGCATTATGTGGAATAGAAGTTGTTCTTTCAATTAACTTCACTACTCAGGGGTACTCTTATGTAATGTACAGTAAAGATTTTAACCTATAATGGTACTGTTCTTCAGGAGGAGCTCAAGTGCTTAGAAAATCCCTGTTCTCACCTACCACCTATCCCTATTCAAAAGATTAATACTCAAAGTGAAGCACATACGGTTCAAAACTGTCCCATAGCCACTTTCCAACAATAAAAAAGTTATTTAAAATCTGTTGCTTCTTACAGTTACATTTTAAAATGAAGAGGCGGGGCTTATCAGTTCTGCAGTTTTGAACAGGAAGTCAGTAGAGCTGTTTCTATTTTCAAGCTGTTTTGGTTTCATCTCGATCTCGACCCTCAACGGTCTTGGTCTCACCCCGGGCTCACACTGCCTCCAGTCCAACTCCGGTGCAGGGAGAATACGCGACCGCTGAGCACTTTTTTTTCTCTCTCTCTTTTGCTGAGCACATGTACATGTAAACAAAGAGTTTTGGGCTTGTTTAACGTCCGTTGATTTTCTGTTTGATTTTTTGCCGCACAATGGGTAAGTACGGGAGGTTTATTTACATTCTATGTGTTACATAATCGTGTAAATGTCGTATTTTGTATTACTAGTGGTAACGTAGTGATTTTATTTTGAAAACTACCGGATTCACTGTTTTCACAACTTCACCAAAAAGGGCTCCAGTGCGCTCCGACGTCCGGCCAAAATTTGAAAACAACCAAATGGATTCGGAGCGCCGGATTGGCCGTACCGGAGACACCGGACTGACTGTACGACGTGTAGCCACTCTCGGACTTTTCAAGTTAAGTAAAGACTCCTGTGGCAGCACCGGAGTTGGACTGGAGGCAGTGTGAGCTTGCGGTCAGTCTTGACCCTCCACAGTCTTCAGTCTTGGTCTCGTCTCGATCTCGACCTCAGCGGTCTTGGTCTTGCCTGATCTCGACCCTCAACAGTCTTGGTCTTGCCTCGGTCTCAGCCCTCAACGGTCTTTGTCTCGTCTCGATCTCGACCTTCAACGGTCTTGGTCTTGATTTGGTCTTGACCCTCAATGGTCTTGTCTCGGTTTCGACCCTCAGCGTTCTTGTTCTGCCTTGGTCTCGACCCTCAATGGTCTTGGTCTCATCTCGTCTCAGTCTTCAATGGTCTTGGTCTTGCTCTCATTTCGATCTTGACCCTCAATGGTCTTGGTCTTGTCTCTATCCCACGACTCTGTGGTCTTGGTCTGGTCTCGGTCCTGAGACTCTGTGGTCTTGGTCTGGTCTCGGTCCTGGGACTCTGTGGTCTTGGTCTGGTCTCGGTCCTGGGACTCTGTGGTCTTGGTCTGGTCTCGGTCCTGGACTCTGTGGTCTTGGTCTGGTCTCGGTCCTGGGACTCTGTGGTCTTGGAAAAGTCTTGATCTCAATTAGTGCAGTCTTGACTTCTACACTACTACTGATAAACCATACTAAGTCCGTAGACATTACCATTTCGTTCTTTTTACATCTGCTCGTGCTTTTACACTACAAAGTTTAATTTAAAATGCGTTTGTTTGAGGACTTTAGAGGGTTAGCTTCACTTTAAATATTTGTTCATACCAAAATATTTACAACAGGTCTCATTCTTCCAAATCAAAATTATTAAATTGTAAAACATGTCATACTCACTTTGATATGAAAGTAAAATATAAACAGTAAATGTCACAGTTGATCCTCCAGGCTTTGAGTTCTAACTTTGCCTGTAACATAAATAATATAATATTTATGAATAATGCAATATAAAGAGAAAATGTGAATGAGTTTTCTCCAGACTCACTGATGCTGAATGAAGCCAGGCCTTGACACAAACATGAATGTGTAATGGTGGCAATCATTAATTGAATTTGCCTTAGAGGAGGCCACAGGCTTTGGCTGCATCTGTTTTAAATAATTAGTCATTAATATTAATGGTTTTAATGCATGATTCATATGGAAACCTTTGCCCCCAGTCTTCAATTGTGGTTACACTTAATCTATTAGGTTTTGCTGAAGGAAACTAACTCATATAATTAAAAACTAGATAATTTTTTATTATTTTTTACAGATTATTGAAAATATTATTAATATTTGTTGTTTTCAGGTTCAGGAACACAAGTACATGACCTTAATTTAATTATTCCCAATAGCACACTTCACAATTGACGTCACACGCAAGTGCTGCTGGGAACAAAAGTCGGACAAACAATCCAGGACGTGTTTGTTTAGTACTGCGGCACTGCTTTATTAATATTATAGTTTCAATTTTTAAGTACATACTTGCAGTAGATTGTTTGCGTAGCTTTGTCTACAGTTCTGACAGTTTGGTTAGACATTCTGTTGTACTGCTGCTTCTTCAAGAGCTCACAGTCTGTTAGCGTTGCTTGTTCTGGTTCGTCAGCCTCGGTCTAGAGCCTTTCACTGTCAAAGTGCAGCACACAAATGTACGTGTTGTTAGTAATCCTCTTCACACTTTGGAAATCCCATAAATACTACCATCGTCTTGCTTTCTTTACCTTGGCCTGTTGGTTCCAGGGTTTTGGAAACAGGATGAAGACTGGCAGCCTCTCGGGATAGCTCGAGTCCGATGTGCATAATCCCCAACAGCAGTGTTTTGTGCCTCCTCGTTTCATCATCATTTGGTTTTTAATTGTGAAAATACCTTCGTTTTCGAACCACCTCTACACATGCAACTACGCTGCGCTCGCGTTTGTTTGTCTGAAAATTGCACCTCAATGCTTTGCGGCGTGACGTAACAATCTATTTTTAGAAACTGTGAAAAGTGCTATTTGTGACGTCAAAGTTAGAGATCTGCTGTTTATTAATCAAAACACAACCTCAAGCTTTTCCTTCCATTGCCAGGAAGCTCATGAAAAATATGAGCAAAAATAAGTGCTTTTTGAAGTTTTTTCTTTAGTTTTAATCTGGAGCTTTCCTACGTCGGTGAACGGTTTCTGCGGTGATAAAGAGCACTACAGATCTCTTTTATAGCGAGAGTCCACCTTGTGTTCTGCTTTTGGTTTGGGACTTTAAATGTAAGACCTAGAACACACATTTGGTTAGGACAACAGGTAAAATCTCTCTGTTACTCTATTGGAAGAAGACAAAAGCCAGACTCACAGAATTCCACTGGACAGCACACACATCCTAAACCTTCTCATTCAGGACTTACACGCTGATCCCACTACTGTACATGCAGCTCCGCTCTGACTGTTCTCAATGTAGACCGTTCCACTTCTCGCATGAGTCTGCCTCAGCTCCGTCCCTCGGCTGTCGTCCAACCAAAATATAGATCAAGGTTATTTCCTTCGTCGTCAAGTCAAACTCCACATATCTGAACCAAACAGGAAAAAGAAAGTGAACTATGTCCGGTTTTGCAAAGTAAAATCACTCCACACTTTATTTTGATCAGATTACAAAAAGTGTAACTACGTAATATGTCACAGAAAAAACTTTATTGAATTTGTTCTCGTAACAGTTTAAAGCCTAAAGCGGCATGGTGGCTGAGAGGTTAGCGCTCTTGCCTCACAGCAAGAAGGTCGCGGGTTTGATTTCCGCACGGGCCGGGCCTTTCTGTGTGGAGTTGCATGTTTCTGGGTGGGTTTTCTCCGGGCACTCCGGTTTCCCCCACCAACCAATAACATGCACGTTAAGGTAATATCCTCCAGCTACGGTAGTCCTGACCAAGCCTAGCAACAACACCTGGAGATGGGTCCCCGAGCGCTGCACTGCGGCGATCACTGCTCCTGAGGAGATGCCCCAGAGGCATTGAAGGATGGGTCAAATGCAGAGGACAAATTTCCCTACAGGGACAATAAAGTGTACCTTAATTATCCCCAGCAGTGGAGCAACACACATGTAAACTGTGGTGATCTGAGCTAAAGAGCGATTTCATGAATCCCAGAAGTCATCTGTGCTCTAGTTATTTCATCTTCAACAAGGGCTTTTATTTCACAAACTTGCGTTTTTGGTCTTGTGATCTTGGTCTTGTCTGGTGTTGGAAATGTGTTTCTGTATGTGTGTGGTTTCGTGAGCAGTTTTTTCCCAAATGAGATAATTAAAGTAAACTAAACTAAACTAAAGATTGCTTTAAGTAATCACCAATTCTGTCCTTATATTCCAAAGAGACACATTGCTCACATTTTGTCTTTGCCCTAAAGAAGTAGAGTCCTGTAAAAGTCAAACTCGTCCCAAACCCTGATATGTTATTCATAAGAAAATTATATTCTCGCGTCTGTGTGCGTCTGTGGGGAAACGCTGCGATCAATCCCGAAATGAATCTCTCCCTTACAAACCCAAGTAATCAGGCCTACTCTGTGGTTTAGGGCCGATTCACAAGGCAACTTTGGAATTAGTTTTGCAAGGACAGCTTATGCATAGATATAGATTTACAACCCAAAAAAACAAAAACCTGCATCGTCTACTTCGTCCTCTGCGGTTTTATGTATGTAAAAACCATGGCTGTTGGTTTATTAATTGTCCCGTCAGAGCTATAGGGGCCAACACGGAGTCCACCGCACTATCCCGGGACAGTAGAGTGTGAAATTGCCTGGAGTTTAGGCCGATCTGAAGATGTATACATAACTGTGTTTCAGGAATGTTTTCAATTATTTAGTGCAGAAAGAGCAACTATCGGCTTGTCTTGTTTTCGTGTCAAAAATACAGAAAAATGCTGCATGTTGTGTTGGTTAGGATGCTTGTTTAGGATGGTTTATTTGCACAGAAACATGCTGGATTTTCTTGTTTCATAAGTTGTAGTGAACACTTTATTTGTGCATCAGCTACATTATTTTATTTATTCATTTATTAGGACAATGTGCAATTATATTAGATTTGAAAGCAGTAGTCCTTGGGCTGAGGGTCAGAGTGCATAATATATAACATAGCCTACAATGCATAACATATACAATGCTGGTAAACAGCTCATTCATAATCACTGTAAGAATATAGTTCTTTTACATGATTTAATGAACTATCTTCATTTAAAGAAATCTTATATGAAAAATGCACTTTAATGAAAAGTGAGCCATGTTATAACAGTGTTCTCATCATTCGTTTACTCACAGCTGTGTTTGGATTGATTCCTGGATTGTCTTGTTCTGCAGCTGATGCTCCAGTGCTCAGAAAATTCACCTACCACATATCCACTTGTCTGTATTTACACACGAATACTCAAAACATTCAGTTTCCAAGTAAAACATAGGGTTTAAAGTAGTTATGTGACCACTTTGCAATAGTAATTTAAAATATGCTCTTGGTAAAGTTAAATTTACAATAAAGAGGCGGGGCTTAACCCGGGGTCTCATTGTGCCCGGTCCAGCTCCAGTCCTGTCTTGATCCAGTTCTTGTGTGAAGAGAACCTCGAGCCCGATCTCACAAGAAAGCGTACATTTACCACGACATTACACAATATGTAAATTACGTATGATTAGCACGAGTTCACAGCTGTTTTGCGTAATTATAGTACGCGTCACTGTCCCCGTTCATTTCCATAGTGGTTGTTAAGACGTGTTCTTATTTATGAATATTTATGAAATCCTGATTCTAATCTTAACCTGCCCCAAGCCCCAGATCTAATCTTACTCATTTTAGTAACTTTATGCCTGAACTTAGCGGTTTCACTTGAAGAAAACGTCCTCACGTGGCTGCAACCAAAACTCGTCCTATTTTATCTGCTGTGAAATCTCGTGTCATTTTTCCGCGTTTTCATATCGTGCTAAATGTACGGCGTAACATAAGTACTAAAAATAGCTGTGAACTCGTGGTCCAAATACGCTGTTTTTGTGTCGTGGTAAAAGTACGCCCTCTAGTGAGACTGTGTTGGAACCTCACATTCAGCCCGCTGTGTCTCCGGTGCAGATTAGTTATTTGTGAAGGAAAAAGACTGGAAAAGTCTGGAAAGACATCCAGAATTTGAAGCTAATGAAACAGATTGGGAGAGCTGAACAGGCCGTGTGAATGTTTTTGGGACTTTTCAAGTTATGTAAAGGCTCCGGTGGCTGCACCAGAGTTGTAATGTCAGACAAGTGTGAGCCCGGCGTTTTTAGTTCTGCTGTTTTGAACAGGATTTTGTGTTTTACATTGAACAAAGTAAAAATAATAACAAAACAAAAAGAGGAACGCTTCATGGACCTCCAAACTAGAGTAAAAGGTAGAAAGAGGTGCTCATTGGTGAAGGGGTCATAGATGCATCGACTTACAGAAAAACCCAAGGCATTATGAGGGGCTTTATGAGGTCCAAATGCCATAGTTAATAAAGACATTTTATCTAAAAGTGAGTGCCTTGGGTTTTTCTGTAAGTCGATGCAAAGTAAAAATAAATACTGATCTTTATATGTTTTAGTTATGTTGGTAAATACACAGAAAACACAATAAGTCTTGTCAAAAATAAGTCCAAGTATTCTGTTACCATTTTAGGGTTCCATAACAAATGACTGTGTGCACACATTGTCAGTTGGCTTGTTTCTTTTCAAAAATGCTAACATCTTGCCGGCATGTTCATTTCCTGTTTAGTTCATCTCTGTGGAGTTCACTATCTCAGTCTAAAATGAAAATAATAATAAGATCTGGCAGTGAATAGTGAATTGTGATGGGTTTTCTCTGACAACATGTTAATACTTTGTTAAAACTTCACCAAACGACCAAAGTGTGTTTATAAAAGAACGTGTTTGTGTCTAAATGCTAACGTTAAAGCTTGAGCATGCACACAGTCAATTACAGCGGATAGGCAGCTTCATGCTTTTGTTTGTTGTGAAGAAAGTGAAGTTTAAGAATCATTTATTTTGTAATTCTTCTGGGGAAGATGAATGTGAACAAACAGCGCCAAAAGTTTTCTGTAAATGACAGACTTCTTACTTGGTCCATGATTCACCTTGAGTCAGATCGATATTTCTATTCTGAAGTCGCGTCCAACTTTTCCTGGTGGTAATTGACCCGGAGCCGTGAAAGTAAACGGACACAACGTCTTGTATAAATCTGCATTAGACTCAGTGACACGGCATTAGCACAAAGCCTCGCTCAGCACTTCTGTGTTGGCAGCAGCACATGTAACACACAGTTTATATGCACTGGAGGAAAAGTCAATTACAAACAAAGACCGAGAGAGAGAGAGAGAGAGAAAGAGAGAACAGAAAGAGCGATAGAGAAGAGAGAGAGAAAGGTGTTTGAGTGATATTGATTTGCTGAGCTGGAGACCACACAAGACGGTCAAAGTTAATCTACGTTACAACAGGAAAGATTTTGGATTTTCGATAAAGTGACATACATATCTCGTAAAATCTTCTTTGTTGAATTTTAAACAGGTTAATCAAAATTGTAGATTGCAGAAAACAATCACAATTCTTTTTCCAAAGTCTGACAAAGCAAGTTTGAAACTTTTTTCAGTTGTATGTAGAGACAAACAGAAATGTTTTCAGCCTAAATTTGAACTAGAGTTTAGATCGAGCCTGAGCCTGTGTACGTAGTGTCCGAACCCGACTGGAACTCGAGTCATTCTCTGTGTGGCTTTAGAGTGAAAGAAAAGCACATTACTGATATGTCTGTTATGTTTACATGTCTACAGTGTGTTTCCACATTTAATTTTTTCTCACTGCGCGCTGCATATAAAGTATATGCTTTCCTTCTTCATTTTTTCCTCACCGTGCGCGTACACATACATGCGCCTTCTTTCCCTCTTTCTCTTCAGTTCCTCGATCCACATGTTTCTCCTCTTCTTCTTGTCACACACACCACGCAAACCTTCTATCTCTCTTTCTCCTCTCTCCGCTCTTCAAACATTCGCATTTTGTCACCATGTTGGTTTTGCGCTTTGTTCTGGAGCGGCTGTCAATCATCCGTGGTGCGTACATGCATTCAGCACGGCTCTGCGTTTTGACCCAAACCCAGCCCGGCCTGAGAACTGAGCCAAAACCCGGCCGGGGTCCAGAAGTTAAACTCTAATTTGATTATTGTCACAGTAGAGGCTTGTCTTACATCATCAGGAAGACTGAAAAAGCAGAAGACAAGTCTATGTTTAGCCCTGACCATGGCACCAGCAGGAGGCCGGTCCCTTAGGTCCTCCGAGTCCGAGATCATTCATAAGACCTATAAGCACAGGACTAATGTGATGATACCTCCTGGTCTCTCCAAGTCAGGCTTTGACACTGCACCTTTGATTTTGCCAATGTTTTTAAATGGTAAGAAGCTGCTGATGCTATTGACTTAATGTGGCTGTCAAAGTTCAAGTCTGAGTCCATTATTACCCCCAGATTTCTATCTTGACTTGAAGGTTTCAGAGAGAGAGACTGAAGGTGACTACTGACACTTTCTCTTTGTTTCTGTGGACCAAAGATGATAACTTCAGTCTTGTTGGAGTTGTTTTTGTCACTGATCTGTTGGATGCAGTGACAGCGTGAATCCATTGGCCCATATTCACCTGCTGTTAGTGCATTCTGAGTTATAAAGTATTATAAAGTGTTGACTGACCTAATGGCAGCATGTAGAGATTGAACAGCAGGGGTCCTAAGATTGACCCCTGGGGAACACCACAGAAGTTTAGCATACTTGCAGCAAACACGCACATTCTGTAAGGTCTAACTTTTAGAAATATTTTGACAGAGAAACTTGACTATTCATTATCAATCAGACAAAACTCATATTATTTTTAGCCTGAAATCTATATCTTCAGTGTTTACTTTCTATAAAAAGCTTTTGCCTTGAGCTTGAAAATGACTTTCTGTCACGTTTGATGTTCAATATAAACTGATGACATGTTCCTTTGGGTTGTTTTGATGCTTGATTTTCTCTAGTGACAAACTGAAACCTATTTGTCCATAAATATCACTGCTGCGTGACGTTTTGTCAATGCAGACACGTGTAAAGATCGAATGATGACAGAAATGTGATGTGTTTTCATATCTCCAGAGGTGCTTTGTCTGGATTTGTCTTGCAATGTGATTCGTCTTTTTTTCTAAAGGAAAGAAAGACAAAGGATTTAGAAAGATGGATCCTTTCTACAGCATTAGGCCTAAACCAAAACCAAAAAATAAAAAATAAATGTTTTTTTTTCCGTTACTTTGGCAATAGATATTAACTTGAAGGATACTTATTATGAAAAATCCACGTTTCTGAGTTTGTGACCATGTTAGTATTCTCTCATCATTAGTTTTCCCACAGTTTGATTTTGTTTGATTCATGCATGTTTGAGTAATCTTGTATTGTCTCAGAAAAGTCCTGTTTTAACCTACTACCTATCCCCGCCCACTGTATTTACTTATGATTAAAACATGTAGGGATCAAAAAGGTCATGTAGCTCCTTCCCAACTATAAAAACTGAATAAGGGTGCACTCACACTGGCACAGTCTAACCGTGCTGTTACGCCTGGCTCTAGGACGCATCAATAAGAATGGGGGAGACAGGAGACCAACATTCTTATTGTTGGGGGTCTTCCGCGTTTATTTAAACAATCATCTTGTCAGTAGTGTTGTCAGTGTGCGTGGAGGTGTATTGTGGTGCGTGAGTGCATGTGGGTGCAAATGAAAGTCAGTAAGAAAAAGCTTGGTGTGTGTGTGCGTGTTGGATGCCTAAAATAAAACAAAAGAAAAGTGGAGTGGTGGCCCAAGGTCTGCCCTTGGAGCAAGAGGAGAGAGGAGAGGACTGGCACAGAAATCATTTATACCCGCCCCTCGCTTGTGGGCGGAGAAACTGGCAGGTGGAGTAGCAGCACCTGGACAGAAAGGAGAGCGGCAGAGCAGCAGCAGCACAGCACCCAAGTCCCTCCCATGACTGGAGGCGTAACAGTGCCCAAGCCTGGAAGGCCCCTAAAGGTTCTTTTGTCCAGTGAAAGTGCAAATGAACCACACTCAGACGAGGCCCGGATCTGTCTCTGGCGCTGTTGGAGGAGCTCGGCACGATTACTCATGTACACACACGACTTTACCACACAAGCCCATTGTGAGCACTGAAGTTTCTCACAAGAGGAAGTACAAAAATACACTCTGTACCAAATTCCGTGGATTTGCGCTCACCTTGAATTAGCACCATGACAAGAGGGAGGAGTTGTGAAGTCTCTCGTCTCCTGTTGCTCTTGCTGCTGATTTTCAATCCTAAGCATGACAGCCCACTGGACTTATTTTCGCTGCTACAGCATTAGCATCTCATCGCTTGATCAAAGCTTCAGCGCGACAGGTAAACAAACAGCGCTAGACGATGACGTCATCGGCCTGTGACTGTTCGGTTTCACAGGTTTAAGTACAGACCAGAGAACTTTCTGCAATTGAACTTGAGCATGGCACAGTTAAAAGCCCTAGTGTGAGTGCACCCAAAGTAATACCAGCTGCTTGTTGAAGTTTAATTTTACAATAAAGAGGCAGGACTAATCATTAAAAGAGACGGCCTATCACTTCTGCAGTTTGGAGCAAAAAGTCAGTTAATGTATGTTTTAGACTAAATGCATAAAAACACAATAGGTCTTCTTTAAACAATGAGATTTTGATAGAAATGCAAATGCAAAAGCAGAAAGTAAATTCACAGACCTTCAAAAATGACCTAACTAGGATCAAATGAACAAGAAGTGTTTGCAAAATCCTTAATATAATGGTCTTAAGGACAAATACATTGTGGTTCTACCTGTCATAGACGCTTTACTCACCTCTGCTGTCTTACTGTGGTGTTAAACTGGTGAGTGAATGGAAATTTCACAGATCTCGCGCGTGCCCTGTTGTTTACTACGGTCGTCGTGGGAGACCGGCTCATTTAAAGTGACAAAGACGTATCGGCCGGCTCTCCGCTCTGCGCCGGAGGCTGTCAGAGCTACACACAAGCAAACGCACACAGCGAGGGGAACGTGACAGCAGGACGTCCACACACAACCACGTCTCATTTTATAGACGCAACAGGACGGAGTTTTACGGCTGTGATTTGGAACGTTCAGTAGCAGTCGTAGCTGTGGTTGTAGGAAGTCGTATATTTAAGCTGGTGAACCTGATTTGAAGCAGTGTATTTAACCATTTCTCTTCTCTCTCTCTCTCTAAGCTGTGTGTAAGCTTCATTTCCATTGCACTTTCCATTGTGTTTCATTTCAAATCACAGACATACAGGACTAACTGAGGATGTCTTGAGTTTGTAGAGTTACAGGAACATGACATTACAAACACGGACGATTCGAAACAGATGACATCCATAAATATTCCTATGATTTCCTGCAAACTAGTCCAGTACCATTAATTGGCTAAATGTCCATATAATCAACCTTTATTTGACCCTGAAAGTTCAGCTAAGATCGGAATCTCTTTTTCAGGGGAGTTATGGGTGAGGGGAAGCACTGCTGTACATGTTTTTGTCAGTAAGGGAAACCAGAGCATCTGGAGGAAACCTACATAGTAGGGGTGTAACGATACGTTTTTAGAACGATACGATACATATCGATATGAGGCCAGGAGATACGATTACAAAACGATTTGGGGGTTTTGGGGAACGATACAATTCTAAACGATACAGCAGTTTTAAAACGATATTTCGATTCAGTTTGATAACTTACAACATAAATAAAGTCATTACCAAGATTTTGCATTAAATCAAAAACTCAAAAACAATTAATAAAATTATAGGGTAAGTATAAGGGAAATAAAGATATTCAGCTTAATGACACAATTATTTTTCATTGAACATAAAAAAATGCAAATTTTCCCCTTTATACACAAGTTTAGTATCATAATAAAATAAGTGACTCACATTTCACCATCTTATTGAATCATTTTCACACAGATGCAGAAGTTTGTTGAGACGGGAGTCTGTGAACATTAGATTCAAAATTAAATCCACAAACATCTGCAGACTGGTTTTGACCCAAAGCATGGTGATGTTGCGTCTTTAGTACGTCATATGTCCAAAATGTGACAGACTGGCAGCGGAGTCATAAGCCTGCACAAATGCGCGAGTCTGTGTTATGACTGTGGCATTGCAGCTCGTCTGGTTCTTTTCGGAGCTCGCTCGAGTCGTTTCGCAGCGTTACCTTCGTAGGCCAGTTTGGTTTCGCCTTTACGGCTTTGTCCCTCATGGTCTCTGCTCTGTGCGCTCTCGCGGCCCGCGAGATGGTTTGGATCCAGCGCTGTCCGTCCCCTCCGCTGGGCTGTGTAGCAGTGGTTCCGTCCGGGAGCAGATTCCGTGTGAAACAAGTGCTGCAGGCGTTTGATGATGACGCAGCGCGGAAAACCAGCGTAATAAACGCGCATTTAAAGAAACATTTATGTGAAAAATAAACGACTAAGAATGCCGTTTGTCTGTATGGTTTATGTTTCGCCATATATCTAAATAAATCGATTCTTTGGGCTTAGATTCGAAGCGATTCAAAGTTACATCGATGTGTGGCTGGGATTAAGGATAACTAGTAGAACGCCGATCGATGCAGTGGATCGTAAGGGCTGTGTATCGATACTTCGAATATTTAGGTGAATCGTTACACCCCTACTACATAGACATAAGGAGAACATGCAAACTATAGAAAAACCTTGGGTCGCCCAGGAGTCGATACTATGACCTTCTGAGGCCAGAGCCTTAATCATTGTGCCACTTTGCTCGATTATGGTGAAAATATTAATCACGATTAAATAAGTGAACAACTATTCACTGTGAACGATGAGAACCGATTCACAGTGATAAACAATCCTTTCCCTCAATGGGGAGGAAACAAATACAAAACAGGGACCCAAATGTAAATAGTCTTTTTATATAGCGCTCTTCTACCTTTCCGAGCTTTACAATCTAGTATCCACTTACCCAGTGTACGCAAACACTGGGCAATGAAAGTGTCTCTGTTCAAGGACACAATGACAATTCATTTTTGTCTTCCACAAATGTGCATGTACAGTGAACACAAAGCCGTCATGTTGTCCTGGTGTCATCACAGACGCAGTCCTTATCGTGTCTTAAACAATGTGCTGCGGTTGTCTTTTGACTCACAGATCAGGACCACAGATTATAATTCATCGCGAGGCAGGTTGTGGTGGGTTCTGACAGTCTGACCGTGGTTTCACGTGTCAGCAGTATATTTACATTTAGACACGTCAAAGTTCATGTCCTTATTAGGCTAATTTCTCCATGAATACAAGTCGTATTGTAATACAACACACGTCATTTTAAAGCTTAAAAATAAGTCATGCTGTCCTCAGTTTCTCTGGTTTGTCTCAGTCCTCATCTGCTCGACACTCATGTGTGTGAGGAGTGAGAGAATGAAGGGAAGAAGAGAGAGAGAAACGCAAAATCACACTTCACTAAAATATAGATGAAGTTATTTGTTAAAATGTGTTTGTTCTCTAATGTATTTCATTGTGCACTTTTAATAGATAGACTGAGAGAAAAAAATCAAAAAGTCAGATTTTTTAACGACTCTTTGAGACGATTGAATCATGATTTAAATCCTTTCAAAGAGTTGAAAGTCCCATCACTAATTTAAACAAGTATTTACTTAAAGAAGAGAAGGCAGAGCATTAGCGACACTTAAATGCAGAGGGAAGATAAAATGAAATAGGTGACAGATCTCACCAATTTTATCAGGAGTACCTCAGGGACGTACCTCAGCCCCAACACTGTTTGTCCTGTTTATGAATGATCTTTCACATCTTGTCCTTTTCTGTTACTGATCAAGCTCTTCTTTTAAGATCGTTCAAAAGTTATATCCTCCCTCATTTTGACTATGCATCTCCGGTCTGGGTCGCACTTAATGGCACTCAGGCCAATCGCCTGGAAAAGCTATGCGGAAGCTTTGCGCTACTCTTACACACGACCTATTGAGGACACTAATTACCATAGGCTGAAGCTAGTTCCTTTGAAACATATAGAAGCTTTGCCCTGATGTGTTATGGCTATAAATTGCTACATGGACTACTGCTGCAAGTTCTCTCCTCACCTCAACCTGGAATAAAACAGACTGGAAAAAAACTATTGTTCAACCCAACGTATCATATCCTACGAGCAGAACTTTGGATCGCTCACCCTTCCTTCTCTAAACAAAACTTTTAAATCGTGTTCAGGAGCTATGAGACTGTCCTACCTTGGAGTCTTTCAAGAAGAACCTTTGGAGTACAAACAAAAAGATGATATTTGATCTCTCATTCTAACGAAGTGTGCTCCAGTTAACAAACTCACAAATTATTATGATAAAACAAACTGTTGTAAATGTAACAACAATTGTAAATAAACTGTGGGGAACCAATTTTTCCTATTCAACGAAATAGTCTATGAGCACTTACAAACACACTTGAGTTACATTTATTAGTCAGGGATAGTCAATGACACATCTGAACTGCCTTGCTCCACAACAAACCACACCATCATGATCTTTTAAACACATTTGTAACTAAAACTGAGCAGAATTTGTTTTCTTGTCAAACCTAATTCCCTCCAAACTCCTCCTCGTCTCACGTTCAGCTCTTTTGGCTCTGCGTCCGAATGAAACCGACCCTCCTCCGGGCCCGGCGCACGTGAAAACTCCACCATAAATAAGTCATGTTTGAGGCCGCGCGGACCGAAGGCTGAGTAAATCTCTTGATCTCAAACAAATCGATAAACAGTGGAGCCCGCCGCCGCTTCATAATTCAGCCCAGCCCAGAGGAGTGAATGAAGCTGAGTGTTAAGCTGCTTTTTTCTTAATGAAGCGCGCTGAGTGTGCAGGGGAGAGCAGCGCGTAAACTCCACTGAAGCTAATTGAGGCGTTGCTTTATTTGAAATGCATAAAGTGGCCCGTGTAATGTCGTTAATTTAATTCACGGTAAGTAGAGGAAAGATCAGCCAGGCCGGTGAGAATAGTCAGGATTATGTTGAGGCTTTAGTCTGCCATTGATTCATGCTTTTTTTCTGCTTTTGTGAGCCTCAACATGTGGTGTAGGTCCCCAGATGCTTCAGAGCCTAATTCTACTCTTTCTTCTTATATTTTAATTGTGTTTGTATGGTTTCATATTTTCACATTTGTTATTCAGGTTTTGGGAAGATTTTGAAAGCATAATATGTGTTTTTATCGACTAATTTTGACTTATGGTGTGATAGTCCTTGTGGTAAATATTTATCGTAGTTTTACAACTGTAAATTTGCAAATTATAAAGAAACTGACCAATAAAAGTTGAAAATTACATTAAGTGGTTTGAATTGTAAAACAGTTACTTCATTGCCAATGGCTTTGATTTTTTTCCATTGCATCAAGAAATAATTTTTCTGCTGTTTTCCAATCTCCATTTTGAAAGGCAACTACTGCTACCTCATGAATGACAAATGGATCCTCTGGAGCAATACCAAGAGCCTGACTAAAGAAGCGCTCAGCAAGTTTAGAGTTGTTTGTTAGACCATACTCCAAGCCTATGTACAACATGGGAAGGTGACACCCTTTCATTAGTTGGGCAGCAGTGAAGTAAGCTGCCATGGCTTGATCATGTTCACTTTCTACTGCAAATGAATGACCATAAGCAGTCCAGGCAGGACCATAAGTTCTTTCAAGAGTGGTAGCTTTGCTAAGATAGCGCCGAGCATGTTCATTTTTATGGCCAACCATAAGATAATAGCAGCCAACAGCAAACCATGAGACTGGATTAAAAGTGCACGGTAGCCAAGTGGTTAGAGCTCTGGCTTCCCAATAAGGAGGTCGTGGGTTCGGCTCCCGGGTCGGACCATATCAACATCTCATGATCTCTCTGGGTGGAGTTTGCATGTTCTCCCCGTGTCACCGTGGGTTTTCTCCGGTTTCCTCCCACCTCCAAAAACATGTATGTTTAGGTTAATTGGGCATCACTGTAAATTTCCCTTAGTGAATGAATGAGAGAGTGAATGGTCTGTCTAACCCTGCGGCAAGTTGGCCACTGTCCAGGGTGTTTCCCACCTAAGGCCCAAAGTCACTGGGATAGGCTCCAGTCACCCGCGACCCCTAACGGGATTAAGCGGTAGAAAATGAATGAATGAATTGTAAAACAATCTTATTACAAAACTAAAACAAAAGTGAGACAATTTGCACACAACTGAATTTTAAACATTTTAAACTGATTTTTACCCATATTTACAATGTGGTTGCTAGGTAACAGCTGTGGAATTATGTCTACACATATATTTGTGGGACAAAGACTATTATAAACCACCTGGGTGAAAACAAGAAAAAAATTATCTGAAATCTTAACTACAGCATGTCATATCAAATCACATCATTTTATTTTTGTGGCCCAAAATCACAACAACAGTCGTCTCTGAGGACTTCTCAAGATTGTTAATTTAGCAAACATGAATGGTAGAAAATAAAGCAATAAACATTCATTGGTCAAAACCAAACAAATGCAGAAAATAAGAAATTGTGATTGATCGAGCTTGTCAAAGCAGATTACACTGCATGCAGAATTATTAGGTCCCCCCACATTTTTGAGTGTTCACCTTTATGTGGTCAATTTTTTATCTTTTGGATAGTCAAGTGTTTGTTTCTGGATGAGATTTAACCTTTTTGACTGTAAGAACTGATGCAACTTAGTAGTATTTTAACAAAAAATTAGGTACTGATAACTGAACATCAAAGATGGGCAGAAAAAAGACTTAACTTTGGCTGAAAGTGAGAGAGAGGGCCAAGTTTGTGCTCTTTTCACTTTAGAAACTTCACAAAGTGCATTGTAAATAGAACTGTGAGGTACATCTGGCTTTCTCTTGACTTCTCTCTTTATTCTGCTTTGATTATTCTCACTCTGCTTCCTCCTATTGTGCTTTTAGAGACTCTAGGAACCACCAATAGTCATATGCATTTTGAGGCATGACATCTGAGATTCAACACCTTTATTCTGGACTCTCACATCACTTCCTCGTCACAAACACAGTTGGAGTTCTGACTGTGAGAACTCCATTCTTACCCCTCTGAGCCTCAGAAAACACTGTTGTGAATGTCCCAGATTTGTGATGTCTTTGGTAAATCTGTGAGAATCTGCACTAATTTTAACTCCATGAATCATCCAGACTCTTTTTGAGCATTTCTGCAGCATTATCATATCAAGCCAGGTCGGTTTGATTATTTCCCTTTTGTAATTGTAATTTGCAGCCAGCAGCTAGAGTTCTAACCCGTTTAATGTTTTGACTGCATTATTTATGAAAAAGATACATAAAAGCCATAACACTGAACATATCTCTGCATAAACCTGACATAGTACAGTGTATATCAGTAATTTTGCTGAAATGGAGGGAAAAAAACAGCCAATTTGACATTCCTGTGGCTGCAAATTGAAACTCTCAGCAGGCAAGACTCAAATCGTAGCTTATGTTTCTCTTTAGCGTTTCCCCAGCTGACGCCCGTAGATGGAATTAATTTCCATACATTTAGAAAAATGCACAAACATGTCCATTCGCCTCACAGCGTCACCCTGCAAACCCCCTTTTATCACGTTCATGAATCAGTTTGTGCTTTTTTCTTCCGCGTTTGACACAAAATACACGGCTGGTACATCCGCGCTGGCAGAATTACAGCCCCGAAAGGTTAAACTCGATGAGAAAAAAGGGAAAACACGCGGCGTTCTCTCTTTTTTTGACGTACCGCCGCCCCTCGCACGCCCCATCCATTTTAAACACCACATTATGCCGTCCATCTGCTGAACGTATATCTCTCATTTCAGTACGCTGTGCATTTGAGCGAAACAGAGCGCGTTCGCCGATAAAATATGACATATAAGCTGCAGCAGACGTATGAAGAGAGAAGGGTTTGGGCTGAAATGGAGGAGGTCATGTGGATCAGCAAATGTCTCTGTCGTAAAATATGTGTGTTCATACAAGCAGACGACTTACATGGCACTTTTTTTATTTGTTTGCAAAGTTCAACTGAGCGAGCGCAGAAAGACAAGCTTAGCACTTTATGCAAAATTGACTTTTTAACCTTTTCATGGTGGTAAAACTCTCTCTTATTAATAACATAAATATTAACATATTAATCTGGTATATGACAGGATTTCTGAAGTTTATAAATCACTTGTTTCTATTCTTCTTCTGTCAGTTTTGTCTCAGATCAAGCCATACAACTCTTTGCTTAAAGATGTAATAAATTAGAAAATAAAATAACTTAAAAGGTTATTAAAGGATATCTTAATCACTTTATTACACCTCCTGTACACTGGCGGCGAGGCGAGTTTGGTTTGGGACACATGCAAGTTGTTTACCAGGTCCAAATACAGACGCGCACCCAAAGCCAAGCGGACTCACAAGGAGCACCGCGAGAATGCTTCTATCATACACCCCTGCAACCCCAGACCTGCGCTCGTACTGCTCAGAGGTTGGTGTAAAAGGGCACATTGGTTTTAGGCACTTTCTAAGTCCCCCACCGACTCAATCGCACTCAGTGTACGGCAGGGTTAGTGGTCCAGATGTAAATTTCATGAACTGCACTTTTTTCCTACGTATGATGACTCATACAATGTCATATTATAACTGTATTGTCTTCTTTTACTTGAAGTATTATGCATTCATGTAGATTGTGTCTGGACCACTGTAAAAGTAGAGGCATCTAATTGTGGATCTAATAACTACATAACATTAGCTAGTATTAGTGTTAGAGGCTTAATCTATACAGGGACGCACTGATCCAGTTTTTTTAGTTTGATTCCAATTTCAATACTTTGGCTTTAGGTAGCTATTAATACCCAATAACAACCGATACCAGGGTATCTGGTGTACAAGAGCACTAAAATATCTATTTTTCTCAAAACAATAGAAAAATGGTGGTCTAGTGTTATTATTTATTGTACAAGTGACATCTTAACTTTATGTGAATACAATTTTAAGTTTAATTTAATTTTAATTTAAAAGTACAAGACATTACTTCTTTTTTTAGCCAAAATATTTGCAATATTAAGCCAAATTCTCTTATAAGCAGTTAGAGAAATATTTTACATTACATAAGCAAATAAATCTTAACCAGCTAAACTGATTCAAATCCAACGTAAAATTCTGAATCCAAGTTACTTTAAGCTCATCTAGATATATTGTTTTTGCAGTGTTTTCACAAATGGCATGTTTGGTCTTATTTTGTGCAGGACAATTTTCAACCGAAAAAGTATGTCATGACTAAAAAATTTTTGGAAAATATATTCTACAATATATTTTGATATAATTTGATGAAGTTAGTTGTTGACATGTACAACGATATACTGAGCCGCTCGATGTTGGTTCAGACCATTTCTTTGTGCGACACTCTGGAGATACTGCATGTGTTTGACTGTTCTGTTGTGCCTCTGCTTTAGGTCTACTGACTCTGGCGTCTGCTCTGGACTACGAGGCGTGTCGTGAGTACTACCTGTCAGTAGAGGGCAGCAGAGGCAGGTCGTCTCTCAGTGACATCACCACAGTCTTCATCAGCGTGTCGGACGTGAACGATAACGCTCCGGTGTTTGGGAAAGGCGACTACAGCACAGAAGTGTCAGAAGATATCAGCCCGGGAAGCCTCGTCATGAAGGTTTGTCTCACCTCAACAAACTACACAACAACTTACAAATGTGTTGGAAGTCTGAATTCAAAGTTTATAATTGACATTTTAGGTGTTTTTTTGCTCCTGTTTCACTTTTATAACCACGCAAATGAAAGAAAACACTGCGCTCGATCACATGACACACACACTGTCACTGTCAGACTAATATTCCCTGTAAATGTCCTCATGTCTGTGGTTTCTTTTGATTTTGATGTGTCTAAAAATCGCAAAACATCCTAAACTCCTCCAGTGTGCAGCCGGCTTTACCCCTCCAGTCCGACACAGAGATTACGTTAGCTGGCACCTGCCGGTAAAATGTGCAGATGACCGGAAAAAATAGACGTCCCCAGTCAGCTTGACCGGCAGAAATAATAGGCAAAAAAATAATGATGATTGACAGCTCCCCAGAGAAACAAGCGTGTGCTGCGTAGACCAATGTTTTACTCGCGTGTGAATACAGTGGCTTAATATGCGAAGTGAAGAAAATTCGTGCAATGAAAGTTCTTCGCTAATGAAGTAGAGAAAATAGAGTGACAAACACGGGAAAGCGTTTGTCTCTTGAAGATTTGCATATCAGGGTCAGCAAAACAGACTAGACTAGAGCTGTGCAATATATCGAATTTTAGATCATATTGTGAATGTTGCTTTCAAGATATCAAAAAATTCAATATCGAGTATATCGCGGATAGAAAACCGCCACCAAAAAAAGCTAAGCAAAAATACAAATTTGAAAAAGTGATGCTGTAAACTAAGGGCACAAAAGTCATATTTTGTAGTTTTGTTAATGATTTCACATTTTTATTGCAAAAGGTTGTCGTCATATGAAAACACAAAACTTTTTCTCAGTGGGCCAAATTTGGAAACGTGAGGGTCGTATAAACACGACTGTGAAGTGAATCGTTCAAAATTTTGCGTTTGATCTAAATTTAATGCACCAACACATTTTAATAAGACATTACACAATCATTTAAAGTTTGTAAAACATCCAAATGTTTGTTATTTTGACCATTATAGAAGAGTTGCTCAAATTTGACATTAAATGCTGTACTTTTTGTAACTTGGGTCAATCTAGCAGGAAGTCCGAGGGCCAAAACATTGGTGAAAGAGGCCACAGCTTGGACAGGCTGTAGGTCAATAATATTTAATAGAAATTAGGATCAAGCAGCTATAATTAGTTGTAATACAAAAAGTGAATGAGTTATCAAATTCTACAAAGTGAACACAGCCAATTTACATCAAGTAAAAAGTTTGAGTTCACGTTTTAACACATTTCTGTTGGATTGAGAAAATATCGTCCAAATATCGACATCGAGAAATGAACTAAAAATATCAAGATATTTATTTTTGTCAATATCGCACAGCCCTAGACTAGACACAGAGGTACAACAATTTACACGTGAAGCCCAATTATAATGTGCCTTTTCTGTCACTAAAACCTCGCACTGAACTTAGAAATCACCGGTTTAAAAGTGCAGATGTGCGGTTCCAAGGCTCCGGGTTCTTGTCTCAGACAAATGAGGGTTGACGCTGGCTTGGCCCAGGTCCAGTGCGTGCGTTGTCCCAGGCTAACCCTAACACACAGGGATCACGTGGACTTTGCTCTGGTTCAGTCCGCATAGGGGTGCAAATCAACGCGCGTCTCGTCATTATGATAAGTAAAAGTTAAAGACAATTCACTAACAATGAAAGATTTTACCTTTAAAATAGAGACTGTGGGGCAGGTGAAAGCGCGTAGTGCCATAATTCATGTGCAGTTCTTTGCATAAGGAAATAATATGTGACCGGTTGTTCTCCTAATTGACCGAAATTTCCAGACCCTGCCGTTCAAAGTGACCAGCATAAAAAAAGTCTAGCGTAACCTCTGGTCCGACACCCCTGCACCTCCCCCAGCTCCCGATCCACATCAGTTTTATTACAGAACATTCCCTTTAAATCCACATTTGTCCACATTTACCGGACATCTGCCGATACGTCACATTCGCCACATCTGTCACGTGCCGGAGTCAGACTGATAAGAGCTTTCCTGCATTATTACATCCACCGCAAACTCAGAATACTGATGCAGGGGGAACAAAGAGGCAGGAATATAAATAATAAACACAACAGCAGCGACACGTGAGGCTTGAACATGACACAGACGAGATAAGGATGTGATTTCTCTGCTTCCAGGCATTTCTACATGGCATTTCACTCACCTGCTGCAGTCCTGGTTTAGATCTGGGTTAATGTGATTTAACTTTAAGCTGCAGCTACATTCACTTATAACACTTTTTTGTCTTGGTTTAGGTGATCACTTTACTCAAACATTTATCTGCTCAAATCAGATCTTAAATGATGTATGTTTCCATCGATAGTTTCTTTGTAATATACGGCTGAGTTTAGACAATAGACCTGACTCAATCCCAATCACGAACTGGAGTAAAGTTTCTGAGCTCAGAGTCAAATGTCATGATCAAAGATGGAGAGTTTCAGTGGTTAAACTTTTATTTTTGAGGGAAAAATTAAACATGACATGATGGTGCAGCGGTAAGTCCTGGGTTCGACTTTTGGGCTCAGGGCCTTTCTATGTGGTGCTGGCATGTTCTCCCCTGTCTGCATAGGTTTCCTCTGGCTGCTGCGCTTGCCCCTGTCACTAAAAACTCCAGAACTACTGATGGAAATGAGCTATAAAGCCACAACAAGCATCTCTGCCATATGTGCTTAATATAATTGTACATTGTCCTAATAAACATTACTTTATCGTACCTTACCTTAATTTTCCCTGAGCTGTGTGAGCTGTTTTGCAAATTGTCATTTAAAATGGGAAGATGTGTTGAAGTGACTGAGAAAATCTATAAATTGAGCACATTTTTGTTTTAATGTGGCATTTTTTTGTTAAGACTGAACAATAGAACAAGATTCAAGAAATGTATTTGCCATTTGTGCGCACACAGAAGTCTATACACATTGGAATTCTCGTGCAGGGCTCTCAGGAATTCAATTAAAAGCAGTTTCAAGCAAAAAATAGACATTTTTACAAGTACATACTTGAACACAACAGTGAGATCCGCTTGGCTTGATCATCATGATGATTATTAAATATCAACTACAGGTTTTTCAGGTCAATATTTAGTTTGAGCCATCAGTCTCACAGAAGCTTTTATAAAAACTTGCGGTGTTAGTCCTGATACTGTGTGCCCGTTTTTGTCTCAGGCTGTAGTTGCAGTACTTTTGTTTAAACAGAGAGTCAGCTGGGCGACTCGAGTCTTTCATTAATATCCCTGCTTTTTTCTGATAGCGTCGTGTGTTTCCATTGATGGTAGATTTGTCCTTAAAATCCTCTCTGCAGTCTTAATCTCAACAATAGAGGTTTTGTTATTTTGATGACTTGAGACTTGACTTGATAAAATTAACTAAGACTTGGCTTGGACTTAAATCTCTGTGACTTGACATATTATTGATGCTTCTCTTCAAAAAATAGTGTAATTTTACAAGCTGCAACATGTCCCTCCTCACTTCTTTTACTGTATGTGACTAGAAATGTATCTTCAATTGAATAATAAATAAAAATCCATACAACTGTAGAAAGAAGACTTGGATTTGACTCGGAACTTGTCTCTCTTTGACCTAAGACTTGACTCGGACTTGAGGCCAAAGACTTGAGACTTTCTTGAGATTTGCAAAATAGTGACTTGGTCCCACATCTGATTAGTAACAAGTGGAAGAAGTGTTTAAGAATCAATGGTGGCACCTGGACAATTTTTCTGTTTTCTCTTGATAAGTCGTGTCTAACTCCTCCTGGTTTGTAGTGAGTTAACTTGTTTGTTGACTTCAGACATAAATCTAAGTTTTCGTCTTCCTTTAGTCCCGGTTTAGTCACTTTCAGACTTTGAGGTGCCACGCTGGCTTCGTCTGTGCTCATGTCTGATTCCTCACACCTCTCACACGTCGTCGCCGTTCAGTCGCTTCAACTGTGACACAGAAAGAACCAAACGGAAATGGAATTATTGTTCTGAGCCATGAGTCACAGATGATTACAGAGCAGGGCTGTTAATGGAGCAGATACATGACATTTGTGAGAAAGACTTCAAGTGTTTTAGACAGGACCATTAGTGTGTATCCAAGATTTCACTAAACATTTTACAGCTTTCATCCCAGCTTAGTCGTTTTAAGATTACAATTTTACTTCATGATTATAGATGTCGACAACCAAAACTCCAAATTCTTCTAATGTCACAGATTGTCTTCTAGTGGTGAGACATTTCAGGCAAAACAACTGCATCCATTAAAATTGAGTCTCAAGCTCAATTGGACCTGGGGCTGAATTGATTGGAGTCAGAGTTGGTGGAGAGCTGCAGCTTAAATCTAGGCATTAGTACGACCCACTGAAACCAAACACTAGGGATGGGACGAGACAGAATTTTCATGAGACAAGACGAGACAAGATTTTGAAATAATTTGCAATATTTGTTTTCAATTCAGAATTTCAACAAGACAAATTACAAAATGAGACTTTTATTGTTTATTATTGTTAGTTTAATATTTATTTATTTAGTTTAGATTTACCTTTCATAATGTCTGTCACCTTGTATTCTTATTATTTAAATGATCTGAGTTAAATCATTTGACTGACATTGAACTGTTCCTCCGTGTGTAGCTCAGGCTCCGCCCCCTTTCTCCTGCCTCTGCAGCTGCTGACAGAGACCAGACAGAGAAGGAGACACACTTTAGTACTTTTTACAAAGTTATTGATGACATAGGCCATAATATCTCTTTGTGGATCTATTTTAAGCTATGTTTTAATATGAAAAACACTGCACTGTTCCCACGATGTCTGCGTGTATATTTTTCAATGTTTAGAACTAATTATCTCTGTCAATATTGGTCCTATCATTACGAAATAAAAACTGAGACATAGTTTAAACTGTTTTCTGTCAGAATAAGTCTGTGTGTGGAGGAGACTTTTTACTACAGCTGCTCAAAAATACAAAACATGACCATTTATAATAGCCTAGTTCTGTACGTGTGCGCACAGTATCGTGACAGGTTGATCTTGTCCCATCCCTACGAAACATATAAAGACGTGTACAGGAAACAGAAGGTTACAAAAATATATTGACAGGCCACAATCAATACTTATCAAAAATCATCTTGGGGGTCATTTGGTCCCAGAGCTTCCAGTTTTACACCCTTGATTTATAGATTCCTAAGCTCTTGTCTCATATAACCTGTGTATCTGATTCTTGACTGTTATGTGTTTTTAGGTGATTGCCACAGACGCAGACGGTCCCGGGAACAGTCTGCTCCGTTTCTCCATCGTGAGCGGAGATTCTCAGCAACAGTTCAGCATTCACCCCAGAACTGGAGACATCACTGTGCGCACGGCTTTGGACCGAGAGCAGGTCTGTGTCTGCGTGGTAGAAAAAAGTATGTTTATAAAAGTATTTATTTATGCTCCCTCTCTCTCTCTCCAGACTCCTCACTACTCCCTGACTGTGCTGGCAGCAGACGAAGGATCTCCTCCTCTCTCTTCTGCGCTTCTCGTCACTGTGTCTGTGTCTGATGTCAACGACAACCCTCCAGCGTTTAGCGCCGTCAACTACAACCTCACAGTACAGGTAACTACAACCTCACAGTACAGGTAACACAACTACAACCTCACTGTACAGGTAACGCGACTACAACCTCACAGTACAGGTAACACAACTACAACCTCACTGTACAGGTAACGCGACTACAACCTCACTGTACAGGTGACGTAACTAAAACCTCACTGTACAGGTAACGTAACTACAACCTCACTGTACAGGTAACGCAACTAAAACCTGACTGTACAGGAAACATAACTACAACCTCACTGTACAGGTACCGTAACTACAACCTCACTGTACAGGTAACGTAACTAAAACCTCACTGTACAGGTAACGTAACTACAACCTCACTGTACAGGTAACATAACTACAACCTCACTGTACAGGTAACGCAACTACAACCTCACTGTACAGGTAACATAACTACAACCTCACTGTACAGGTAACATAACTACAACCTCACTGTACAGGTAACTACAACCTCACTGTACAGGTAACGCAACTACAACCTCACTGTACAGGTAATGTGACTAAAACCTCACAGTACAGGTAACGTAACTACAACCTCACTGTACAGGTAACGTAACTACAACCTCACTGTACAGGTAACGCAACTACAACCTCACTGTACAGGTTATGTGACTAAAACCTCACAGTACAGGTAACATAACTACAACCTCACTGTACAGGTAACCAGTAGGCGATTTGAGGGGGGATGCGGGGGATGCCATCCCCTTTGCTGATGACGAAAGGATTTTTTTTTTTTTTTTTAATCGATGCATCTGGCGTACAGTGTCCCGCTCCGCTCCGTTGTGTTAACGTGAGTTTGTGCATTGCTTCACTGAACAACCGTTTCACAATAAAACCTTCGGTGCAGGTAGTAAACACGAGGACTTTTATGTTGAAAACTCCACACGGGAAGCTGTTACTGAACCTGACGCAACAGACACGCTCAAACTGTCAAACTTCTGCAGAGGTTTTTTCAAAACCGGGACTTTACAGCGCCTCACGGGCCACAATCTAACGCAGAAAATGAAGGACGACACATAAGGAGTGCGTCGGAGGAACAGACCGCTCGTGCGTCAGACAAGAGGTGAGTTTACGCTGCTCCGGGGACGCTCGTTCTCATGCGCGCGGCCGTGTCCTCTTTCCCGATACGAGACGGACCACATACACGCGTTTTCACATCTATCCACAGTCCCGTGTCTTCTCCCGTGTCACCCAATGACCGATGACCCATCTGCTGCGGCTTTCCCTTCTGGGAGCACCGCTGGGCAATAGTATTTTGTTTGTCCCGTCTGCAAGTCTGCAGATTCTGGCTTTATGTTGGCTCGCTACTAAACATCGTGACAACAAGTCTGCTTCTAAGAAATAATGCTTCTGAAAATATTTAGACTATTCAAAGTGAAAAAGGACTAAATGCAAAATGAACACAAGTTTGTGTCTTTCCCTGTGCACTCTCATCCCGCTCCTGCTCCAGCGCAGAGAGTCAGGGCAGGGGACGTGTGGAGGAAGAGGGAAGACACCGGTAAATTAACTAGAGACAGGACAGGTTTTTGTCTTAAGCGATTCATTTTCCCAGAGGGCATATTCAAATCCAGACTAGTGGCAAAAGGCAAGACCACAATTATTGATATAAGAATTTATTATTGGAAGCACATTTTTAATTGAAAAACAGGCTATTTATCTATTAGTGTCCATTAATTGTGTATATTAAGAGCACAAGTGCAAAAACATGCTCCACAGCCAAGTCAATCAAATAAAAGAAATATATTTTAAAATAATTTAAGATTATTTATAACTTGTTGCAAATTTGACTCAAGCTAAAGTGTTTTGAAAACAGTCAGACATACTTAAAACAAGTAACATATACTGCCAAATAGATATGTTTATTCTGAACTGGCTAAAACAACTACAATTCAAATGATTATTCTTTATTCTAGTAGTTTTAAACACTTTGCAGTGTTAAGAGTTATGCACCCCTTCTCAGGCAGGCCTTTTTTACCTCACACGTCTGACTAAAATCGGTAAAAATTCAAACTAAAACTGTTCCTGATCCTTTGGAGCACAGGCAAATGGTTGGGGTCTTTTTAAAGCTGTAATCCTGTAGATTTTGCTTCTGATGTCCAACAGGCTCTCATCAGAAGTGAGAACTTTCTCCAAGCAAAAGAAAAACAAAATCTAAATTCCGCCAAAATTTTTTTTGGTAGATATAAGGATTGGTAAAGCTGGTGTTACAGCTGAGACACTAGATTTGGCAGATTTGGGGTTTTGACAATTCCTCTGTAAAAGCTGAAGGCAATTGAGGTAAAAATGAGTTTTAGGGACCCAAAATTACTCAAAAAAATTCTAGGCGGAGCCAATACAAAAGTCTTATTAAAATTTTTGAATTTTGAGGACTTTTTTTTATTTGGAGGCTTAGAGCTGAAATCTGAGTCTAGATCATTCCAGAGGCTGATTTTGCTCTAAATAAAAGGGATACAATGTGATTTTTATATTTAAGCTTTTCAGGTGCTTCATAGTATGCTTTTTCAGACACTCAACAAAATTGAATTTTTAAAGAAAAAGTGGGAGGGCCCTTCGAAGGGCCCTCCGACTGTTAAGGGTTTTAATCTCAAAAATATGCTGGGGGGCCTAATTAAAACAGGTGGATGGTCACACCTGGTCTTCGGGCCACAGTTTACCCAGGTCTGTCTTAAGCTGTGAAAGAATAAAGTCTGTTTGATTTTCAATCTGACTAAGTTAAACAAAAAGTAGGCTTAATGAAAAAAAAAAATTAAATGAGTGTATGCTCTTTGCTCTGTGCTTACTCCTCTGCCACCTAGTGGTCAAAACAATCAAAAACAACCTCATATGTATTATTTAAAAATATTAAAAATATCTAAAGTAGGCTTTATAGAGTTTGTTCCGTCTTACTTTAGAGGAGCAGCTTCATTTTACATACAGTGGATAAATAACCTATGCAAAGGTCTGATTGAAACAGATTTTGTATAATAATAAGCTAAACCTAAGTGTTACACACACATTTACCAGGCCTCAGTGGAATGTGCAGTGGATTATAATCAACCATCACATTTACATTATTAAGTGTATTTTTAATACAATTTAACAATAAATCCCAAACTTGCTAGGACACCCCCAAAGTGCACCAAATTAAAGGAAATGTGGTCTGCTGTGTTCAAAATTTTCTGGGGGAGAGCCCCCAGACCCCCCGCCTCCTGGAGTCACCCCCCCCAATACCATCCCCCCTGTCAAAATTAACAAATCGCCTACTGCAGGTAACATAACTACAACCTCACTGTAAGGTCATGCAAGTAAAGTAAAGCTTGAAAAACTAATCCTAACTAAATCCAAAGTGTGCCAAAAGAGAAGTGAGATGTTTCCTATGCTAGGTTTTTACGTTTTTAGCATGTGCCAAGGATTAGTAATTGGTCTGTGCAGAAGAGCTGAGTAATCTTGGCAGCCTCCTAATTAAAATTGGGCCTGACTTTAGAGACATGTAGACATTTATAGAGGCAGATGCTCAACCTTTTTTCGCTTAAAATTAACCTACAGTGTATTTCAAATGAATCAAACAGTCAAAAATTTGGAACCAAAATGAGGAAGGAACAAAAGAAATAACATACATGGGGGTTTGGGGGTTCTCCCTCGGGAGATTTTGTCGAAAATAAGTTGATCTTTTTTTTTACCAACAGTTACTATTTTTCCAGTAATTTTTACAAGCCAGTTGTTAATTTAATTATAGGCCTTCTACAATTGGATGAAAGGATTAACTGTGTCCAGATCCAGAGTCAGTTTTTTCAAGTTAATACCCACTTTTCTGAGCTCTGCTCTGCTCTTAACAGTGATGGACATGTCAGCGATGGGCCTTCAAACTACAGGTCTTGAGACTACAGGTTCGTCTGTCAAGACGCTGTGAGCTGTAGATTTAACACAGACATTTCAGACAGTTTTGTCTAAAACTTTAGCTCAGACTAATAAATGTATGTGTCGTGTTGCTTTTATAAGAATTCAACAGAGCTTTTCTAAAAGATATGAACTTACAGACTGTTTTCCTCTTTATAATGACCTGTTTTGTTTTTGTTTTTTTTATTTGGCAGATTAACAGCTTTTCCCTTTACAGAACATACAGTATGTAGCCATATTCCATGGTAATTCATAGAGTTTAAACAAAGAAAAAAAAAAACTAAACAGAACAAACAAAAGAACACAACAAAAAAAAAACAATATCTTTGACTTGCCCAAAAAGGACTGGGAATCGGAAAACTTAATCTCGTCTGTTGTTATACCTGTTGCTTTCATAGAGTGAAAAATGTAACCAAACGAATGCTGACCAGAAGAGCTTCAGTTACAGGAGCAGGTGCCTGACCTGTCGCTCTGGTTAGACTAATGTGTGATCTGTGGTTTGGCGCAAACATTATTCAAATGCTTGTATCAGCTTTACAGTCTTTTTCAAACTGCAAGTAAATGTCTAAAAGGGAACAGCATAAAATCATGATTATTATTTTCCTCGAAATAAATTGTTTTGCAGATAAACAGCAGATTTATAGAAAAGACAGGAACCAATTTGTTCTATTATTAAGACAAAATACAATGTAATTTATCAAATCATGAAGAAAAGCAGAATCTACAGTACAAATGTGCCTATCAAAAGTAAGCTTCTTTTGAAAGGCACATATCAAAGCTTGTTACAATCCAATTTTTTTTTTTTTTTTAGCTCTGACTAGTTTGTCTGGTTATGCTGTATTTATATTAATCCATCTTTTACAGGAGAGTTACTTTAAACACAGGACAAAACTGCTTTTTTGATACTGCATTGCTTTTTTGGCTCCAAGCTTAAGGCTTTACTTTTGATTATTTAATGTGTAAGTCCAAGTGTTAAAAGTCCAAAAGTAATTTAAAAATGTACTATAATGCATAATGTAAAACCAGGCAATAACAAGTTAAATTGTGTGTATAAAGTGTTTGTTTATTGGCTGTAGCGTCTCACACGGGGCTTGTGTTTGTCCAGCTCAAAACACTGCACAAGTTTAAAAATACATGACCCCCAAAGGAGCCGACACTTTGCCCAAACATTTAATTTTTCATTGAGCAGTTTGGACCCTGAGGACGGCGCAGACAGCTCAGAGAGACACACGGGTCGGTCCTCGGAGCAAAAACAAGCAGATGTTTTAGAAATATAAGTCTTAATGCCACACGGTCTGAAGCCAAAGTCCGAACAAACCACGAGTCAGACAAATGTGTGAAAATCTGCTTATCGGAACATGCACAAGACCTCCAGAGATGTCTAGAGAGCAGTGTCCAATCAGTCAAAGAGAGGGTTTTAGAGAAAGAGTTGGACTGTAAGTAGAATCCCCCCAAAAACGTTAGAATAGTTGACTTTCCCCTGTAATTACTGATAGTTGAAGTTTTTTTTGTTTTGATAGACACTCACCCTAAACCTGCCGTCTCTCCGTCTCTGATCCCGAAAGTTCACAAAACCCAAAAGTTTTTAATGAGCTACACTCGGAGCATTTCTGATTATTTTCACACACACGGCTGGTCTTTCAGGTCAGCGCATTTCCATTGCGCTGAAAAATAGATGCGTTCATAGGAAGAGAATGTAAACTAAGAACTTTATGATGTGTTTGTTAAGTCTTCTTTTGCTTTTGTTGCATCTGGACTTGAATTTGTCTTACTCAGTTCTAGTTCAGTCCTGATTTTAACCCATGAATCCATCTCCTGATTTTGTCTTGTTGTGGGTCGAAGGAGAAAGAGACAGATTGGTAGAATGTCTGAAGACTAATTCTATTAAATGTGTCTAATGTTTGTAATCTTAGTCACAGAGTGAGTTCTCCTCTCAATCATCAGAAATGGGCTCAACAAGTTTAAAATTCATTTCCCACCTCATGCAAATTAGTATTGATACTGTATTTACTTACATATGTAATACTAAAAGATTAAGGTTCCAGTGTCGATAAATGTCAATACTGTGATTTTCCCTTCACCACTGGTTGAAGCAACAGCAAGAGTTCCATTTTCCCCTTCCTTTTTTATATTTTTATTTATTTTTGACCATTATTAAATGGGGGGTGTTTTTATGTCAATGGACATGTTTTTTATTGCAACAACAACAGTTTTTACAACAACATGTCGCTCCAGGATCTTACAGGACCCCCTTGAAAAAGAGATGGTACATCTCAAGGGGCAACCCTAAATAAATAAATCTACTAATAGGTACAATCCATGTATCGATGAAATATCTGGATAAGAGATAGATTAATATCGTTGCAAGTTGTAGTAGTGGTTTTTCAATGGATACTGCTGCAGAAAAGTCCTCCACAGTTTGGAAAGCATTTTTAGATGCTGAATCAAGCTCGCTGCTGCAAGACTAATTCACAAGTGGAAGCTACTGTATGATTTTTTTTCCCCCCAAACTAGTTATGAATGAATTTTGAAATGATTTTATTTATATTAGCACATTTATACAGACAGATGTCTTCCAAAGCTCTCCACACAGTAACTCCCCCTCACTCAGTGATGTAATCTGCCCTGGGACAACTCAGCAGAGGCAATTCGCCTAAACACCTGGCACCTCAACCTCCAACCAACACCAAGTGTTCTCTAACCTGCATGTTATCGTTGGTGGGGAAACCAGAGTATCCATGCTGCCACCTGACATTACTTTGCATTGATGGCTTTGTTAGCAAAAGATTATACTTAAATTTTTTTACTTCCAATGTTTGGGTAATGTTAGGATTAGGGTTAGGCTTAGGCTTAGGTTAAGTTAATTTCTTTAAGGATTTGGGAAAAGTATGGTTAGGGTTAGGGTTAGGGTTAGGTCATGACATACTGTGTTGGGTAAAGTAAAGACACACACCCATCTTTCTGAAACGGGGCTTGGTACAACCACCATGATTTACCTGTAGTTTGCTTTGGTTATAGACACGACTGATTTTAAGCATAAGATGGAGAAAACGCCTTCTTTATGCCTCAAGACTTTTAAATTTTTCACATCATACTGTTTGGCATCCACATACAACAAAATGATTCGTACAGTGGACAGGAGCTAAACTATCTAAAGCCAGGTACAAGCTGCTCAGAAAAGCACTGATACAGTTTGTCACAATGATTAGTCTCGTCTCTGTCCCACTTTGATGGACAAATGTCTCTTGAACTTTACATTTTAATGATCTATAGTCTGTGCTTCTCTGACTTTATCTCCTGCAGCAGGTCACTCACTTCCACCGCCGTGTGAGGGCAGAAACATAACAAAAGACCGATTTACATTCACACGAAGCCGGCGCTCTCCAGTCAGGACTTTGAAGCAGACTTTTGAAGAGCTTCGTTAGCCGCTCGTTAGCAGCAAACAGGTGGAGCGGGGTTGGCGAAATGGCTCTGGGCTGTTTAGGTAAAAGTCGAGGTTTTGGATTGCGTTTCTGTGATGCTAATCAGGGCCAAGCGAGGTAAGGCGTGTTGTTGTTAAAAGTATATGGAGTTCACACGTGGTCGAGTCAGAGTTTATCTAAAGTTGCCTTATCAGACGCTCACGTTTTTACTTCAGTGACAAGTTTTAGTGAGTTATTAACCCGAGGGTGCGTTTTTCTTTTCTCAAGGTAAGGCTGGAGAGAATTTGGAAAGAATAATTCAGAGGTGTTTAATAGAATATTGAAAAAGTCTGTGTTAAAGATTCTCCTGCACACTGTGGAGTTTTGACCCAATAATAAGCCAAATGTGCTTCTCTACAAGTTCAGAGTCAGATAACTTTATTTATGCCTTCAGGGGCAATTCTTTAGGCAGCATCAGACGATAAAATCAGTCAAAAGACAAATCATCCACTCACAACAGCAAACATACAAGAAACTACAAAATAAATAAAAAAATAAAAAAAAAATACACAGTACTACAGAGAGTTTAACAGCTGTTGGGCGCACAGTGGCATAGTGGATAGCACTTTGGCCTCACAGCAAGAAGGTCACGTTTGATTCCCCTGGCCCGGGCCTTTCTGTGTGGAGTTTGCATGTGCCTGTGTCTGAGTGGTATCCTCTGGACTCCGGTTTCCCAACCAACCAATAACATGCAGTTAGGAAGCTTGGTGTTGGTCAGAGTTGGGAGCCAGGTGTTTGGCAATCACGCCTGTTGCCCCTAGGGCTGCTTCTGTCACTGAGAGTGATTACTGTGTGACTGGAAAATTGCTATGTGCTGTATAATTAAACCATTCATTCATTAAAAGATTTAAATCTTTTGGTGATTGGTTTTGCATTTTGGTAACGTATAACATCTGTTGATGGTAAAAAAAAAAAAAAAAACCAGATTATCAGAGCAAAGTCTTCTGTTGCTTCTACAGGCAGACAGTCTGTGTACGGAGGTGCTCGAGGAGCAGTTCTTGGCAAACATTATTTGTGGCATTACTTGTCATGTCTGTGTTGTCAGATTTTGAGGTTCCAGCTAACCTGGTTCTACTAGAAGGATTCATCTCAGGATCTTCACAAAATCTGAAGAATCCATCTGGAGAGGCTCCCGCTGTATTATAGACGGCCAAGGCCTTGAACTAATCATCGTACAGCAAAGAACCAATCACAGTGCATCATTGTGACCTGGGTGGAAGCGCATGTTCAAACCAAATCAAACATGGCGACGCCGACGAGCATATTTCGTACATTTTTAGAGGAAAAAAAAAAGATTAAAATATTGCCATGACGTTCCGTTTTCCTCTGATGGCTTTCAGTGGCAGTCATTCCAGATCGGTTGGTGTCAAATCCAATCAAACAATTATCGCTCACAGCTAATACCGAAGCAATTTCAGATCGTATTAAAAAGGAGTCGTGGCGTGTGGTCAAAAACAGCCTTGAAAATACTGTACAATGATTGGAATCCCAGACGACTTTTCAGCAGCAATCATTCCAGACTGACATTCAGAGCGATACACATGTCAATCTAGTGTGGTTAGGTTAGGTTCCAACATGTTTCGCGACAAACTTTGCAATGGCCAATCAGCAAAGCCAGACATGTTACTGTTGTAAGACGACTGTTAAAATATCAGAAAATATCAACACAGTTTGTGCAAAAATTTATCTTACGCATACAATTTCAATAATTAAGCTTGAAATACTCATACTTTTTGCTCACAGAATGCATTTTTCTGTCCTGACGTCACAGCCAGAACCTTTACACTCGGAGCCAGGAATGCTAATGCGGCTAACCATGCTTTTAGACCTTCTTCCTGAATTAAAATGTAAATATTCTCTAATCCCATCGAACCATCCCCCCAAACCCCGGCCCGAGCATCTGTCTGAAATCCTCCCATTTACATTCACATCAGCGTGTCCGCCTGCCTCTCGCCGTGTGCTTGATCATGCGTGCGCTAATTGAATTTTGAGAGACACCACAAAAGAAAACCGTCTTTGTTTTAGCCCATTAACTTTGAATCACACCTTTGGACATCTTTGTAGAGTCGCATATCCCTTCCTACGCGTTCAGTTTTTCACTTAAACTATGCCACGAGAAGGCAATCCATCAATCCGCTGAACGGTTAACGGTTTTGTTTGGTGTGACCCTGGAAGCCATTTGTCAAACTTTCCACTAAAGCGTTTCAAGTCTCAGGCAAATGACGTCAAACATTAAGTTGGTCGGTGGCAAATCCAATCAAACAATTAGCGCTCAAAGCTAATGCCGGAGCAGTTTCAGGACGTATTAAAAAACAGAGAGAGAGAGTCATGGCGTGTGGTCAAAAACAGCCTTGAAAACACAGCTAATGGAATCCAATACGATAAACGTTTAATTAAATTGAATGTATAGGTACGTGGCGAGGGCAGATTGCACTTTGTCTCATGTCGTGTGATTGGTCCTCGTGTAATTGGTTGGTTCTGTCAGGTTTGATTAGAAAGATCAAATTGGTTTGAGGAAATAAGAGACACTGTTTTGTGGTGGTTTGTTTGTAACAAAAGGAACATGTTGGACATTTGAACTAGCACACAGAGTTACATTACCTGTCAGTTTTCTGTCATTTAGGGATTGTAGTTTACTTTGACGGAAAATTTCCAAGGCCCTCCGTCATTTGATTGAAAATGGACTGTCTTTTATACTGTATATAGTCTACAATTTAGAGAGCTGCATCCTGACTGGACTCGCAATCTACTGCTCTCTTAAAATTAGAATGCAACGATAGAAGGATAAAGTTATGTGGGTCTGATTTCAAGTGGATTTGTTCCTTTGACCATGATCAAAAACACTGATGTTTATTCAGATTCATAAACTTACCAAAAGTCGTACCTGCAATTTCCTGGTTTGGAGATTGTCAGATCTGCGTTGTATCAGAAAAACTTCCCCGGAGGAATGGAGGACAGATTTTATGCACAGAGAAATTGAAATAACACGTAAAGTTTGGGCAAAATATAGTGTGGATTTGCCAAAGTGAGAGAAGTGGAACTTTAGGCAAAAAATGCAGAGCTTACACAGAAGTCACATTGAGTTGTTGAATGTCAAATGGACGCAATGATTTCTGCACATGCTTTAAAGGGCACTGTGTAAGATTGAGGGAATTTTAATTATCACATATAGTCCACAAACATTTAAATCATATTTATTCTTTACAACATGAATACTTAAGAGAGCACTGTTAACCAATCCACATCAATTGTGATACATTTATACTTATTTGAAATGTTTTATTACGGGCCGGAATGTGGATCATTGACGCTAGATGGTCATGCTTAATAGGCAAAATGCATGTGAAAGGCTCCCTCTGGTGTTCAAAAGTGGAAATCACTTTGTTTGTTTGTTTTTCTTACACAGTGCCCCTTTAATGGTATCGTATGATGGATATAAATCCCTCATGACGGATTTTTTATGACAGATTAGAATTAAGTCTAGTGTAACCACTGTAAGCATGTGAACAAAAATACAATTAGTGTTTTTGTAATCACGAGTAATCAAGTCTGAGATAAGGTCCCTGCCTGTTTTTAGTGAATGAAATGAATGAATGAATGCATATTTTTATTTTAGTGTCATGCACCCAAGTGTCCAGTCCACATGAGCTTATATGACACTGATTTCAAAATGAGAAGAGTGGCCAACACAAAAACATTTTTCATCCTCAATAATAAACAATACAATCACAACCAAGTCAAGTCTTTGAATACAAAACCTCTTGCCTTAGAGTAAGCTTTCTCAATAAATGTCGCCACAAAAAATTTATTTTTCAAGTAACCAACACATTAATTATGACTGAAACGATTCAAGTAAATGGAGTAATTTGATTACAAAAACGCTTTGATAATATTTTTTGCTTCGATATTTTCTTAATCTGTATATTTAATAAAAACGGTGTGTATCTGCAGTGCCTGAGCGGGTGGAACTTTTCAGCACTTGTTTCACACAGACCACTGCTACACCTACAGCAGAGCGGAGGAGACAGCGATCCTCTGCCCCTTCTGCACTGCTACTGGGCCTGAACGTTACTTAGCAACATAAAGAGTATGATTGACAGGTTATCAGGCCAATAGAAAGCGAGGCAGCCCCAGAGGACAAAAAGTTGTTTCACCCACAAACATCAAATACCCATATAGTCCCATGAATCATGGACATTTAATATAATGCTCTGAACAGTTCACAATTATGGAAGGAAAGTAGACTCTATTCTGTTGTTTATCCATTTGTTTTAAAAGTCTTGATAATCATCGTTTTGTTTTCTGTTAAACCATTGAAACTCACAGCACTGTTTCCTGTCGTGTCCACAGGAGGGCGAGGCGGTGGGCAGCACTCTGCTCCAGCTCGCGGTCTCGGACAAAGACACGCCCAAAAACGGACCTCCCTTTTCCTTCCACATCGTGAGCGGGAACGAGGACCGGCGCTTCCAGGTGGACCAGGGCGGACTCCTGTCTCTGTCGGCTCCACTGAGGAGAAAGAGCAGGGCCAGACACCAGCTCAAGATCCAGGTGAGGAGCAAAGACACGACAGGACAGAGAAAGAGAAAGAGCAGGGCCAGGCACCAGCTCAAGATCCAGGTGAGGAGCAAAGACATGACATAACAGAGAAAGAGAAAGAGCAGGGCCAGACACCAGCTCAAGATCCAGGTGAGGAGCAAAGACACGACAGGACAGAGAAAGAGAAAGAGCAGGGCCAGACACCAGCTCAAGATCCAGGTGAGGAGCAAAGACACGACAGAGAAAGAGAAAGAGAAAGAGAAAGAGAAAGAGAAAGAGAAAAGAGAAAGGAGAAAGAGAAAGGAGAAAGAGAAAGAGAAAGAGCAGGGCCAGACACCAGCTCAAGATCCAGGTGAGGACAAGGCAGGACATGGAGTGTAAGGGAAGTGTAGGGGAAATACAACTGTTCAGTGTCCTGCTATATAGGCCATTGTTTGAAGGTGTGACTGTTTTATCTTTAGGTTTTGATAGGTTTGTTTAGTTTGCCACTTACTGTAAACCACAATGTACCTCTAAATGTAAAAAGATAAGTGAGAAAAAGTTTTTGTTCAATTTCTTTCCATAAACTTCTGACTCAGCTCATCATTAAACATAGCAAAACAATAGTCCTGCTTACATTTTGTTTTGTATTTTTCGCCAGGTGAGTGGCGAGGGGTTCATCTCACTGTGAAGTGCTTGGTGGTTGTGAAAAGCTAAAGACAAATAAACCTTCCTTACTTAGTTACAGGGAGATTCCCTCACAAAGACTCTCAAAGTAATTAATTAAAGTAATTCATTAGATTACACGTTACTGGTCAAAATATTATTGTTAGTAACATCGTCACACCTAAACGGCTACGTAACACGGTTTAAGATTATTGAGCAGCCTTGACAAAACTGCTTTTTCTTGAATCCAATCGAGACAGTTCAGTTTATTGTTACTGACCAGTGACTAAATACTTTTGACTTTCTATCTAAAATAACTGAATGTGTGTGATGTAAACTAACTGTGTCACAAAGTCAAAGTCATGTCAGTTCAGTCTGAAAACAAGATTAAACACTTTTAATTACTTTAACTCTTGATTCTCCTGAGCTCAGCCGGTCTCTCTCTGTTTTGTATTTTGGCTTCATGCTGGTGTCATGAGGAAGGCTGATTCTGCAGCCGCTGCCCTCTGGGACCAGAGTCTGTGAAACGCCTTTAAAAGTGCTTAGAGCCACTGAATGTTTTGTGTGGAGGATTATATACTGTATTCCTCTGTCCTCCCACTGTCAGCACATCCTGACATTTTATAAGACTCATTATTACTCTGCTGTGTCATGTAGACCAGTCATTCTCAACCTCAGCAGTGTTTCCTTGTCTTTCTAAGACAGGACGGCCACTCTGCTAACAACACCTGTCATTTTCCAATCAGAGTCATCATGCTAGTTGATTGTTTAACTATATTTTTATTATTTAAGCTGCTGGAAACTGGTAAAAATGTTCTCTGTCAGTTGTAGTCTAAGATCGCCTCATATGAGATAAATAAAGTCGTTCAGAAAGTTGAATTAAGTTTATTTTTTTTTTAAGTCACATGACATCTCGTCCTTTGTACAGTCATAAAAACATTACATTTAAAACTAATGTTGGTGATGTCATAGTTTCTCTGCTATGAGCTGTTTGCTAAAGTTTATTAGCACCGTAATTTCTGGCCTATAAGCCGCTACTTTTTTCTCAAGCTTTGAACACTGCGGCTTATAAGGCAATGCAGCAAAATTATAGATTGTCATAGACTTACTATTAACAAGTGCGGCCTATATATTATGTATTTTATCATTTTTCTTACTTAAATCTAGTGGGTGCGGCTTATATTCAGGTGAGCTCAATAGGGCAGAAATTACAGTAATTAAATATTGTGTTTTCATGAACATTGAGCTGTTAATTAACTGGAATAAACATATTTAAAGGTTATGTATAGCATACGTTGTTTGTCCTTGCGTTTGTTCTGCAGAAGCTTCTGGGCATGCGAACCTTGAATTTTTTCTCAAAATCTGCAATTAAAATGACAGCCTCCACCACCCTGCTTATCACAGTATTTTATTGTATTTTCTTATTTTATTTATTAATAAAGGGACAACACGTGTTAATGAACATTTGCATGTAAATATGTAAAGATGTGGCTAATTTCCATCTTCAGTCCCTCGGCAGGTTAATGTCAAGAACATCTAGGACAGAAATAAAGACAGCAACAGTCACACAAGGCCTCACACATTCACTGCACAGACAGATAAAGGACAGTTCATTAGAAGTTAATAGGCAGTTAGTTAAACAGAGTTCAAAAAGAAATATACAATATACACATGTTTGAGCATAGACATATAATTAGTAGACGCGCAGTCCGACTCTGATGCTAACGAACACTTAGCATCTGAGCTAGTCCGGGAGATTTAAGCTAGGCTGGAGCGTTCTACTGTTTATTTTCCTATAGCGTTAGCATTAGCCCCCAAAAAACGCAAGTTATGAAAGATCCAAGACGTGTCAGCTGGTACAAACCTACCGACCACATTTAGCAGAGGTCAGAGCCTTGTTACAAATTATTGGAGTTTACAGACCTTTTAGTATTTTATTGTAGATAAAAATTGTGTATAACGGCTAGCGAACTTATGCCATCTTTTAAGGGCTCTAGTGATCATCAAACGTCCGCTTTTACATGTTACAGTGAGAAAAGCAGACACATTACATAAATAACACCAAACAAAGTTATAGGATGTTCGCCGTGACGTCAAAATGGCGATCACGTGACGCGTTGGTTGGCAGAAGTAGTTAAAACGTATTGGCGGCAAGCTGAACAACACGAAATAAAGGCTCCATACGAGCTCCCTACACGTGATTCAGAAAAAAGCCTACACTCCAAAAAGAAAGCTTTTAATTTCTTTAATGGGAAAAGCAATAAGAGCTAGCCGGAAGCTAGCTGGTTTTGCCAACAATTTGACAGTCATCTGTCGGCTCGGCGAACATCCATATAGCTTCACTTCTCTAGTGGAGGCGTCTGTACACATCCGTGATGGAGCATTTCCAGTCTAAGAAATAGTAGTTTGGAGAAATATAATCTCACATCACCAAAGTTGTTTAAAAAAGCTTCAAAGACATAAATCAGTCCGTTTTGTTCATGGTTTGGTGAAATCGCTTGTTTCAGCTCGTTTTATCCATAAAAGTGCAACTTCTGCCATTGAGTTCAATTGATTTGCGTCGTCACCTCTACCGGAGAATATGGCGACGCGCTGTTCAAGTTGTAGCAACAGAGCAGAGACGCTGATTGTGCGTCTACTATTTAAAGGGACTGTACTCGATTTTTTTGCAACAAGATAACTTAAAAGCATTTCCTCTAGCACTGATGCCTTGTTAATGTATCTATTCAGGTGGAAATTAGTCCCCAAGTCCTGTCTATGTCTAATAAATCCCATTTGTGTGCAACTTTTTCTGTTTTGTTTTTAGCATTGTGGCTAACTGTGTTAGCATAGTGACTCACCTCGCTGCTAAAGCTGTGAAAAAACATTAAAACTCATCATGATGAACATCTGAAGCTCAGAAGCATTAGCTACGTGAGGAAATCATGTAGCCGGAAGAAAAAGGTTAAAGTTAATTATTGCGGCCGGTGGCTGAGCGATAGCGCTCTGCCTCACAGAAGAAGGTCGCGGGTTCGATTCCCGCATGGCCCGGGCTTTCTGTGTGGAGTTTGCATGTTTTCCCGTGTCTGGTGGGTTTTCTCCGGCACTCCGGTTTCCCCCACCAACCAATAACATGCATGTTAGGGTCGACCACCTAGCAGAATATCTGGAGATGGGTCCCCGAGCGCTGCACTGTGGTGATCACTGCTCCTGAGGAGATGTCCCAGAGTATTGAAGGATGGTCAAATGCAGGACAAATTCCCTAGGGGAATAAAGTGTACTACCTTAACCTTATATTTCTGTTTGTTTACATTTTGATGCAAAAATCAGGTACAGTCTTTAATGTCTATGTGTTTGACCTTCCAACAGCCATGTTTTTAGTCCTTAGAGAATGCTGGCAGTGTAAATGAACAAAAGACAGTTGTCCAAAAGCACTTTTTCTAAATGGCACCAAACAATCGCCTCTTGTCGCTGCTCTTATTGTCCAATTTTGTTTTTATTATTTTATTTAATTTTTATTTTAATTCTAATGTGAGGTAGTTGATTTTCACACTGCAAATCTGACAAACTTCCTCTCAAAAGAATAATCACATACTCTGCTAAATTGTCATCCCAATCTTGAAACTAATTTTAATGTTTAAAAAAAGTGTTGCGGGACATTTTTTAGCTTCACACTTCTGGCTCAAATTGAGTAAAAATCTCTTCATCATGCAAATAATTTTTCTGATCAACAAACACATGAATCAAAAGAGTAATCACTCGAGTAATTGATCATTAGTTGCAGCTCTGGTTTGTTCCCATTGCGTCTCTGTAAAAGTCGTTCCAGTCGTGTGAAAAGTGTTTTTGTGAAGACGATGCAGATTCTGAGCCGAGCTGAAAACGCAAATCTACAAATGTTTCTGCCGACGCTAAACTCGCTGACGTGAATATTTTGGACCGAGCCGGACCGAGCCTCCGCCTTTTCTCGCTGCATTATTTCGACAAATCCCTGGAATAATGTGTTCTGAGAGTTCCTGGGAGAATGAATATGCATCACAAGCTAAACAGAACTAATTGTATTTTTTTTTTAATTAAAGAAAGTAATTACACTGTTCTTGTTAAAAATCCAGCATAATTTTTCATCGATCATTTACTCAAATAAGGAAGTTGCTTTGAAAAATGATGTTTTTCAGATTCTTGTAGAGTTTGTTCACACTATTCTACAGTAAGAACATCTGATAAAAGGTGTTTTGAAGCTTTTTCTGGTAAGTATTTCTCCGGGAGCGTTACTTTGGAGCGATTGTGGAACATTGTGCATTGTTGGGCTAAAAATAAAAAAGGACAAGCTTGTTCTTTCTTAAAATGCTACTGCACTTGAAATAATCACAAAAATATCTAGGTTTTTAGTCCCTTTTCACGCTGCAGCTTGGCTTGTTCCGGTCTGAAAACACCTGTGAACAGTTCATTTTCGTTCTAGTTATTCTCAGTGGAGAATTGGCTGAAATGCCCTAAATAATCAAATATTTAATCGACACAAACAAGTTACATCATAATCACTTGCAGCGTGTTCAGACCTTCACATCTAAGGTAAATATTTCACCAGAGAAAACCCATGTGTTTATAAAATGTGCTGTTTGTGTCTCAAAGCTAGTGCTGATAATCTATATGTAAGTAATTGTTTACTCTATATTTAAGTTAGTTGTTTTGTTAGCATGTGACATTGTGCCTGAAATATGCACTTTTCTAAACACACAGTCTTTCCCTGGTGAAGTGTTTACCTCGTATGTGAAGCTCTGAACTCGCTGCAGTGATGATTCAGCTGAAATCCACTCTCCGCTTTGTGATTTTTAAATATTGATTAATTTTAGCTTATCTCTGCAAATTCCCATAAGGAAGGACTGAAACAAGATGGAACGATCCACAGGTATTACACAAATCAAAACTAGCCTAGTCGCTGTGAAAAGGGCCATTGGTAAAGCTTAATTTTTAGAAATGTGTTAGTTATTCAAATCAAGTAAACCTTTACATAAAATGTCAGTTTACTAGAAACACAGGCTTAACCTGGTTCACACCAGATGGATCTGTGTTGAACTGTTGATTAATGGTCTTACACAGTGTCCATCTGGAACTTCCCCCACTGAGAGCGTAGCAGCGAAGACGTTTAATGAAATTGCTTGCTGCCTTAGTTTGTGCTTAGCCAATCACAGCAAAGAATCTTATTAACATATCCAATGTCCACATGGTCCACGTGCCTTCTTTCACAGAAGAAAGAAGAAAATACTCTGTATTTCTGCTAAAACAAAATCAACAGTAGCAGAAACATCCACATGAGCTGCCGTTTTAGATTTGATGGCAGCCGTAGTTTGGACTCCAAACCAATCAAGCTGGCGAAGGGCCAGATGGATCATTTTTGGACAGTTTACTGAGATGATGGTGTCACCTGTTTCAGTGCATTTGTTCAAGTTTTAACCAAGCTGTAAGACATTTTACTTACTCATTGGCCATACTGCTTGTCAAAGCCTGATCCTGTCATATTTCAGAAGCTAGGCAAGTTAAGGCCTGGTTAGAACTTTGATGGGAGACCGCTGGAACACCAGGTGCCACAATGGAACGAGTAAAGTGGATTGTGTCCTTGGGCAAGACACTTGCCTCTGTGTCTGTGTACTGGTTTCTAAAGTGCTTTGAGTGAAAATGGTAGATAAATAGAGACCATTTACTACTGGTAACTTGTTCCAAGTTCAAATGTCTTGTAAATAGTAAGAAAAGTCTTGAAATATGTGAAATATGCTGCATCATTTAACCAATTCAAACTTATTTGGCTAAAACTATGCAAAGTTAAAATTAATATTCCTATCAAGACTAGACAATAACTTTTTGCAGTGAAGCAATTTTGGTGCATTCATATAAATAATATAATAACAAACAAGAGACAATTGATGTGTTAAAGTTAAATCCTGATTGTTTGTTGTCCAGGTGACAGACAGTGGCTTCCCTCCGCTCTCCTCCATCTGCGTGGTCAACATCAACGTGACCGAAACCAGCCGCTTCGCCCCGTCCGCCGTCCCGTTAGACATCTTCATCACCACGACAACCGCCTCCTTCTCCAACCGCGCCATCGGCAGAATCCACGCCTCGGACCAGGACCTGCACGACACTTTACTCTACCACCTGGTCTCCCAAAACCCGCCCGAGTCCAGCTTTTCCGTCGGACTCTCTGATGGTAAAATATGGGCCCAGGACAGTCTGCAGGAAGGGGTTTACTCTCTGAACGTCAGCGTGTCGGACGGGAAGTTTGTGGTGTTCTCCGGTGTTAAAGTTCACGTGTGGGCGGCCCGTCAGACAGCGCTGGACGGGGGCGTGACGCTGCAGTTCGTGGGAGTGGGGCCAGAGGAGTTCATAGGGGATCACTGGAGAGGCGTGCAGAGGAGTTTGGGGCTGGCGCTGGGACTGAGCCGACAGGAAGTGCATTTAGTGAGTCTGCAGCAGAAAGCGGAGTCCAAAGTCCTGGAGGTTCTGATGGTCCCGAGAGCCAAGACTGAACCAGCGCCTGCTCTGCCAATCAGCAAACTGCCAGGTGAGAGATAAGTCTGTGCATGTCTGAATATGTCTGCAGGGTTAAGATATGACCCTCTTTCCAGTCTAAAACAGTTACCCTGGATGTACACTGACTGCGAGGTGGGTTCGGTTTGGGACACGTGCCAGTTACACCAGATGCTGTCAACTGTGGTCCGGTTTCGTCCAAAGCCACGCAGATTCACCTAAATTCCCGCGAGAATGCTCGTATAATGAATTGAAAGCCACATCAGACCGCTGTGGTCTCCGTGAAAAATAGACTTCATGCGGATTCTTTCTGCAGACTCGCGCGGCTCCAGCCCCCCATCCGCATTCCTCGGAGGTCAGTGTGCATGGGCGCATTGGTTTTAAGCACTTTCTAAGTTCTGTGAGTCCCGACCCGCACCAAACTCTCATTCGGTGTACAACCAGGGTTACTTGTAGAAATGAGCAGTTTATGACAAAACCAAGACAAATGGAATGGAGAAGGTTTATATCAATAAATGTAAGAAAAAATAAATTAAATGCAACAAATTTTCCATTTGGAACATACTTTAAAGCAGTGGTTCTCAACCTTTTCCAGTTGTAACTTAAATAACAATCGTAGCAACATTGATTACATTTGACAATGTAAATGTACGAAATTAGCCAAAAGGCTAGTTGCCATCGGCAGTCCCTCTACCAGATGGGCATAGGCACCCTGTAAAATTACAACTCAAATACAATTTATAGCCTACAATAAAACAGTAAAAACATATATACATATTTACAACAATATAATGAAGGGAGGGGGGCTTTTAGTGGTCCCATTTTTGTGATGCAATTTACCACTTTTTAGCTTTAATTCTAAAAGACTGAAATGAGGGAGCTTCTCTCACTGACTGAGGACTGACTTCAGTGATGTGAGGCTGTAAATGAGAACAAGGCCTGGCTAAGAGCGGTTTTTCTCAGCGGGATACTGCAATCCCCTCTAGAGGTGCCTCTGTTAGACTGGCCAGAAATAAAAGAAGAAAGAGGAGGCGGAGCTAGACCATGTCAAATTGTATATACTAAACAGATATTTAATTTTTAAAGGTTTTCCCAACTGAGAAGTTTATATTTATGAAGGATGTGGCAATGGTCTATCTAAAACTTTTATGCTTTTTATACAATGATTCCAGAGGTTTTATGGTTGACAGATGTGAATTAGACCAAGCGGCGGCACAGAAATGATTGTTTAAACTCCAGGATACTGTGTCAGTTGTATGTAATTGGCTTTATTTAATGACATGTGTAGGGGATTCAGTTTTGAAATTCAGCTTGTCAGTAGTTTTCATCTTTTATTTGTCAATTTCTTCATAAATTGCAATTTTACTTTTACATAACTATGATATATTTACCACAAAGACTGTCAAACCAAACTTAGTCCAACACAAATTTGAAAAAGTGTCATAAAGTTAATATTTATTTTATATCCCTGGAGAAATCTGACCAAACACAAATATGAATCCTTAAATACATCTGTAGATATAAAATAATGAGTTTACCAAACAACATTACCTGCTTTTCACTTCTCGTTTCCTCTGCATCTTCATCCAATTAAAGTCCTCGTTACTGCTTCAGCTGTGACTTGGACTGATCCCAGAGTTTCAATTAAAGCTGCACCACTTAACCACATTTGCATAAAGAAAACTGCAGTTATTTTATTTTAATTATAACGTATACCTTTCCCTTCAGCTGTAGCGGTGCTGGAGGAGGTAAAACTCTTCCAGTCCAGCGCCCGAGGTTGTCCGGATCCAGAGGGAAATCACTCACAACGCAATAAAACGCAGTCGAACAGAAACAAAACGGATTTATGTGAACTAGAAAATATAATGAAGCCGTGGTTTTGTCCGCCTCCTGCAGCAAAAAAAGAACCTGTATAAAATATGTTCAATTTACCAGACGGACCAGAGGGACGAGGTGCACACGATACGCTGTGACGGACCAGCAGCCACAGGGTTAGGGCCAGTTAAAGCAGGACTGAGTCACATTTTGACCTTGTTAAGTGTCTTTGTAAGTCACGTTGATGGTTGCTATCGCCAAACTGATTGAAATACACAATATGCAAAGTAAAATTCTCAAAAGCATCTTCAAATAATAAAAAGAGTACACGTAATGCATATAATCCTATGAAGCTCATATGACATATTACCACATTATTTTTCTAATATTTATTATAGTTTTACAGCAGCAAAGTGGCAAATTATGAAGAAATTGACAAATGATAATGAATTACAGGGAGTAATTTGATTTAAAAAAAACAGAATCTTTTTGCATATGTTGTCAAAATGCACCAAAAGGCAAAGATGATTTACTCACAACTGACAAGATTTCCTGGAGTTTAAACAATCACGTAACAAAATAAAAGTGTTATGGACACAGCGTTGACGTGTTGAAAGTTTAGTTATGCCTGATGAGGCGGACAAAGCGTCTGATGCAGGTTGGACCGTCTACTTCGCAAGACGGCCCGCCAGCAGAGGCCGAACAAGCGGATTTCAATCGAAATGCAAATGTGAATGGATGAAAATTCACGCTACATATCAGCTGGACGCCTCAAGACGTGGGTTTGCGTTTACTTAATGTGAACTGGACGCAATGGACACTCCATCACTGTCTGGTCTGAACCTAGCATTACAATAGAGACTATTGGTTGACGTGACTTTCCGCTCTCTGCGCATGTCACCTGCAGGAAAAAGACGCTGTCCGTCTAGTTGGTTGGGGAATCTTCTTTGATAAAAACAATAAAAAGGACAAGAGCAGCTGTTTGGATCAGGTCTTAACTGGTGTGACGAATGTCTGGCTCCTGAAGCTTGAGACAGTGTTTTCCTCTGCGTTTTTTCACCTGATTGTAACGTGTGAGTCGCAGGATCAAATTTCGTTCACAAATGTTGATTTAATAGCATAACTTTTGTTTTGTTTCGTTTTAGTATTGTTGCTACAGCTTGTAATAGCCATGACTCTTTCTACATCCCGGTGTTGAAAAAACAAACAATCCTCTATATTATCATTGGTTAAATCATAACTTTTGTGTCATTTAAGTGAATTTCTGCCAATATTCACCATTTGGTTGCTTGGTAACAGCTGTGCAATTACCTCGACACATGTTACATTTGCTGGATAAAACACAATTATAAACCCAATCAAAACAGCCAAATTTAGAAAGGGAAAAAGCACATTTTTTATTTAAATCTTAATTATAATCATGTTCACTGTGTTTTACTGAATAAAAATATTGTTGAATCTGTTTAGGAGCCTGTTTATTGCCAAGGAATCTATTACAAAGTTCTTCTGATCCCATAAAAGCATAAACACAAAATCATTTACAGAATACGTTTTTAAGCTTCAATGAAAATATTTTGATTTTACAATGTTTAAAGTTTTGTTTTTCTATTGTCCAAGCCTCACCCAGAGCACTACGTATACTGTATATATTACATTTGTTCACTGTCTGTCTGCAGCGCCTTTTTAATACATTTTATAAGGAGCTGTGTGTTTTATAGACTGGAAGAAGCTTTACTGCCCAGTTTTGCAGCTGACATTTCTGCTTCTGCCTGTTGTGTGTCAGTTATAATCTCGGACATGGAGGACTCGTTGGGTTTGACCATCCGCAGAGTGACACACGCAGGCTGTGCAGGTCCAGGCTGTGCCCCCCGAGGCTGCAGGAGCTCAGTGCGGCTGACAGGGGGCAGTGTGGCGCACTACACCACCGCGCGGGCCGGTTACATCACGCCACAGCACGTCTGGGAGAGCGTCTGTCCATGTAACGGTGAGTTTACTTCACGACAACACGCCTGGAGAGCGTCTGTCCATGTAACAGTGATTTACATCACAACAACGCCTGGGAGAGTGTCTGTCCATGTAACGGTGAGTTTACATCACGACAACACGCCTGGGAGAGCGTCTGTCCATGTAACGGTGAGTTTACTTCACGACAACACGCCTGGAGAGCGTCTGTCCATGTAACGGTGAGTTTAGATCACCACAACACCCCTGGGAGAGCGTCTGTCCATGTAACGGTGAGTTTACATCACGACAACACGCCTGGGAGAGCGTCTGTCCTTGTAACGGTGAGTTTACATCACGACAACACGCCTGGAGAGCGTCTGTCAATGTAACGGTGAGTTTACATCACGACAACACGCCTGGGAGAGCGTCTGTCCATGTAACGGTGAGTTTACATCACCGTTATAAAGACCATTTACCATTTACCACTCATGAATGGAATGTCTTTGTAAAACTTCCGCCATTTAGGTCATTTTTAGTCTGGCGTGTTTAATAAATGTTTCTCTTCACATCACTTGTGTTGTTTGGTTTAATTAAAAGCCTCTTTGTTTTAGCTTTAAATTACTCATTTTATCTTAAATTTTGAGTCTGTCGCCGGGGCTGTTCTCACTCTGCCCAAACATTCACAAATCCCTCGTCTCCAAACAGAACCCTCCAACCATGACCGACCGATCTGATTAAAAACATTTTGATCGATGACGCTATTTACAGGAAATGGAGGTGAAAATCCCAGACCAAAGAGGCGTCTGACAAAAGTTGTGACGCAATAACATGACAGGGTTAAATAAATATGTGCACAGCCTCTGTTTTAATGAAACTGCACTTTGATAATAAATAGTTTGGTCGTGAATAATGCATGAGAGCCGATTTATGGATCTTTAGTTAGAATCCAGTCCTCCGCACAAAGAACTCCTTTTATAGTCAGAAACCACTCTAAACTTTTATGGATTTAATTATGTTTTGTAACAACTTGCGCTATGATTTCCCACTATAACCCAAATCAAAATTCGACTGGTATTCAGTGCTCAGTCTTCTGCAATACTTTCCTCAGATCCACAATAAATGAGTTTATTGTGTGACACATTTAAGGCAAATTATCTTAGAACAAACTTCAACTTCACTCACGTCACATTAAAACAGCTTTTTTCTTTTCTCTTACTAGTTCTGCAGAAATGTTTGTCAGTATTTCCTTCATAACTTCTTCCTCTTAAGCAAGAGATGAATGGACGTCCCTGATTGGCTAATTTATCCGTCAATTACCCCCACTGAAATGAGAAGGGTATAGCTGCAGACCGGGAGAACCACGAGAACCTGCAGATCTGAGCTGCAGCTCTGAACCGCAGATCCACACCATGAAGCAAAACGGAATGCGGAAGTGTCACTGTGTGCTTTTAACGAAGTTTATTATGTTTTTTTTTTTTTATTAACAAATTTAAATAAAGCTATTAAATCTTTTATTATTATTTTTTATTAAAATAACAAACAAACATTTTTTATTTTAACTTTTACCTAAACCCTTTTCCTCAACCTAACCTAATCATCATCCTGAACCCACTCTTGCTTTAATTCAACATTATGCCCCGAGCTCAAGCACAATGATCCCGGCGGCGTATTACTGCCGCGGGTCTCAACCTCGGACAGACCAGAGGCACGGGGCTGCCGCGGGTCACAGCCTCGGACAGAACCAGAGGCACAGGGGCTGCTGCGGGGATCGGCCCGTGTTTGTGATCCGTTTGTGGAGACCGATCTCAAGTTTACAAGCGGAGATGCAGCAGAATGTCCGGACAGACAATACGCGTTCAGCTGGTACCACGTGGAAGGGCACCCGACTCAAATGCTCCCTTAACTTGGTAGAGTTTGTAAGAGTGTGCTGGAAGGGGCCAGGGGACATCCAGGCTGGTAGCATCGCATTATTGTGAGCCTCTGGCCGGTGGACTGTCCAGACCTATGGTCCACTCTGGAAGTCCTATCAGCTAGCATTAGCTGGCCAGAGAACCATCCAGTCACATTGTGGGAAAAGTTATTAAAATTATTTAAGTTAAAATTTACCAAAATGTATTTATTTTTAACAAGTTAATGCACTAAGCACATTCCCTCAGTTAATATATTTCAACAGCAGGTGGCGTTTTCAACAGCTGTGGCGTTATCTCCGCAAAAATAAACCGCAGAGAAGAAGAAAGGTGTATATCTGCAGTTCAGATTAACAGCTCAGATCTGCAGGTGTCTCCCAATCTCCAGCTTTAAATTACTGACTGAAATTGACAGTGTGGTCAGACAAGATATTAGAAATGTATCGTCTGGATTTCTGTTCAAAGTCACAATGTCCAGAGGCACACTAGGATATTAAGCCTGATCATTTCAAAATTTGTCTTGTGAATGTTGAATATTCACAATTAAATAAATATGTTAAATATGTTCTGTTCTCATAAAGCTTTGAAATGAGACTGTGACAATAACCCCAAAGAACTAAATATATCTCTGTATCTATATGACCTGAGTACCACAATTTGAAAAACACCGTTCTTTAGGTAAAAAATATACAGTCAAGCATTTTTCCAACACACAGGTCACACATTTTTGACAATACATGACCCGACCCAGCCCGCCCTGCACAGTCGAATGTATTTGTACAACCCACACTCAAACAATACTTGGCATTTCATCCCTCTCACCTTTTTTTCCTCTCTCTCTTGCAAAATGAAAGCAAATGTTCCGCCCTCTTCGATCCTCGCTCACCCTGACCAGCTGAGGCGGGTCGCAAGGTAAAGCCGATAAAACACACAAAATAATAAGGTCCAGACGTGTCCAGCAGCGCGTTGTTCCTGCTCCATGTTCATTTGAAGTGACACAGATCATGCAGATCATGCAGTTCCTGACCAATGACGGAGCAGATTCTCTTTTCACTGTTTCCCTGGGTGATAATGCCACACATCACGTCTACAGAACAGAGTCCGCTTCAGTTTATGTTGTGGATGTGATCTAAAAATGTATTTGTAAAATATTAGCTAAGCAACTAATTGTTGTCAAAAAATAACCTTCCTCATCCACTGAAGTGCTGCACTGAAGTCGCTACTTCTCTGCTGGTCACAGCCCAACCCGCAGGCAACCCACGCATCACTATTGCCCATCATCTGGTCTTACGACATCATGACATCACATGACGTTAACACAAACTATTTTAGCTCAATAGGGCTTATGCAGTAACGTCTTCCGCACTCAGATAGACATAGGCCGCTACATCCGGTGGCGTAGTTGCCATAGTGACAAAGTGTTTACTCCAAAGGCGATGGACATCACACGAGGTTTTTTGTGCTAGTCCTGAAGCATCCTCTTAGAAAAAGACGTTTTCTTTGTCATCTGTTGTAGACGCAGCGACGGCTGTAACAGCAGGCAAAGAGCCGCTTTTGAACCAGGTTTTCATGAGGAAAAGTTGTAAAAGTGAGCGAACAACGGAGCTCCTCGCATATACGGAGGTTTTCACATGAAAAAATAATAAAAATTAGAACTACGCGCACAGACTGAGACTCGCTGCTCATGAGCCCAGGCAGAGGTGCTTTGGGCCGTGAAGAAGTGAGCACACAGCGCGCTTTGTTGCCAGACAGCTCCCGGCCCACGGCGCCTCTGCCCGGGCTTATCAGCACAGTGAATCTCGGCAGGTGCGCGGAGCTTCTCGTATGTGGGCGGAGCTCGCGTAGTCGGCTCACTTTTACAACTTTTCATTATGAAAATCAAGCGGCACTTTTCCTGCTGTTACAGCCGTCACTACGTTTACAGCAGATGACAAAAGAGAACTTTTTTTCTAAGAGGATTGCTTCAGGACTTGTCTGATGTACATCGCCTTTGGAGTAAACAGCTCTGTCACTATGGCAACCACGCCACCGGATGTAGCGGCCTATGTCTATCTGAGTGCGGAAGACGTTACTGCATAACCCCAATTGCCAAGTGACAAAACTTAAAATATAAAAAATTATGCAGAAAAAATTAACACAGAGTTTCTGCAAGTGTTGCTGCTGCAGTGAGTGCGTAAAAAAAAAAAAAAAAAGCTCAATTTATAGTGTACTTCCTTTGCATGATGACAGTTTTCATGACTTTTCTTCCTGTTCCAGAGTCTGCGTTGCGTTTCGATGGTTCGGGGCATCTGAAGTACCTTCCTGGTTTGGAGAGGATCGACCGGACTTCAGGCTGTCGCTGCGCTTCAGAACGACTCAGAACCAGGGCGTTATTATGTTCACCAACGGCTCCAGCGACTGGGGAAGTTTACAGGTAAAACACAGAGTTCATCTTTACTACAGGACACATATACTTGAAAAGAAGTTTTGAAACATTTTCATACCTGGGATCCCTTAGCAATTTTCCAAGGACACCCAACTATTTCCACAATGGCATCACGATAAAATCTGAAAAATCAAACCACGTTAATATGTTAAAAATGCATTTTTGGGGAACCCTCAACACATGGCTTTAAAACAAAGTTTTATTATATGTGTATTTAATTATATATAATTATTTATTCAGCCATTAATATTTCCAAGCAAAAAAAAAAAAAAATGTATTGTACTTGATTGTATCTACTAGCCGACTGAATCTAAACTTAAAAGTGCACTGCGCAACTTTTTGGCCCAAAAAAACTTGAATAAATGCATATTTTTATCATTTAGACGTTTTTGTTGCCATACATAATTAATAAAATCTGTGTTTTTACTTTGAGCTGGCTTTTAGGGCCACAAAATAGACCATTATTTGGATTGGAGGAGGGCTCAAACATGCTTGTTTCTACAGAAATTATTTTTTTCATATTATGTCATAAAATGTATATATCTCCATTCAGAAAGTCCCAAAATATCATTTTAATTTTGTAATTCTACCGAATTGTGTAGATGACTTTTCAATTCCAGAAAGTCACACAGTGCACCTTTAACATTGTTTATTTATTTTCTTGTAGCTTTAGGATTGAAATAAGGCAGCAAAAACGCATCTAAATCAAAGAAACAGAATTTCTCAGGCGAGTAATTCGGGTCGGGATGGGGGCGAGATGGAGAAGTTGCAGTTGCCGTATTTGGAGTGGGAGGCAGCTGAGAGAGACGACACATGCTTCAAATTCTCCAAAATACATTAAGGGAGTTTTTGTCCTGTAAAAACACAGTCGCTAACTAACCTCATATTGTAATGTTGTCTTTTACAACCAGAAGGTAAAACTATAAACCTACAACAAATACTGTCAGTCAGTCAATGGAATCATGAGAGAACTCTTATTACCAGACACATTATTTACACATAACTAAAGTCATTTCTAAACTTTTGTGCTTTTTCTAATATTTTTTATTTCTGTAATGTTTTGTGAAGAGTGCTGGCATCGTTTTAACCACAAAAAGTATTCCGCAGCTCAGAAAAATCAACACATTTACACTTGTGTTTTCATCCTTCCATTATTTACATCCCAAAGCCTTTGCTGTATTCCCGGGAGTTCCCACAATTGCCTTATTTATGGAAAAACGCAGCCACAAATCAGTCACAAATAAAAACAAATCAGCTCGTAATGGCTTTCATTCATTGTTCGTCAGGTGTGTAAATATTAAACACGACGAGATGGAAGTCTGATTGTCACGTGCAGCTGCAGAAACGCGTCGCTTTTGGCCTAATTTACCGCAGAACGATTGAATATAACATCTGATTATCCTGCGTCGGGTCTCACCGGGAATCGCGGATGAAATTGGATTAGTAATCACGGGAAAAGGCCGGTGACAGATGGGGCTCCGCGTTTGGGCTGAATACGAACAAACAATAATAATAATAATCATTTGTTGCAGAGCTGCTCAGTTATGGAAATAATTGAAACGATTATTCTTGTACTGGCAGAAGTGTGCGTCTTCTGTCATGCATGTGTAATGTTCTCTGGTTCATATGTTAAAGACGTGGGACATTAGGACAGTGTTTACCAACCAAGGACGTACGGACTTGGGAGGATTTCAGGTTTCAAAAGAGTAGTAATTGCATAAATTATGAATTGTTCTTTGTAGGACATTTTGAATCTTAAAGCTAGGATGTCAGAATTTCACTTGTCTTCTCTCGTTTCTATCATTCACAAATCCTTCAAGACATGGTTATTATCCAAATACAGTTTTAGGCAGCTAAGCTAAGAATGTCTTTTTTTTAGGGCTGGGAAAAAAACACGTTAACGCAGTGCAATAATTTTTTCTTTTAATTGCGTCAAAATAAATTGACACAATGATTAATTTTACTCGCTCCTCTTGCGCAGCTGTACATCTCAGCGCCAGACCGCGTAAGGACAAGCGCCTTCTGCCTTTTCTTTCCTTCTGTACGTGTGCTTGCGTGACATGCGTAGTCGTGTCTGTCGTTTTGAGAAACCATCCGCCGTAGCTACTACATTCTCCCACGTTCTTTCCTGTTGCGTTCTCACGTGCTGCGTTCTTCTCTGCCACTCTCCCATCTCATGCCGCGCTCTTCTGTTCTGTACCACAGCGATCTCTCATTCATATAGAGGGCTTTTTCTGTTTTTCAACACGGGCGATGCAGAAAGAGCCGCCGACATAGACACAAACAGTGGAAACAAGTCGAAAAAGCTCCGTTGTCAGCTAACTACAAGTTTACCACTGTGTGAAAACAAAAGTTCTGCTGCTAAATCAACATTTGTGAATGAAATTCGACCCTACGACCCTTAAATGTTACATTCAGGTAAGTGAAAAAAAAAAACGGCAAGAAATACAACTGTCGCAAGCTTCAGGAGACAGATGTCTGTCAGACCTGGTCCAAACAGGTAGTTGTCGTCCGGTTTTGTTGGTTAGTTCAAAGTTTCCCCATCTAACCAGACAGAGAGCAGCTCTTTCTGCGTCACACATGCGCAGTAGAGCGGAAAGTGACGTCGACCGAAAATCCCTCTATAAATGAGCTTGTTCTGTGAGTCAAATACAACATGAGACAGACATGCCTCTGACACAGGCTCCAGGTGAAAAAGCTGTTGTCACTTAAAGGAGCAGGACTTCATTAAAGGACCTGTGGATTATTTTCAATATACGTATATTATTTTGGTGTCATTTTAAAAATAAATCATAACCTAAATCAATCCAAAAGGCTTCAGTATAAAATATTATGATTATACATTTATTATAATAGATAGATAGATAGATATGACTTTTATTGTCCCCAAGGGGGAAATTTGTGTTCACAGTAGTCATGACAACAGGTGTTAACATTCACACCATCAACATATAACAGAAACAAACAACTAACAAACATTTATAGACATTTATAGAGATACATGGTACCATATCAGTGAGCTAGTGAGATGCTTTGTTAAGAATGGAGATGGCTGCTGGGACAAAGCTTCTATTGAAGCGAGCCCTTCTCCATTTAAGAGTCCGGTACCTGCGACCTGATGGCAGGAGCTGAAAAAGGTGGTGAAGAGGATGCTCCCTCATCCGTGATGATTGTGTTAGCCAGTCGGGCTATTGCTCTGTCGTTGAGTTCTGAAATATTTGGCGTTGGGGAGTGAATTATTTTTGAGGCTACATGTGTGATCTTCAGGAGTTTGTTTCTGTTGGAGACTGACAGCATGGTGTAAAAACAGGAGGAACAGTAGAGCAGAATGGACTGGATGATGCTCTTATACAGTAGCAGCAGAAGGTGAGGGGCGATGTGGAGGGCGCTTAGTGTGCGGAGAACATGAAACCGTTGTTGTGCTCGTTTATGAATGTCTGTAATGTGATGTTCAAATGTAAAGCTATTGTCCAGAGTGAGTCCAAGATATTTATATTTATGTACCTGTTCTATTGTGTTGCCATTGATGTTGATATGATTCAGATTGATTGTTGAGGCACTGAAAACCATTTCCTTTGTCTTCTCAGTATTGATGTGAAGATAGTTGTTTGTGCACCATTTTGAGAAGTGGATGACTGAGTTGTGGTAAACAGTGATGGATTGCTGATTGTTGAGGAGAGCCAAAATTGCAGTGTCATCAGAATATTTGTAATATGTTATGGTTGGTGAAGGGCTTATACAGTCATTGGTGTAAAGTGTATAAAGGAAAGGACTGAGGACACAGCCCTGTGGGGCTCCAGTGTTGGTGATGGTGGTAGTAGACATCACAGAACCTATCCTTACAGCTTGTGGTCTGCTGCTTAAAAAACTATGGATAAGGATCCATCATAATATAAAGGATAATCATAATATAAATTATTATAAAAAAAGGCTCATGTGAATAGGACTCATTCAATATGTCTAAATTAACAATTTAAAACATCAAAACAAAGAAAAAAAATGTGATTAATTGCGTTTAACAAGGGTATGCAAAAATAAAAAATTTATCACAATTAATTTTTTTCAGATATTTGATTAATTAGTAAAAAAACATTTCCATTCCCGGCCCTACTTTTTTTACAAACTAAAACTGCAGTGGGCTACTGAAGAACAGCCAATCAGAGCGCTGCTTTTAGCTAGGGGGGGGTTGTACTTCTGGGTCACAGTCTTCTTTGTAGTTTGGTTAATTTTTGAGGGAAACTTTACAGACATTTTCACCAACATGTTCGATTTGCAGAGGACTAGAAACTCAGACGATGATTATTACACTTTCCATCAGGTCCTGAGGTAAACATTAACAAGACCTCAGTGTAAACCCAGAGCAGACGACACATACACCTTTGACGTTCTTATACAGTTTACGTGCTGTTATTTTGAAGTGCCGATGACCTGACTGGTTGTGTTTCGTCGTAAAGCCTTCGTGTTCGTCTCCGTGTCGTGTTCTGTCATCGATCTGAGAGGAGAAGCATTTATCTGGGTCAGGCCTGTCACCTGTCCACAAACTCGCACAAAAACACCTTGAATCTGCATCAGTGACATTTACCCAGCCCGTCACAACTGTCACAACGCCAGATGTGTCCCCGGCTTTCTGCTCTGCCACACGCTCCGCTTTTGTCTCAAACGCTTTTTACACTCGCGTATAAACAAAGCAAAGCAGAACAGAGGGTGTGCACGTGACATCAAAGCAGCGAGTGGTAAAAATACATGAGAGGTAGTGACAAGAAATGATTTTTTTTTTTTTTTTCTGTAAGAGCTCAAAAAACTAAGAAAATGTGAAAAAGCTGCTGCAGTCTGATAATAAAAACTACAATCCTGCTAAATATTGAGTTTGTATCTGACATGTAAAAACAAAAAAATCAGGTAAACAGTTGTAGAAAAGCAGATGAACAACAGGAACACAAAGGCTTCTCTCATATTTCACAGAAATAAACATTTTGTTTGTTTGTTTTTGCATTGTTCTTGTCTTTTAAACAAGCTCTTGGCAAAAGGAAATTATCAAAGCAGAATTACAGACTTTTACTTTTGAAAAACATGCACACAGAGGTGATTTGTGCATTTTTGGATATGGTAACATTTCTGTTGTCGTGGCAACAGTGCAAAGTTGGACAAGCTTGTTTGCTAACGACAGTCGGTGATTTAGGACATTTTAATTTCAAGTGCTTGTATCTGCAATCTTGTCCTTTCGGTGAATATATCCAAAGCTTATGACCCCAAGTGAGATTGAATCGAGAGTTTTGTCTTTCCACTTAGTTCCCTCTTCACCTCATCGGTTCAATACAGCGGTCACATCACTGTGGATGCTGCACAGATCCACCTGTCAATCTCACGCTCCATCCTTCCTTCACTCGTTAAGAAGACCCTGACATACTTGAACTCCTCCACTTGGGGCAAGGACTCTCTTCCCACCTGGAGAGAACATGCCCCCTTTGTCCAGTCAAGAACCATGGCCCCAGATTTAGAGGAGCTGATTTTCATCCCACTCGACAGCACACTGTTCCAGTGCAGGTCCTGGTTGGATGAAACCATCAGGACATCATCTGCGTCTGAAATGAGTTTACTCCATTGAGTGGCTGGGCGCTCCCAGAGATAAGGTGAATTGCTCAGTAACACAGGAGGAACTCAGAGTAGAGCCCTTGCTCCTCTCCACATCTAGTGGAGCCAGCTGAAGTGGCTCGGTCATCTGTTTTGGATGCCTCCTCCCCTGGTGAGGTGTTCCTCTCATGTCCCACTGGGAGGAGGCCCTGAGGAAGACCCAGGACACGTTGGAGCGACTATGTCTCTATACTGTCCTGCTAACGCCTTGGGATTCCCCCGGATGAGCTGGAAGAGGTGTGTGTGGATAGGGAAGTTTGGGCGTCCTTGCTCAGACTGTTGCCTCTGCGACCCGACACCGGGTAAAACGGAAGACAATCGATGAGTGGAGCAAACAAACTCAAAAGAAGAAAAAGTTATGTTCAGTTATGTTGGATCTCAAAAGTTTGTGATAAATGTGAGAGACGCTCGTCTTATTGTTTATCTGCTTTTCTGCCACAGTTTATCTGATTTTCTCTTTTTACATTACAAACCCAGTATTCAGTAGAGTTGTTGTGGACTGACTTTTCTTTCAGACTGTAACGCCTTTTTCCTGTTTTAGTCGTGTTTTTGTCGTGTTTTTAGCTCTCACAGGAGAAAACGTCCTTTCTCTCCATCGACTCTCGGGCATTCTTGCCATACATCGATGGAAAATCCCCATATAATGTTTCAACTTTCTGTTTCAATGGGATTTCGCGATTGATTTTTCACCCCTAGAAAGTTCCACCATATCTCTTTAATTGCCTCAAACCTCTCCAGTCCTCGTGATGAAACCCTTGCATTTTTCGCTCAATTCTTTTCACTCACACAATGTTCAACTCCAACACGTGCTGACTGACAAAACACCTGCCTCCGCTGTTCGTACAAAATTGAAATATACACGCGGACACGCTTCAAATTGTCAATATCTCTCTCTATACATACATTCCCTTGATTTTACCTTCGTATAGGGAGAGAGCAAGTACAGAGCGACTGCATCATTCTCCCAGAAACTAAAAGCACGTTGTATGAATAATTCCCAGCACAGATAAGAACACGTGACGATTTCCCCCTTTGCGGATTTCCTTCTTCCCTCCTTCATTGGTGTGACATTTGCGAGCACTCAACCGGAATATTCAATTAATTTGCTTCTTGGGAGGACTTCAAAACCATTCGGATTTTTCTTCCAAGGTTTACGACCCGTGTGTCTCTCTTGGGTTTTCCCTTTTTACATTTTTTTTTCCTCCAGACGTGCACGCTTGGTTGTCGATGAGCAAAAGCATCAAATAGAATTGTCAAACACGGTCATCTGAGGAGAGTTTGTCGTCGCTTCACACAAACTTGGATAAAAGGTTTCTCCCACGAGGTTGCAGCTTGTGTATACGTTCGTTTTATTACGATTCTCTCTCCGTGTGCCGCGTCCTGAAGCTTATTCTGCCCCTATAGACTTTACATAAGCAACTGTATTCATCTGAGACCACTCCATGTGCGCAAACAAAAGGCACGGTTAGCATTTTCAACAAGTGTGACCCTGCCGTTTGCATAATTCATTTTTATTATTATACGTGTGAGCATGCGGCAAGAGCTGTTTTGTTTTTGTATCACATGTGTAATGACATTTAAAGGAGGCATGTTGTGTTTGGCCTTGTATTTAGTCATAAACTGTGTCATATGTAGATCTGTAATTTGCATTTTGTTTGTTATTAGATACAAACATTTTTGAAACAGCATTGCAATGTCATATAAACTGGTTCATTGATTTAACTATAACAAGCAGCAGATTGTAAAGGATAAATGTGATGCATGTTTTGTTTGTTCGTGTCCTTCAAACCTGCTCCTGAGCTCCTGTACTTTGTAATTTTATGCACCAGAACCGTTAAAGCATAAATGATGGTCATGTGTTTCCCACAACAAGAATTGAGTTAGAGCTCTTGCTACTGGCTGCAAAGGAAATGATGCAGGAGAGACGTGAACCCAACTCGCCTGCGGAACAGGCAACGAGCAAAAGCAGAGCACCTCAAAACCAAGCAGTTCCGCCGAAGCGATCATAAAAAACACTTGCACTATTGTAGCTCGCGGTGGATCATGTGTTCATTATTCCCTGCATTTGTACACAGACACGCACAATTGACCTTTCGCCGAGCCCCGCCCCAAAACGGCTCTTGTCCAATCAAACATCGTAGCAACCGTTGCTATGTAAATATGGTCCGTCAGATCTTGAGCTACAAGCAAGATGGTGAAGCGATGCGCCTACGGTTTATGAAAAGCGGACCGCAGATACCCCGAAATATTGACCGGAGGAGTTGTGTTTTTTCCATTTCTAAAGCCGAAAACAACTGGAGCAGTGCCTACAATGGATTAAACAGAGCGGGCGGCTCGGGACAGCTCCTCTACCAGCTAAATATATGGAGAAAATGTCTGCTCAAAGGTAAAACTAATGCTTAACTATAGCTATGGACTGACTGTGTTGTTAGATCTAGAGGCAAAAACGCAAACTAGACCCAAGTTATACCATGACGAGGATATAGTTGGCAGAAGTTACGCTCTAAGCTGCTAAGTTTAGCGAGCCTCTTAGCTTTAGCCAGCACTAGCAGCTCACTAACATAGCCTCGTAAATGAACAATATTCTTGCAATAGGGAAAAATAGACCTTTACAAACGGAAGCGAACGTACCCGGCAGTGCAAGAGCAGGACAAGGCTGTGCTTGTTGCATTTGAGGTGACGTTAAAAATCACGTGTTTCTCTGATTTAGCTTGAGACCAGTAGCATTAGCCTCCATAGGAGTTATATTCCTCCGTGGCGTATTTTAATGTTTTGAATAAATTCCTTTGCTGCATAGTGAACTCCTTTTGTCTCGATCTAGAGGATATCGCGGAAAAATTGCTTTAAAAAAGTCACTAACGTGAACAGGAGTACTTATTTTGTCATTGAAGTCTATGGCAGTCTATCATATTTGACGGACGTAGCAACAGTAACTAAGGGGGGCGGGGCTCGGCGAAAGGTCAATTACAGAGAGAGAGAAGAAAAAGGTGGAGAGAGAGGAAGGGGAGAGAGAGTAACACAGAGAAAAGAAAAAGAGAGAAGAAGGGAAGAGAGACAGAAATTGCGTTTCCACCCCCTTGATTTTAATGCACATTAAAAAGTATCGAATAATTCCCGGGAGGTGGAAACGCCAAATGTCACCTCCTGGACGCCTTTCTAGTGAGGTCCGGTCATGTCCCCCTGGGAGGAGGCCCTGAGGAAGACCCACGACATGTTGGAGAGCCTATGTGTCTATACTTTCCTGGAAATGCCTTGGGATTCCCCCGGATGAGCTGGAGGAGGTGTTTGTGGATAGGAAACTGCTGAGTCTGAGCAAGCTGATGAATGGAACAAACAGACTCAAAAACATCTTTTTTATAACGAAAAAGTTATGTTCAATTATGTGTGATCTCTAAAGTCTGTGATAAATGTGAGAGAAGCCAAAGTCTTATTGTTTATCTGCTTTTCTGACACTGTTAAGCAAATTTTCTCTGATCCGTGACCTTGCAGTCGGTTGCTCAAAACCAAGCAGTTCCACTGAAGCAATCATAAAAAGACTTTCACTATTGTAGCTCACGGCTGTTCATGTGTTCAGCACATTATTCCCTGCATTTGTACAACAGAAACACTTCACATAACCAAGCAGGGCTTCGCGAACGACTCCTCCTGCCTCAGAGATCGACAGGTAGATTGTGATCGACGTATTGAGCACCCCTAGACGATGCTCTGCTCTTGTATGTTTCCACAGAAAGTGGTTAGTTTAGCTGTATTTTTTAAATACTTATTTATCCCCAAAAACAAGAGTGACTGCTGCTGGTTTGACTGGAGTACAACAACCAGGTGCTCAACAAACATAGAAAACATTACTTACAAAAATTACCACAAAAGCCATGTCAAGTTAAAAAGGGCCATGTAAAACCGGTACAAGAAGGGCAAAAGTTTGAGGCACTCTAATCAAAAGTCCTTTAATCGAGAAAGGGACGCCTCTTCTTCAGGGCATAGCACATATTTATCCCCATTCAGAATGTCCCCAAGTACTATTTTGACTTTTTGTTTCTATTGAAAAGTGTAGTTCACCTTTAGCATCTCTGAGCAGCTAAACTAATACAAGAATCCCCTTTGAGAACGTGTTTGTGCAGACGTTTGAATGAGCCCATAAAAAACCCCATAAGACAGACTAGTTTGATTGAGATTGATCTTCCAGCTTCATCCTTCACTTCTGCAACATCTCACTCGTGCCTTTGAAATGCAGATGCGGCGTTAGCGTAGGCGGCGTGTGAAGGTGACTGGCTGGAGCAGATGAGACGTGGCAGAGGAGCAGGATTCAAACCGGTCTGACTCAACAGGTCCAAGTCTCACCGAATCAGACTGACTTTGATCTGTGAGCCTTGAGTGTTCGTTAAATCACATTCAGATCAGTGTCCGCGCTCATCTGGGAGGACAGAGAGAGAGAGAGAGAGAAGAGAGAGAGAGGAGAGGAGAGAGAAAGAAGAGAGAGAAAGACAACAGAAGAGGGAGAGAGACAGACAATGGTACAAGTATATCTGCCGTTGTGTTGTATATTGTCCTAATAAACATTACTTTTACCTTTACAGAGAGAGAGAAGAGAAAGATGGAGAGAGAGAAAGAGAGAGGAGGGAGAGTGAGAGAAAGAGATGAAAAGAAGAAGGGGAGAGAGTGTCACAAAGAGCAAAGAGAGAGAAAAGGGGGAAAGAGAGACAGTGAGAAGAAGGGAAGAGAGACTGAGAGAGAGTAGAGGGAGAGAGAGAGAGAAAATAGAGACAAAGATAGAGAAAGGGAAGAGAGAGACAGAGAGAAGAGAGAGGTGGAGAGAAAAGAGAGCATGAAGAAAGAGAAAAAGAAATAAAGAAAGAGACACAAACAGAAAGAAGAAAGAGATGGGAAGAGAGAAAAAGAATGGGAGAGAGAGAGACAGAGAGAGAAAAGAAGAAGGGGAGGAGAGAGTGCCGCAGAGAGAAGAGAGAGAGAAGAGGGGAAAGAGAGAAGAGACAGTGAGAAGAAGGGAAGAGAGAAGAGAGGGCGAGATAGAGAAAAAATAAGGGGGAGAAAGAGACAGAGAGAGGAGAGGTAGAGAGAGAGAAAAGAGAGACAAAGATAGAGGAAGGAGAGAGACAGAGAAGAGAGAGAGGGGGAGAGGTGGAGAGAAAAGAGAGAATGAGGAAAGAGAGAAAGAAAGAAAGACACACAGAGAGAAGAAATGGATTGGGAAGAGAGAAAAAGAGTGGAGAGAGAGAGTGAGAGAGAGAAAAGAAGAAGGGGAGAGAGAGTGCCACGGACAGAAGAGAGAGAAGAGGGGGAAAGAGAGAAAGAGAGTGAGAAGAAGGGAAGAGAGACAGAGAGAGGAGAGGTAGAGAGAGAAAAAAGAGAAACAAATATAGAGGAAGGGGAGAGAGAGACACAGAGAGAAGAGGGAGAGGGGGAGAGGTGGAGAGAAAAGAGAGAAACGATAGAGAAAGAAAGAATGAAGAAGAGACACACACACTCAGAGAAGAGGGATTGGGAAGAGAGTAAAAAGAGACAGAGAAGATTGGGAGAGAGAGAGAGAGGGAGAGAGAGAGAGAGAGAGAGAGAGAGGAGAGAGAGGAAAAAAGAGGGGGAAAAAGAGAAAAGAGACAGAGAGAGGAGAGGTAGAGAAGAGAAAGAGAGACAAAGGTAGAGGAAGGGAGAGAGACAGAGAGAAGAGAGAGGTGGAGAGAAAAGAGAGAATGATGAAATAGAGAAAGAAAGAAAGACACACAGAGAAAAAAGGCATGGGGAGGAGAGAAAAGAGAGAGAGAGAAAAGAGAGAAAGAAGAAGGGGAGAGAAAGTGCCACGGACAGATAAGAGAGAGAAGAGGGGGAAAGAGAGAAAAGAGACAATGAGAAGAGGGAAGAGAGAGGAGAGGTAGAGAGAGAAAAAAGAGAAACAAATAAAGAGGAAGGGAGAGAGAGAAACAGAGAGAAGAGGAGAGGGGGAGAGGTGGAGAGATTCCTGTGACAATCTGCTTTTTTCATGAAATCGTCATATTGACATTTCTCAATTCTTTATTTAATCCTGTTAAAATACAAACTTTTTTCAACCTTTTCTCAGCCTCAATGTTGCCAAGACTGTTTTTTATAGCAACACTAGACTGTTTTTAATTATTTATTTATATTTTTATCAATAGTCTCTTATGAATTTTGAAAGTTGTGTGTTTTTTTGAAGGTTGTTTTTTTTGGGGGGCTACACTTTTAAGTCATAAAAGAAGTGGATTTTACCTATTTTTCAGGTCTGATTTAAAAATATAAGGACTTTTAGCATATTTCATATCTAAAAGTCATTATTAATGTTAAAAATGGCTAGAAACTTGTTTTGCGGAGAGATATACTGTTCAGATTAAATAATTATTTTAATTATGTTTTTTATTGAATAGTTGAAGGAACTTTCTACAAAAGCAGATGATGCATTTACCACAAAATAAATTGTGATATGGCTCCAAGAAAATTGTGATATACATTTTTTGCCATATCGCCCACCCTAGTCCAGATCATGTTCCGTGTTATTTGTTTTGCAGTGTTGCCAGATTTTCAAAGCAACGATCGGCCAAGTCTTTGAAAAAAGCCTCCAAACAAGCACCCTTCGTTAAAAAAGTTATTAAAAGACTAAACAGTCGTCCTTTCTCTTGATGTGAGAGGAGAACAACATGTCACGTGTCACAGGAGTGGAGTCTCTGATTGGCCGAGACGCCGACTTCCAACGCGTCTGAAGATGGATTTTCCAACTCCTGCGGCGGCTGCAGGTTTGTGGAGGAGCTTCCACTCCGCAAGACGCCGCGTTTTCAGACTTTAAGATATTTATAAAACATTTTCTGTTTCTATAAAAGACCGTTTCTCTCAAAATGATTCACAAATTTGCGTCCAAAGTGTGAGTGAGCACTTAGACACAGGAATATTGCACAAACACAATAAAAGGACACTCTGTAATGCTCAGTTTTAGCACACAGCAAGATAAGCTGCAGGAAAGTCCACGAGCTGGTACATTATGTCTGTTAAGTATAAAACGTGCAATACCAAAAGCCTAAAGTGTGCACACATTTAGAATCAACAGCTAGATACATTCCAAGTATAATTATTGTCCTGGAACTTACATCTCCTTTCACATGCCAGTATTTTTAAGACGTGTTTCCTTCGTTAAGTGCTCCCGGGCCACATGTTAAAGTAAATGTATGCAGATCATGTGTTTTACAGAGACACTGCTGTGATCCCGGAGGCTGGTTTTATTGTGTACAACAGGCAAAAGCAGCGCGCTCAGTCACGTTTATCACACGACGAACAGCGCACACATGTGAATGAGATTCAACACTGTCGTCTGCAAAACAACTGACGGACGTAAACAGGAGAGAGAATCACATAAAACATCTGTGTCTTGGGTAGTTGGGCTTGAAAATGAATAAAAAGATTGTATGCATCTAGTCACAAACTCTGGGATAAAGAGTCTAATACAGACCCGGGGGCCAGATGCGGCCCTCCGTCTGTTTTCATGTGGTCCTCGGAAGGTTTAGGAAAATAGCCCTTTGTATTTGTTTTTCATTGACTTAGCTATAAATCGTGTTTGCTGTGTTCTTTCTAAAGATTACTATAATTGACAAATTGATACATGCATGGCCTATTTTTAAAAGAATCATGGCTAAAAATGAATTTTAAGATCAGTTAAAATTGCTTGTTTCTAAATTGTTAACCTTATTTGAACAAATGTCAACATTTTGGACTTGTTTAAAGACAATACATTGTAGTTTGAGCTTACATTGGCAATTCATTTGTGCGTGGCGCAGCGCCAGAAATCTGGGGCGCCACAGCAAAAAAATAAATTAATTAAAATTGAGCTGCCCTGCATCTGCAACAGTGTCAGTAAACAAGGAAAAAGCTTGTGTTTTGTGCCCCGCATTACACTTGTTTTATCACACGTGGACTACCGCACTTCACAAAAGACATAGTTGAAGAAGTTTTTGTTCATCGGAGGAGTCGCTCTTTCTCTCGCTCGCGGCGCTTTGCCCCCCCGGAGCTGAGAGGAGAAGCCTGCTCCGTGCGCACGCACAGACACACACGCACCACGCACACAAGCGCACACACAGAGAGGAAACTTGCACGGCAGACCCACATTAAGCGTAAATAGACTATTAAATAAAAATAGATAAATAAAACGTGCTTTAAATAGAAACTAGCTATTCATGTTTTATTACAGCATTTAGACAAATAAAACAACTTAGCAGCGGAACACTGACTTAATTTTTTTTCAGTTTATGACATTTTTTTTCATCATAAATGCTGTGAAATGAAAAAACTGTAATATTGATGTATTAAGTTATATCTCCCCATCAAAAGACTCAATCTAGAATGTCTTTTTGCAGTCTGTAAAATGTTGAATTTATTTTTGCATATGTTGCATCTTAGGATCTTTTTTCTTAGTCTTAGCCTGTCTTAAGATTCCTGTTGGCATATGCTCAACAACACTGTCAGATAGAAGTGTGGTAGCCAGATGTGAGGGGTGCAGTTTTTTTCATGAACCTGACACATGCTCACGCCTGTGACAAGTGAGCAGCTGCTTTAGGATACAGGAAAAGACTAGAGCAGTTCATTTGCAAACTATATAGAATCTATTTGGTGAAGTATATTTATTGACAGACTTTAAACTTTGCAAATAGGCACTTCGAAAAAAAATAATAATGCCACATCTATAAAAAAAAAAAAAAAAAAAAAATAAAAAAAAAAAAAAAAAAAAAAAAAAAAAAAAAAAAAAAAAATAAAAAAAAAAAAAAAACAAAAGAAAAACAAAAAAAAAAAAAAAAAAAAAAAAAAAAGGTGCTTGTTGCAACTGAATATGGCCCTCGAAAAAAATAATTGCCCACCTCTGTCTAATACTTCAGTGAAATACTTTTAGAGGTGAGGGCTGCTCTTCATCTGAAAAAGCTGTTGGAACATCTTGTGTACATGGACTGTGAGGCAGGTTTAGTTGAAGACTTTGGTTTTCTTGCAGACTGCCTGTTATCCAAACTCTAGTGCACTAGAGTCAGAACAAGATCAAATCAAGTTAAGTTTGTGGAGCCCAAAATCACAACAGCAGTGGCCGCTCAAGGCTTCAGTAGATTGTTGTTTTAGCAAACGGAAAGATCAGCCTTTTGACCAGAGCTGCAGATTCATGTGAGTTTGAAAATGTTTGTACAATAAAAGAAAGACTGCTTCTATCCCCAGAAAAAAAAACTCTAGCAAATTTTTGATTCTTTGCACAGACCACACCCACGTTGCTTGATGTTCTTTAACAGGATGCTATCTATCTATCTATATACCAAGCTGTGTCCATTACATGGGTAGCCTAGACAGGCACCCTTCTCTTCCCCCTTCCTCCCTCTGGTCCCATATCTGAGTGTATGAGTGTGTGACTTGGTTTGGTATGTTTGTTGTACAGCCTTTTATTATGTCATTGTTCCAGAATCCGTTAGTCTTTGTTATATTTGCACCTCGCTAAGAGACCACACTCCCCGCATCCATCCACCCCGCCCATGAGCAAGGAACTCAAAAAGCAGCGAGAACCCAAACGAAAGCCACCAGGACACGTCTGAGGACAAGGGACGACCACCAGACCAGAGAGCGACCCGGACCACCATCCACCTCAGACTCCCTCTCAGCATACACAGGCAAACGCACGGCCTCGTCTAACAGGATGCACTGCAGTTTTAAGCTCTGCCGGACTAGTGATGAATGAATACACTTCTAACCTATAATGTGTTAGAGAAAGCTAAAGTTTTTATCTAGCCAATGCTTTATTGAGGACCATTTTGTAAAACATGAAATAACAACTTTATCTTTGTTGGGACTCCCTTTAAGCATCCATGTTTGTTATAATGTAGGTGGAGTCACGCCTACTAAAACTCAACAGAAGATAGTCTGTTTTTTTTATATATATATTCATTTTTGACGTCACAAATACTGCATATACATCTACATACTGTAAGTCTATAATAGTTGTTCAGTATCTGACAAAACATTTCATTGGGTTAAGACAAAGCTTCTTAGTGGTATTATAATTCCAACATAACTCTATAAGACCTGAGGACGCATAAATAATGTTGTGGCCACATTCGGTCCCTAGATCTTGAGTGTGACTCGTGGTCTTTTAAAATACTTAGGATTTTCCAGTTGATTAACCTTTGCCAAAGAGCTAACCTTTTAAATTGTGGTAAAATAGTAAACTTTGTTTTCCACTTTGGATGGACGATTCACTTAAGTCACAATTTGATCAGTTTTCAATTTGCAGCACGATTTTTGATTTGTTCATTTGTAGTTATCTATATTAACTTTTTTTCTTAAGACACAAATAAACCATAACATATGACATTTTAAAAAGCCACTGTTGTTAGAGCTTTTTTTTGTCAACATTTCAAACAGTAAACAGTCATATTTAGTGTCCATATTAAAGTCGTTAAACCAACGATATGTAAGTAAGTAAGTAATCTTTATTGTATAGCGCATTTCACAGACACAGAGTCACAAAGCGCTTCACAGTGAGATGAACCCCTCCCTCCCAGTCAGTGACAGTAAACTGCCTGGGGCAACTCAGCAGAGGCATTCACCTAACACCTGCCCTCAACTCCGACTATCACCAGTTTCCCTAACATGCAGTTATCAGTTGGTGGGAAACCGGAGTGCCCGGAAAACCACCCAGACACGGGAGGAACATGCAAACTCCACACAGAAGGTCCGGGCCTGAGCGGGAATCGAACCCGCGACCTTCTGCTGTGAGCTAAGCGCTATCGCTCTGCCACCGTGCCGCATGTAAACGAACATATCTAATAGTCTTTCACAAGTTCATGGTTGTTCTTCAAACATTGTGACATTATTGTATATTGTGTGTATTAATATACAACTATAGAGTGTTTGTAAGCATGACTGCATGAAAAACTGATCGATTCTGGCCTTTCAATCAAGCTGCAAACTTTATCGATTTTCCATCCCTATTTTCACCAAAAGTCTATAAAAATGCAGCACTTTGTGGAAAAAAAAACTCTGCGTCTGAAATTTATTCTAATCAGAGGAATGCAGCTCTCTGATTGGCTGTGCTTGAGTGGCCCTCTCCAGTTTCATTTGTTGTTTGTAAAAAGAAGTTATGGTCATATTGCAACCAAAATGAATACATGTCATATAATCAAGTGTCGAAGGTTTTGAAGTGTGTCAGATTTAAACCTCAATGTGTTTGCTGTTTGATAATAATTACCACACCTTTAATCAAATAACCAGTCACAAAAGGAAAGAAAGTGGTAAAAGTATACGCTCAATCTTGTGCAAAATGCTGATCTTTACTGAGCCACTGGTACAAAAGCAATGCCTCTTATCATCTTCAATATTATATTTACAATCAGCTTTCTCCACACTCCTCGGCTCAAACCATTTCTGCTCCACATATTCAGCATTTACAACTCCGAATACCAAGATATGTTACCATAAAACCCCGATACAGAAGTCTCACAGCTCATTGTCCAGCGCGCAATTAGGAAGTAGAGCCTCGTATGAATAATGCATGTCCGAAGTAGTGATGGCGCGGCAATTTGCAAGACCCACATGCAATGGTGTTTTAAATAGGAGCTACGGCACGGGAAGACTCTCGTTACATAAAGAAGACACGGGCGGATAAAAGGTGCGTGTAAAGATCGCTGAGCGGACAAAACACGGCGAGGAGGATGCTTCTGAATACTGAAAAACTTCTCTCACCCAAAGGAGAGAAAGAGAGAGAGGGAGGGAGCGAGTGAGACATGACAGGAGGTGATAAGAAACACATAAGTTAGGGTCACAAAGACAGAAGAAAATGCTGTGGCTTCGCTTAGACAAAGTGCACACGCAGCTCTATGTTTTATTGGTCTGTTACATTGGACAAACAGAATCTGTGAAGCGTCAGCATAAAGAGGAAATGTCCGGGTGGATTTCCTTTGGGTATTTACTCCCATCAAGTCCAAAAAGGTTCTCAGAGTTTCTTTTATTCCTCACACACTCATGTTTGATACATCGGCAACCTCAGTACCCTTCTTAGACTCACATGTAACTGTCTCAAAAACTATATTTTTGATGATAAAGGCACTATACCCAATTTTTATTTCAATTCAATTTATTTTGTATAGTTCAAGATCACAACAGTTCATAAGATTGTAAATTTAGCAAATAAAAAACAGAACTTCAGAAACACTCATTGTTCAGAAATTCAAAAGCAGATTGTTCGACAACAAACGGGCAGATGGATTATTGTCCCAGTGACTCCCCTGTCTTAGACCAGAATCATACAAATCATGCTTTTATTCTCACATTTATTAATGTTTATACGTATATACAGTACATGCCTCATTCTAATGTAAAAGGATCTTTAGTTGTCTAATTGGATCCACTTCTTAAAAGATGTTGGAGCAATATAGATTAAATGTAGAAGTTGTCAGGGGTTTGGCTCAAGACCCCGACAATAGAAAAGACGAGGAGAGAACGGGTGTTGACGCCAATTTATTAACATTCATTCAATATATTGATGAATGTTCAATATGAATTTATTATATTGAATTTATTTACAATTATAAGAAATAAAACAATAATATTGAGGAGACGCCAGGAGCATCAGATAGTGCACCAGGTCCCGGGCGGAGCCTCGGGCGGCACAGGCTGGGTGGGGGCGCATCAGAGAAGCAGATGAGCACCTGCAGAGAAGGAGAGAGAGAAGCAACTGGCGACACAACTTTGTCCCCACCAACAGCAGGCAAAGCCTTGGACCACTTAAGGCCCAGGGGCCATCACAAAGTTTCCATATTAGGCCTCTTAACTATGCCACAGTAAACTTCAATTTTTGGTCATCGCGAACAACAGCAGCTCGCTGCCAGTTTTCTTTAGCTAAAGTAGCTCTCTTGGCAAAAAAAGTTGGAGACCCCTGCCTTAGACCCATCTTCTTGGCAAGAAAAAGCTCAAAAAACCCAGGGAGAAAACGAGAAACCTGGAGGAGAATTACAGTGAAGGAGAGATCTACTCACATGAACAGACAGACTGTAGACATGACCAGGACTGACCTCCATTTGCAGATTTGCAGATAGAGTTTAGATTTGTAGAGCCAAAGTTCATTAGCAGAGGGAAACAGGCACAACTAGCACAACTAGTAGGATGAGGACAGGCTTAATATTTGGGGAATCAATGGTCCAGCCTTAGTCACTGAAACAGGAGCATCTGAATGGGACATTTTTGATGCTCGGTTAGACTTATGTGGACAAAGTTACTTCTCTGCCTTAGATACTGTGTTTTTTTTTTTACAAATGTTTTATTTAGCTTGTGCAATACATTTCGACTTTATCGGTGAATATTTTCCACACAAATTAATTCTACGTTTTCGTCCACAGTTGACCAACGGTGATCTCCACTTCCGATATCGCTGCGGACACACTTCTCCCGGCTCGCTTTTGGTCCGATCGGCTCCTGTTTCCGACAGCCAGTGGCACGCCGTCTTACTGGAGGTCAACTCTACCATCCTGAGCCTCTCGTTGGACGGCCAACCCGCAGTCTCCGCCCACATCTCCCGTCCGTGTCACATGACCTCCTCCCACGGTGCCATGGTGTTTGCCAGCGCTGCTCAGATCTCTCCAGACATTACGCTAAAACTGTCCCGTAGTTTTGTTGGCTGTTTGGACGCCATGAGTCTGAACGGAGAGCCAATCAGAGCGGACGATGGAGCGGAGTGGGCGGGCCTGGGCTGAGAAGGGTGTTCGGGTTTTCCAGTGTTGTCGGAGCAAAGGTGTTTGTGGTGGACGGCCGTGTCTGAACGGAGGAGTTTGTGACGAAGACGACAGCGGAGGTGAGTGAACGATCCAGTAAAGACTTGAAGTTGATAAATCTGTATTATTTTATAAAACTGCTGGTGCAGAGTTGAATCTGTCAGTTTTCTAGTTACTGAAACTTATGAGTAAACTGAGAATCTCTGCAGACCCGACAGTTTGGAATGACTTGGTTACATTGGTGCTCAAAATGTTTTTCGTCCGGCAGGGAAATAGGGAGACTGATAGAACAAATCTCATTTGAAAAGAAAACTTTCAAGTTGAATTATACTTAATTCGAAGTTAAATAGAGTACAATGCGATTTAAAAAAGGTTTGTTAGAAATGGGCACAGAGACTGGAACTGCGTCTTAACAGTACTGGTTCAATAAGCTACAGAGGTATACAGTAGGTATTGCGTTTTTCATAAAATCTGTCACCTACACACACGCCCTGCTGGCTCTGCTCCGATTGTGTGCTAGGCAGTATCAGTACATTTCCGTGTCTGCGTCTCACTTGTGTTTGTGTTGTACGCTCTGGTCCGGCTTCGAGCGCACCACACAAGCAGAGAAACACAGAATCAAAACAGGACCAACAAGTCAAGTACACAGGAAGCATAAAAACTATGAGCGAGGAGCAGTGATACACAGGCTACACTAGTGTCTAGTAACTCCTGGTACATCATTTCACAAACTTTTACACACAATGACTTCTCTGATCACATGAAGAACAACACCTAGCTCAGACTGCGTCCAGTCGAGCTCCGGTGCAGTCACAGCCGTCTTTCGGTTCTTGAAAAATATCAGAGCCTCTCACATAGCACATTGTGCAGTCCAGTTCTCTGGCTCTATGATCTCTTTTCTTTGGAAGGACCTTTCACTGGGCTGCTGCCTGCTGGAGCCTTCTGCATCTCTTTTTTCTACACAAATAGTAAATTCAAAGGAAAGGACAGTGGACCAAGGACCAAGTGTGAGCCGTTATGACAATTGGATCAAGACAAGACCGTAGCTCGACTAGTTACAGTCTGAGCACGGTGGAAGCGCTGCAATTGGAACATGTTGCAGGTTACATGTGTACACTGTGAAAATAACTGTGGGGAATATAGAAAGAACAATTAGGTTACTTAGTTAGGTCATTTTGGTGGAATTTCCACTAAGTCAGTCTAGAATTTGTAGTTATTACAAAAATCAGGCAGGCAAAAAGGGGTATGCTAGGGTGACCAGACGTCTCTATTTACCTGGGACAGTCCCTGTTTTGATCCCTGAGTCCCATGTCCCAACAAATGTATCTAAACCATTGCTTTGTACCAATTTTACACAAGAAATGTCCCAGTTGTTCTAATACTTTTACCACTTTGACACTTCCCAACAGCGAAGGGAGGAATATTTTGCTTTTTCTTTACTCAAACTAGACAAAACCGTGTTTGAAAATAACCAACACAGGAAAAAATGCATCAATTTGCACTGACAAACGTTTTAGAGAAAATACAAAAATGTAAATTGCATCGACTAAATGCATAAGAATGTTACTTTTGTCAAAAACACCAATGTGTCCCAGTTTTTTATTTTGAAAACCTGTTCAACCTGGGTTATGCTGAAGGTCACTATAAATCATACATCATCAGTGGACACTTGTGTGTTTATAAAAGGACATGTTTGTTTCTCAATGCTAACGCTAAAGCTTAGCCGTTTAAAAACCAACAGCTTCACTGACGTTCAATGCACAGATTCAATTGGACACGAATGAAACAAAATATATTGTGCCACAACAATTTGACAATGAATTTATGCTTTTATAAAAGAGCCGTGTGCACTGTAGCAATGGTCCATAAGAAAAATATGATATTCAACTTAAATAAATCATTTAAATGCATTGGCTCTCTGTTTATTACTGGAGCTAATATCTAAACCTGCTCTGATAGCACTGAAGCTCAAAATATGTATCTTTTTTTCTTCAAATAACAACCCAACAAGCCGGCGCAAAATAACGTATAAAAATGTCCCAGGCTTTAAAATGATAATGCCGTTTCCCATTTTGAGCGAGTTGCTGCAGATTGAAACATGAAAAGCCGGCGCAGATATGGTTTTTGTAGACGTAAACAAAGGAATGGGAGAAAGACGTTATCGAAATGGGTGTTTCTGAGGCTGTGGTCGCAGAGTGCACCTGGGTTTTTCCACTGAATGTAATAATAAGAAAATGTCCGCCGTGACCACAGTGGCCTCTGGTACAGACTTACAAAGGCAATGGGGACAAGAAGACTATTCATCACGTGTTGAGGCAGAGTTTTGTGGACCTCTGAGCGAAGGGGCACGAACGAAGGAGGAAGCAGATTTGAACTAAAGCAATAAGACAAATAGGACGTTTGACATGGTTTTCTATTAAATATGTCAATGATAAAAAAAAACTAATTGTTCTGAGCCTGTGGATTATAGGAGAGTGGGTGCAGTGTTGTATGAATGTGACAGTTGCTAATGAGAGGTTTTAGGCTTAGATATGCACTTTTATCATGATACAATACAGCCAGATAAAGATAAGATGCTTTTATCAAGCATTTGGTCTCGTGCAAAATACTTTAAGGGAATAAAAACTTGGTACAACTGACATTTTTGTCCCACACAAACACTAAAAATGCTAAGTTTGAGATGGTGCATATCTGTTACATGCTTGTTTCAAAATGCTCACAAATAACATTTTTTTCACTTTGCAAATGCAATTTCATGCCTGAGTTGTCGTGTTACCATGGGGGCCTATTGTTCTTAAAAGGCCTGACTAAATCATTTAATATTCAAACAGAATTCATTTCTGATCCTTTTGAGTAGAAACACATGGCTGCGACTCTGTACTGTTGTTTTTGTCGCCGATTCTGATTGACACTAGATATAATTTTAAAGAAGCTTTCCTCAGTAGAACATCAGACAGTAGCCAATTCTCTTCAAAAGCTAACACTATTTTATTTAAAAATGAGTTGCAGGCACTAGAAACTACTTTACAAAAATGGTGCATTCATTAAATAGTTTTTTTTTGTCTGTAATAGTGAAAACTAGTTTCCCTTGTTAAATAAAGGTCAGTTCGACAAATGTCTTCTTCAGGGCATGTAACACTCACAGGTGTGTAGCAGTCTTAATTTATAGTAAGAGATCACATGACAAGGTCACGTGTGATGCATCAATTTTATTCCTCTTGTGCATGTATTGTATTGCTTAGATCTATTTGCTTATGGAGCTTGATGTTCAACCTGGGAGACTTACCTGCAGCTTCATCGTCCTGTCTCATCTCACCTCCAGCTCCTCTCTTCCTCGCTGCAGCAGGCTCCTCCTTCAGCTCCCCCTCGCAGCTAATCAAGCCCAGCCGGTCCATTGCTGCGCTCCTGCTACTCAGCAAGGCACGCCCCACCTAGTAGTTCGTCCTTCTCCAGTTCTAGGTCACTACCAGGTCGCAGGCCCTGGGGGAAGACCTCTCCTATTCGCACATCCACTCCAATTCGCTGTCAGCACGGAGGTCTTCGCCAGGGTCTGAGCGCCAAAACCTTACATTGCAATAAAGTCTTCTCATAATTTGCTTTTGTCTGTTTGAGTCTCTCCAGGTTGAACTGTTTATGGGTGACTCGTCACATGGATGTTCACACCTTGTCATGTGATCTGTTACAATAAATTAAGATTGCTACACACCTGTGAAAGTTACATGCCCTGAAGAAGACATTTGTCGAAACACGTTAGCGTTAAAATAATGTATTGATCAGCAAATACATCGGAGTGCCTCAGATTTCTTTTTGCTACTCTAGTAAGTTTTCTGTGCTACATGGAATCTTTTGAAGAGCACCTGATATTGTAACTTATTTATAATTTATTGTAACTTATTATTTATAATTGATCAGAGGGTGGACGAATCAATAAAGAAAAGGTTTCACTCTCTGTAAGTCTTGCACTACTTTTTCTCTTCCATCTCACCTGCAACAGAACTCATATTGTTCTGTCTTTCACAGAGGCGGTGTGCAGATGTTTCGGTCACTTCCACGGGCCTCTCTGTGAGCTCACCGAAAACCCCTGTTTGTCTCAGCCGTGTTCAGATGGAAGAGTGTGCATCCCCAAAGAGCAGGGCTACATCTGCAACTGCTCCCACGACAGGTAAAACACGTGCTTTGACCTGTGGTGTGTCCCAGGGGTCAATCTTGGGACCCCTTCTGTTCAATCTTTACATGCTGCCATAAGCGCTGCTGACAACTGTTGTGATATAATCTGCACGGAGCACGTGCGAACTCCGCGAGCTCCTCCGTGCACCGGAGGTTTTGACAAGGAAAGGCTACAAAAGCGAGCGAACCACGTTAGCGCCGCGGGCCGGGGCTGTCACTTAAAGTCTGGCAACATCGATGCACTGTGTTCCCACTTCTTCCCGGCCCAAAGCACCTCTGCCCGGGTCCACAAGCAGCGAGTCCCGTCCCGCGTGCACAGCCCGCCCACCTTTACAACCTTCCCCCGTGAAACCTCGTTCAGAAGCAGCACTTTACCTGCTGTTACCGCGCGTCGGTGCGTCTACAACAAATGACAAAAGACAACGTTGAAAAAAATAATAATTCTGAAAGTATGGCGGCTTTTATTTAGCCGTGGTGGTGCGCCACGATCAATTACATGTAGCGCAAACCCTGCTATTATCACTGTGCGAAAAACAAAAGTTATGCTGGTAAATCAACATTTGTGAATGAAATTTGACTCTACAACTCATACACGTTACATTCAGGTGAAAAACTGCAAAGAAAACACTGTGTCAAGCTTTAGAAACCAGATCGTCAGACCGGTTTATACCTGATCCAAACTCTCGTCCCGTTTTGTGTTTTTATCAAAGAAGTTTCCCTAGCTAACCAGACAGACAGCGTCTCTTTCTGCAGGTGACATGCAGAGCAGAGTGGAAATTGATGTCCACCGATAATCCTCTGTAAATTGATATAAAAAGAGTACCCCCCCCTCTACTTTTACAGATCAGATAAAATATAATTTCCTCTGTGTATTTCAGACAACGCCACAATCATTAAGGATCATTTGTACCACTAATTTATTGTATCATAGTTTATTTTATTAAGTTTGTATCTTCTCCCCGTATCATATTCCAGTTTTCTTCCACCTCCAAAAACATGCATGTTTAGTTTAGTTTAATTCAACGTCACTGTTCATTTCCCCTGTGAATGAATGAGAAAGTGAATGGTTGTCTGCGACGAGATGGCCACTGTCTTGAGTGTTCCTCCGTCTAAGGCCCAAAGTCACTGGGATAGACTCCAGTCACCCACTACTCCATAACGAGAACAAGCTGTAGAACATAAATGAATGAAAATGACTGCGAGTACTGAGTTTAGTTTAGATCGCAAACACTTGACAAGCTTTTAAAGTTTGTGTAGTTACAGTAAACGATTAATCAAGTTACTAAACAATCACTGGAATAATTGACAAGCTGTGATGAATTGATTTGTTGCAGCTCTTTTCATAAACAACAGTAAGAAAATGTGATGTACGCAGGTCTTTCCGTGCGTTGAGTGAGCCGTGTTTTATGCAAATGATGTGTGAACGCTGCTCAGATATTCATGCGTTTCCTCCTGTTTTCACACTTCCACACACACTTCTGCAGACTTGTATTTGAATAGCAGTAATGCCTTCCTGTCGGGATAATAACTCGGTGAGCTGTGGGTTAATTGAAAGCCTTTTGAATCACTTTTCTTATAAATTTAATGCAGAAATGGCTGTTGTTCGTTTCTTTACTTTGCGTCACAATCAAATAGAAAGACACGGACGGGTTTAAATTGACAAAAATCTATTTATTTGGCCTGAACGTTATTAACATTTGCATTGTGTTTTAGGCACCAAATCATTAAAATATGTTATTACAGGATGAATGTGGAGCTGCTCATAATTGGGCCAGATATATATTTTTATTAGTTCAATTTTGCAGCTTAAATTAAGTCTAGTTATTTAATGAAATGGCTTCTAGATAGATTATTATTATTATACATTCTCCTCTCACATTTTCCTGGCAGTAAATGATAGTAAGCCATTTAAAAGTTTGACAAATCTTGTTTACGTCCAGACTAAATTTTTGTCATAATTTTTATCTAGTTTCAAACCTTGTTGTAGCATTGTTTAGTAGCTACAAACTTGAACAAGGGTGGGCAATTATTTTCCCTGAGAGCTACTATACTTTAATTTGTATTTATTTTTTTCCTGGTTAATATGGTTTGATTTAATGGATCTAAATCATTTAACTTGTTGTGAGGTGTTTCTGCTTTGCTTCAATATTTGTAAATTTGATTCAAGTTAAAATAACTAAATATTAGCAATTTTATTCTAATCTGACTAAAATAACTAAAATCAACATGAATATTCAGAATTCTAGTATTCTTACCCCGGGCTCACACTGCACTAGTCCAACTCTGGTGCAGCCGCTGGAGTCTTTACTTAACTTGAAAAGTCCGAGAGTGACTCACACAGCTACAGTCCAGTCCGGTGTCTCCGGTACGGCCAATCCGGCGCTCCGAATTCGTTTTGTTGGTTTCAAATTTTGTCCAGATGCTGGAGCGCTCCGGACCCTTTTTGGTGAAGTTGTGCTAACAAGACACTATATAGAGCGCTGGTGAAGTGAATCTGGTGATTTTACCACTAAAAATACAAAATACGTTAAAACGACATTTACACGATTATGTAACACACAGGATGTAAATAAACCTCCCGTGCTTATCCATTCTGCAGCAAAAAATCAAACAGAAAATGAACTGACGTGAAATCAGCCCAAAACTCGGCGCATGAGTTTTTTTTTAAGTATATATGTGTCAGTGATCGCGTAATCTCCCAAGTTGAGCATGAACCTCCCTGAGTTCGGGGTCTGGCGAGGTCAGCAACAGAGCCTGTGGCTGCAGCAGGACAGCAGACCACCAGAGCTAATGTGAGTCACCCACCGTAGCAAGACCTGTCCGGTGACTGCACCGGAGTTGACTGGAGGCAGTGTAAGCCGGGATTAGACTATAATAACGCTTTGCAGTATAAAGACAGATAAGATATCCTTTATTTGTCCCACAATGGGGAAATTCCAAAGACTAATGTTTTTTTCTCAAAACTGTACAATAATCTTCGACACTGCCGCTTCCATCACATTTGTGTCGTTTCCAAAGCTTACAGGTCAGAGCCGACAAGTCCCAGTGAGGAAAAGAAACAGCAAATGTGAATGAATGAAAGTTGGAGCCAAAGTTACAATGGGTTTTTGTCCTGAAATGACAGTTTTTTTGTCAATATGTTTTACAGTCTCTGAGCCTTTCTGACAGTCACTGGGAATACTCCATCGACTCAGCCAAACTTTATTAAACTTTCATGTTTTACTCAAACTTCTGATAAATAAAATGTGTTGAAAATCAATGCCCCTCCTCCTCCTCCTCCTCTCTGTGTGTGTTTCTCCCTCTTGCCTTTTCTCCTCTTTCTCCTCCCCCTGCCCTGTTCCCCTTATCTTTTCTTTTCTCCCCCTTACTCTCTCCTCTCTCTGTCGCTTTCTTTTAGCTCGCCTCTCCTCTCCCTCTCCTCTCTCTCTTCCTTTCTCTTCCTTTTCTCTCCTTTATCTGTCTTTCTTTCCTTCTTTTTCTCCCCTTCACTCTCTCCTCACTGTCCCCTTTCTCCTCCTCTTTTTCTTGCTTTCTCTCTCTCCCCTCTCTCTGCCTCTCCATTCTATCTCTCCCCCTTCCTCTTTCTCTCCTTCCTCCTCTCTTTCCCTCTCTCCTCTCCTTCTCTTGCTTTCTTCTTTCTTCCCTCTCTCTCTCCTTCCTCTCTCCTCTCCCTTCCCTCTCCCTCCCTCTCTCCCTTCCCATCTCTCCCTTCCCTCTCTCTCTCCCCCTCTCCACTTCCTCTCTCCCTCTTTCTCCCTTTGTCTCTACCCCTCTATTTCTCTCTCTCCTCTCTTTCTCTCTCTCTTTCCACCCACCTCTCTCTATCTCTCCCCTCTCTCTGTTTCTCCTTCCTCTCTCTCTCTCTACCCCTCTCTTTCCCCTTCTCTTTCTCTCTCTCCTTCTCTCCTCTTCTCTCTCTCCCTCTCTCTTTCCTTTCTCTCCCTCTCTCTCTCTCTCCCCCTCACTTCTCTCTCTCTTCCCTCTCTCTCACCCCCTCTCTCTCTCTCCCCTTTCCTCTCTCTCTCAACCTCTCTCTCTCTCTCCCCTTTCCTCTCTCTCTCTCCCCCCTCCTCTCTTTCCTCTCTCTCTCTCTTCTCTCTCTCCATTCACCCCCCCCCCCCTCTCTATCTCTTTCTCTCTCCTCTCCCCACCCCTCCTCTTCTCTCTCTGAATACATTAGCGGTGCGTTTGGGGAGCAGAGGTTTTTATGTAGAAGTGAATGAGAGAGTTTTGTCACAATCACAGCTCCACAGTTTCTCCGCTGGGCTCAGTCTCAGGCCTCTGCAGACCCACTGTTCTCCTCCAACAGAATCAAATAAAACCCACAACTCCAGCTGCAAACGCTTCTGTCACTCCAGGGCTTAAAAGTCTACACTAAAAAACACCGTTACAATTCATAAATGTCACGAGTCTATTCAGAAACTGTTCATTTTTATTCATTGTAAAACACTAAATTGGAAATGAAAACAGTTCCATCCAAAACTGCAGAGCTGATAAGCCCGCATCTTCATTGTAAAATGTAACTATATCAAGACACAGGTTTATAAATCTCTCCTTTTTTGTTGTTGGAAAGTGTCTACGTAACAAATTTGAACCGTTTTACCTGCAATCCTAATTTTTAAAGAATCACAAGTAAATACAGACTCATTGGCGGGTACGTGGTAGGTGAAGACAGGGATGTTCTGAGCACCAGCTGCCGGACAGACAAGATTATTCAAACATGCAGGAATCAATCCAAAAACAAATTTGGTAAAGCTAATGATGAGAGACAATGTTGTAATGTGGTTAATGTAGGAGCCTTTTTGTTTGTGTTTATCCTGCCACTATGTGGCACTGTAACGTTTTGGCAGTTTTTTAACACATTTGGCCCACCTGTTGGTCCCACCTTTATAAGGCGGGGTTTCTTTCCACCATGCTGCCTATTTGGAGGACAATTCTTTTTGACTGTGTCACCTGGTAATGTCTGAAATTGTGGAAATGTGGATTTTTGTGGAATAAATCCCTATAACTGTGGAATTTTATTTGGTGGAACATGTATCAGAAAACCCATATTATGCAACCACTGTGTAGTATGCACTGGTGTACTGCCACTACAGTTAAAGATTCTACAGAAAAGGTCTTTACAGTCGGGGTTACTAACTTTTTTAGTTGTAAATTGGGAAACTTTGTGTATATGATAAATGCAGCACTTTAAATTAGTTCACTGTGTACTGACTGAAATGAATAATAAAGAATTTTAGTTCTAATCAGGAGCCAAAAGCAGCGCTCTGATTGGCTGTGCTGGCTGGTTCTCTCCAGTTTCACTTTGCTGTTTAGAAGTGATAATTGCAACCAAAGATTAGTATGTCAATATTAAAGTGTCAAAAGAATTTATGACAGGAAGTTGTCATATTTAAAACATAAATTGTGTTTGTAGTGAGAAAATACTACAGCATCTGACTTAACATTAAGGTTAATTTCTCCCCCCTCCTCTCTCTTTCCCCTTCTTCTCTTTTTCCCTCTTTACTCCTCTCCTTTGACGACTCTCTTCTTTTCTCTCTCCATTAATGCTCTTCTCTTCTCTCTCTTTGATCTCTGCCTTCTCTGTCCTTTCTCTCTCTCTTTGAGTTTCTCTCTCTTTCTCTTCTCTCTCTCACTCTCTTTTATAACTTAAATGTCTAAATTCAAATCTTTGACTACATGTAGTTCTATCAACAAACATTTAAGTTAGTTTTCTTATTAACTAGAATTTTTTACAGTTATATTGTACTTGTAGTATGTGACTTTCTGCTCTGTTCTGTGATTAAACCGTGTTCATATTCTGTCTCAGGTGTGACACGTGTCCTCCAGACTCATGTCCAAAGGCTACGGCTGTAAAGTGGTGCTGGGCTCCATCCACTGTGACCCGATGCCTGTGGTGAGTCGGAACTTTATTCACACACACAGACAAACAGCTTTATTCTTATTCTCTGATTTTGTGTGTTACTGCTTGCTATAATCCCTGGAGATGACTCTTGTTGTGATTTTGGGCTCTAAAAAATAAACTGATTTGATTTTGTAATTTTAAAGTCTGTTCCTGTAGCGGTAAACGTGGTCTTTTGCCTCTCAGACGCAGCCGTTGGTGGGTTACATGGAGATCATCGAGATCGGAGCAGCCGTCCTGGGGATTGTCCTCCTGGTGGCCATCTTTGTGTGTGTGAGGAAGCGTTACGTCCAGCAGCAGAAGAAGAAACCGGCCTGTGTGCAAGACTCCAACGGGTGAGTTCGGAGTCATCTAGTACTAGTGTCTTTGCTTCATTTAAGTTCAGTCCAGCTCTTAGGTCAATATCACAGGACTGCAGACAATTCCCCAAAACTAGGAAGTACAATCAGCCAATCAGTGAACAGAGATGAAGCAGTGTGTTGGCCAGAACAAACCTGAGTTGAGATAACAAACTGTATGTTTTTCTTCTTTGAACTTGTCTCAAATAATGACTTAAAACATAATATTGTATGTTTAAATTTGTAAGTTTGCCAGACAAAAAAGACTACAATCGGCTCGGTGGCTGAGCAAATAGCGTCTCGTCTGACAGCAAGAAAGTTGTGGTTTCGACTCCCGCACGGGCCTGGCCTTTCTGTGTGGAGTTTGCCTGTTTCTCCCTGTGTCTGGGTGGGTTTCCTCCAGGCACTCCGGTTTCCCTCCAGCTACGGTAGTCCTGACCAAGCCTAGCAAGAACACCTGGAGATGGGTCCCCTAGTGCGGAGATGCTCCAGAGGCATTGAAGGATGGGTTAAATGCAGAGGACAAATTTCCCTACAGGGACAATAAAGTGTACCTTAACCTTAATCTTAAGCTGATACAGGTTTTTACGCTCTACTTTTTGGACTACGTCATGCATTCGGGCACAGCTCTTGGTTAAAGCAAAGAAGTTACTTCCTACCAGAGAGAAAACAAACCTTGATGCCGTGATGTGGGCAGGAAATGAGACCAGCTGATGCAAGAGAAGAGGTTGAAGTTGTCTTAGGGCACACTCACACCAAAGTTTTTTAACTGTGCTGTGCTCAAGTCTGATTGCACTCACACCTGCTCAAGTGAACCGAGCCATAGGCAGGTGACATCGTCCTCAGGTTTGTTCACATGTTGCGCTGAAGCGTTGATCAAGCTCTGAGTTGCTAATACCGTAGCAGTGGAAATAGGTCCTGCGGGACGTTATACCTTTCATATGATGAGGCAGACCCGAGTTTTGTCTGTGACGCGAGCTTCTCAGTCAGGCAGCAAGAGCAACAGGAGACGAGAGACTTCACAAGTTTTCTCTCTGGTCATAGAGCTAATTCAAGGTTTGTACTTGTGACAAACATCAGTGCTCACAATGGGTTTCAATGCTAAAGTTGTGTGTACATTAGTAATAGAGCCATGCTCTGGCCCACCTCCTAAAACAGCAACAGAAACAGAAACAGAACGATGCAGCGCCTGAGCACGGTTTATTTGCACTCACAAATGGTTGACTTACTTTTTGATTTTTACCTGCTTCCAATTTTTATAAACTGAACTCATTAAAAAGACTATCCTCTCAAATACGGTCCTTTTAAATATGCCCCAGTGAGCACTTTTCCTTTGCTGAGATAATCCCTTCCACAGTCTCACACGTGTGGCACATTAAGATGCTGATTAGACAGATACATTACAAAAACCTCAGTGGAGTCATAGCTGTTTTGGTAGCTTGTGAAATTGGGAAAAGATAAGTCAGGATTAACGAAAAATGATTGTCGTATCAGTCTGAGCAGCTCTGAAAGTTGTCAAACTTATGCTTACTCTGTATTCTCCTGTCATTGTTCTCCGGTTTGTTTGTTTTTTTTATTTCTAACATGATCAACAAATACAAAAGTGTCCACACTCCACATCCAGGGCCCAAGACGCCGCCTCGCCACTAACAAAATACAAACTTTCTGACAGCGACTCGTACAAAACAAATATATATTTATGTCAACAAGCGGCTGCAAAGTGAAAGCAGCAGAAGTAAATAGTAATAGAGGCTTTTTAGACGCTTCAGGAAATACAATCTGTTCAAACTTTACGAAGGCAGCTGTTGACTTGTCTGAATGTTGACAATGCAGCTATTGTTTTAGCCTTATTTAAAGGTGCACTGTGTAACTTTATGCATAAATATAGAAAAATATAGCTAAAAGAGGTTATGTTCTGTAGAAACAAACTGGAGGCTCTCATTATGAAAACATTGCATAAACATGTAGCTGTTTTAGGATTTGTGAGCGTCCACACGGATCAGTAAACCAGCCTGAAGTCGGTGTGATGCCTGTAACTGACCAGAGTGTGGCGCTGTGACCCCGACACAGAAACAAAACAAACTAAAACTATAAGCAGAAAAGTTGCTGAATGTAAATAGAAACTTTGCGGAGAATTCCTTTAAACTTTAACATTCTAAATAAACAACATGGATCTAAAACCTACAAAAGTGACAGAGAAAGTGGATTTATGCTTCAGATTCTTTGGAATATTTTGACAAAGCTTCAACACGGATTTAATGGCGATTGTACTGGATGATTTATTTCTTGTCTTCTGTGGTTTATTATGACTAGAACTGGGCAGCGATTAAAAAATTGAATCGTGATTAATCGCATTTTACACACAAAGTTCAATAAATAGCTATTTTAACCAATTTTTTCTCCAAAAGATGATTTTTTATGTATACTTAAGTTTCTTCATTTTGTAGTGTACAATTCTGCAGATTATGTGGTATTTTTGGCTTAGATGCATAATTTTATCTCAAAATTAATATTTAAAAATGTCTAATTTGTAGTTCAATGAATAAACTCAATATCATCAGTGTGGATATTTTTAGGATCAGAATGTTATTTCATCTTGTTTAGAACAGAAATGTATAAAACCAAGCTCATGGTTTTAGCTCTAGCTACTCATAGAACTATAGTTACATTGGTAACTAACATTTTCAGTCCTGATGAAAACCTGGTCCAGTTCTGGGATAGTCCTGGTTAAAACCAGCTCAGTGCTCACTAAATACACTCTGGGAAGTAAAACAATCCTGTTTTTAAAGTAAACGTCATCACAAACACGTGTGTTAAAGTCCCAGCTGATCGAGGCTGATTCTCTGCGCGCATATGTAATGAGGTGTTAGCATCGCTCTCCGTTTGAAGTCTTTAACAGGCTGTATCTCTGTGATTCCTGAGTCTTTCCGGATGGATTTAAAAACTCGAAGTACAGACTCGTCTCTGTCCCGCTGTCAGTACAGCAGAGCTCATTCCTCTGTATTTAAAGCGCTAGCAGCAACAGAGCAGATCCTTTGTTTGTGAACTGTTTATGAGAGCGGCAGCAGCATCAGAGCGGGACGCTTTGGTTCATGTTTTTGGGCTGATTCACGTGACCTGCGTTAACGCAGACAAGATATTTAATCGCGATTAAGCACGGGCTACATTAACGCCTACGTTAAGCCTTAATTATGACAATGAGACGACAGATTTTCACAGTGAACATCATATAATGATCAGTACATTCCTCAGACGAGACGTGACTCTGGGGCAGTGATGTCATCGGTTTAACTGCAGAGACGCTAAACCAGATTTTTGAAATCTTTTCACTCTGGGACCTGGTTACAGAAATGTTCGTTTCAGGGTCAAAGATTTGTTTTGAAACACCTGAGCTATATATCCAGATGTTCGTCAACTTTGAATTTTAAGTTATAAAACATTCATTCATTTTTTTTTTTCTACCGCTTAATCCCGTTAGGGGTCGCGGGTGACTGGAGCCTATCCCAGTGACTTTGGGCCTTAGGCGGGGAACACCCTGGACAGTGGCCAACTTGCCGCAGGGTTAGACAGACAAACATTCACTCTCTCATTCACTCACTAAGGGAAATTTACAGTGATGCCCAATTAACCTAAACATGCATGTTTTGGAGGTGGGAGGAAACCGGAGAAAACCCACAGTGACACGGGGAGAACATGCAAACTCCACCCAGAGAGATTGTGAGATGATGATATGGTCCGACCCGGGAGTCGAACCCACGATCTCCTTATTGGGAAGTCAGAGCTCTAACCACTTGGCTACCGTGCACCCCTGTTATAGTTATAAAACATGAAAAAGTAAAGATACAAAAGCATGTTACAAGGCTAATGACAGTACAGATGTTGTGATTAAAATGGAACAAACTGTAGCTGGGCTGTAAAATGTTTTCTCAAAGTAAGTTTTTGTCCGCTTCTTCACTAAACAGGTATTTGTGTTGGACTCAAACTCCCTGAAGGGCAGCAGAAGTAAACACAGTGATAATAATGCACCGGGTTGTTAGTGATCCTGAAGCAGCTGCAAAACAAAACAGACTCAAAACAAAGGCTCCAGCATCAGAAATACAAACATCAGCTGCACTGGGAAAAAGAAAAGAATATATATTTACAACACAACTCACAGTCAACTGCAAATGGAAATGTGTTTATGTGACTGCGCTGTTTGTGGGGAAAATATCAACTTTCTAGGATTTAACTACATTTTTCAGTAAAACAGATTATATTTAAGATTGTCACCCAGGTTGTTTGTAAATATTAGAGTTAGAGAGGCTAGTGTGTTAATATATTATTAAAACGAGTTTGTGATTTTTAATAAGCTGAGAATGTGAGGTTGTTTTAGTTGTTTTCTCTTCACATCAGAATCACAAACTCGTAAACTGACCACAGAGGTGAGCAGAGTCGAGACATTTAAACATTTATGGAATACACAGAAGTAAAAGTTATAAGTTATGATTAAAGCATTTGAATTTGATCTATTCACTGGGGCTGCAACAATGATTCTGACTTGACCAATTAATGTTGTTTATCTGTTGGACCATTGTCTCTTTTACAGTTTTTAGTTTGGCTCATGACATTCTCAAAAAAAACATGGACAAATCTCCAAACCAACCAGCAGCTGCTTTCATCAAATTTCCAGTGTCTTTGTCCAAGTCTCAAGTGTTTCAGTGCATCTGTGCAAATGGTTCTGTACAAGTGTTCAACAGACAGCACAATGAGCTCACGTTTAGCGCAATTTTCAGATAAAAAGATCTTTCTGGCCCAAACTGATGAGCCAATTCTCAGTCTTATGGTTGTTCCTCTAAAACCTGTCAGCAGGATTTCACTGCAAGTCCTCATGTGCACAAGACTGTTCTTTTGTCAGAATTACCGTAATTTCTGGGCTATAAGCCGCTACTTTTTTCTCAAGCTTTGAACACTGCGGCTTATAAGGCAATGCAGCAAAATTATACTACTTTACTTACTATTAACAAGTGTGGCCTATATATGTACTTTATAATTTTTCTTACTTAAATCTAGTGGGTGCGGCTTATATTCAGGTGTGCTCAATAGAGCAGAAATTACAGTAGATATGACTGTTTATGTGAGAAAGACCTTTAGTTTTGAAGCTTGAATGCTTTGGCAAACAGATGAGCTTTTGTTAGTGAGCTGTAAAGTTGCACAGAAATGTAGCAGGTATCGGGCCGGGACGACCACCGCTACTAGTTTAAAATATTTTATTGTGGGGAAATTTGGTTCTGAAATAAAATAAAGAAGAGACGGAGGCATTAATCTGCGTGTTGTTGGCTTTCTGCCGCTGCTGAATAACTTTACTTTCAGTAATTCAAATAAACAAGTTTCACATTCTCATTTTACAGTAATCTTCAAAAATATTGCATTTGACACAATCAACTTAAGTCCATATACATATTTATATGTTGTGTTAGCTTATTACTAATTCCAAAAATAAATCTTGTACAACGTACATCTAGCAGTTTTCAGCTTTGGTCATTAACTTCACACATTTTCTACATTTTTCTTCTTTACAAAATAACCTTTACATATTTTTAACATATCTCACTCTGCAATAAACATCTTAACTTTTCAACGTGTGACTGGGGAGCACTAAACACATACATGCACAAGAGAGCCCAACGAAAAATAGCAAGGTCTCGGCTAAATGCTACCGCGGGAATTAGCTTACAATGCTAAACAGAAAAAGCATGAAAATACATGGAAATATTGACATCTAGCTAAGACTAGCAAGCAGTGTAGCAAAGCTTACATAGTGTAGACCTCATATGGGTCAAATATATATGCTTGGTGACTGTACCAACCTGAAATAAAATAAAGAAGAGACGGAGGCATTAATCTGCATGTTGTCTGGCTTTCTGCCGCTGCTGAATAACAGGAAGCAGTGGCAGAAAGAAACATTTCTTCTACTACATTTACATAAAATTACACTAAATAAAAACTATGTGACCACACTTAGTGGGCGTCACAGAAACATAAGATTTTTTGGCCAAAATTTTCACAGATGTAAGAATAAATGAGCCAAACCAAAGGAGAACAGCTACTCTAGTGTATAATTCTACTGTGTTACCTCGACTTCTCCATAGTGAGAAAACACATGAGCATTCTGACTGTCATACAAGGCCAAAGGGACGATGTGTTTTGGGGGCAGTGACTGTTTAGATGAGAAAGACATTTGGTTTTAACACATGAGTAAAGTGTTTTGGGAGAGATCTGAGCTTCTGCAGGGGTTGTGCTGAACCATCCAGGTTATTTTAGCAAAAGAGCCAAAGCAACTGAGAAAGATCTTTGTGATTTTGAAGCTTGTATGGACCGTTTTGGGAGAGATCTTTTGAGGCAGTGGTCTGAGCAGGGAGAACAATTCTTTTAATCGTGTTTTTGTGTGTGTCCTGCAGGTATTTCCAGACCGGCCTGTGTAAGAGTCTGAAGTCTGACGCTGCAGATCTGAACTCGATGGAGATGAGTTCTCTGGACCAGGACACTTCTCCCTTCAGATCCCTGAGGCCGCGCTCTCAGCTGGGTTCCTCTGTCTCCGGGGGCTCCCTGTCCAAACCGCAGGGGCCCGTGGTCTGTAGCGTGGCCCCTCACCTGCCCACGCGGCCCCCCTCCACCTGCGACACCGACTCTATCAGGAAGAGCCGCTGGGACCAGGACTATGAAGGTGAGCACAGACTGTTCAGGGAATCGATAACAACACATTTAAGACTGAAGCACAAAAACTAAACTTCTTCTAAGGCGTTTCACCCATTGAGCTCAAAACTGCTGTACATCAACTAGACAAGAGCAGCATCAAAAGTTATCCAATTTATTTTGTTATGTGTACATATCCGGTCCGATTTGCTGAAATTTCAGGCTCAGACCCACTCATTGTGGAAAAAAAATAAAATAAAATGGCGCGACAGCACCCTGTACAGAGTGAAATACAAATTTATATGGAGTGTCAAAACTTTTACACAAAATTCCTTTGGATTCTCTTGATCAAAAAAGCCAATGGGAAGAGTTTTGTATTTTTACAAGAACAGGACATACAGGTCATACAGTTCTATTACTTTAATAAAAGTTTGTGAAATTCTTCATGCCACCCCGAACAAACAAAAGTCAGTGGGGCCGTATTTTGTGTGCTGTTGTCGTGACAAGCGCTGCTTCTTTGATCTCTGTTTAGTGACAAGGCTCTTCTGAACCACAAACAATCAATAGACTGATTAAAGGTGTGTCAGCGTCACCCTTAGGTAGTTAAAGGGCAAAGTTCAAACCACCATTTTGATGTTGTTGACGGCTTTAATTTGTACTCCACTTGGTTTTTTAACACGCTCTTGCATTTTTGCTTTGGCATCTTATGTATTACCTCGGGCTCAGACTGCACTTGGTTCAGCTTTGGTTCTGGGTAAAAGCAATCCTCTTGTTTAGGACAGATCATATTCAAGATCAGTTTATACTTGACGCATCCGCGACGACCGCGAGAGTCCACGCAGTGGAGTTCCCTCATTTTTGCAGACACACCCCTTCAAGCGCCATCTGCGTGACTCAATGGACTTTCAATGGTAGCTCTCTACAGCCCTCTGAAAGCAGCCGCTTGAACCGCACAGAAACTATAAATGCAGGTGTCTGCTCTGCTCTAGTTCGTGCGTCTCATTTCCGTGCAGACTTTATGTGCAGGAGGCATAAACCAAGCTTTAGTCCAGTGTTGCTGCTATCACTTCCTTTCGAAACAACATCCTCACTAGATTTTGTGATTCTTTATATTGCCGAGGCCTTGTCTGTGTGAAACTGGCCTGAACAAATGAAAATCTAACTTTAATGACTCCACCATGACGACTGTTTAGTTAAAGTCTGTGTGTGGAGAGAGTTTAACCTCAGAGCTGTGTGAAGTGTCCTCTGTGGAAGTCGAGGTCGTTCAGATGGATGACCTGTCGCCGTGGAGACGACTGGGGCCAATCACATGACCAAGTGAGACGCCTGAGCCTGAGCCGCGAGACACGCTCCGTCGCCTCCGTCTGAGTCTCTGACGCTGTCTCTGCGGAGAACAAAAACACAAAGGATCATGGGAGTTTCAGGGTCTTACAACATTAAAGTATTGATTATTATATGTATGGAAGATGTGGACAAAAATCTATATCTCATTGTATTTTATATCTTTATAGACAATATATGTCTCAGTATTTTGAAAAGACGATTTCTTTTTCTATGCCTCTAGATCATAAAGTAGAAATGTAAATTTATATAAAAGAAATTACATTTGGCGGTGCCTTTTGATGTCGCTACAGTAACAAAAGTTTTAAGTAACAAGTTTATGATTTAACAATTACAACAAATTGAAAATGTAATTAATCTTCTCATTGTCTTTTTTGTTATTTCCTGTAGCTCATTTTAACCAGGATTACATTGTCTCGATATGTACGATTTGTACCACTTCATATCTTGTCCAGAATATATACAGTGAGACACATAAGTATTTGGACACTCTCTGATGTAAGTTCTCCCATTTAGAAAGCATGCAGGGGTCTGACATTTTCATCTTCGGGGCATTTCTTTTGTAAAAGACAGAATCTGTTGCTGAACAACATGAAGTCTCAGTTCCTTCCATAGATTTTCTGTTGGGTTTAGATGTGGAGACTGGCTAGGCCACTCCAGAACCTTGATATGCTTTTCAAAGCGGACAGACTCTTTGCAACATTTTTTACCTATTTTGGGACGATTTTTCACTCGTGCGACAATTTTGGAGATGGGTCTAAGTTTCAGCTCAGTAGTGTGTCGTGGAGTGTACATGGGGTAACGAGAAGCGATTAAGATAAGATAAGATATCCTTTATTAACACCATTGACCAGCTTCAGATCAACAATCGTAGGATCACAAGAAAATCAACCTTGTTTGAAATCCTGGTCGCTCTGTAGAAGCAATGCCACGAGCCCATTTGACATTATCTCTCAGACTGTCCATGTACAAACAATGTTTGTTGTTGAACACGGGGCATCTCTACTTCCGGACTCTTCTTCTCCTCCACCTTTTATGTTGTGCTTCTGGATACAGGAGTCTGAGGCGCTGTGGGTGGACGTACAGTGTGAGACTCAGATCACATAAGACCATCAGGTCATGTAGTGTGAGGACATGAGCTGTAACTTTTGACCCTAGAGATTCACTCGTACAGTCTGAGCAGACGCTGCGTATCCACCACTGAAAACATTCCAGTGTCTGCTCGCCTTTACAGAACCACTCTTTGGTTTTTCGGCCTGTGTGCTTCAGGTCATTGTTTAAGACCCAGGCACAACCCATCTTGCGAGGAGGGTTGTTTACCTAAAATCCTGTTCATCTTCTTCATAACACAGTTCAGTCGTCCTGTCCCATGTGCAGAAAAACACCCACCGGTTTCACTGTCGGGATGGTGTACTTGGAATCGTACTCATCGTTCTTCTTCCTCCAAACACAGCGAGTGGATCATTCTGGACAACATAACTACATCGCCATGGAGACAGGCAGCTTCTACCAAAAAACTAAATTAAGTATCTGAACAGATCCAATTATTAACATGACCACAATATTGTACCCAAAGCTTTAGTAAAATGATGATGTCAGTGTTACTTTTATCAAAACTAATCAAAGGGAAACTTCTGAATTGTGTCTCAAAATGGCGGCATGTAGGTTCCACACTCACACAGCGACAAAGATGAGATATTTTTAGAATTTCTGTAGCAGAGTGAGACCTCCTGCCGTCGTCAATACAGTGGAAATCAAAAACATCTGATCCAGTCTTTTGTGCTGTGTAATCTTATATTAATATTAATGTTCAGTCTAGTTTTAACTGTATTTAAGATGCCTGTGGGTGAATGTAGTCCAAGGTCAGCGCGCACAAGACTTTGACGGCCCCGGTGCATCATGGGAAGTGCTTTGTCAACACGCAGGGCTGATTAAACACATTAGGATGACACTTTTGGAAATACAGCCATTTGTCGTTGTCAGCGCGGCGTCTCTCGTTGTTGATGTATGTGCGTTCTTCTGACTGGATTGATTTTATAATCAGGAAGTGTAATGTATATGTGTATAAGGCCGGTCTCCACTTGTATGACCGTGTTTTCAATGACAAACAGCTCAGCTCAGACGTGGACTTCCATCTCTGTGTGACTTTAATGTTTAGTTTGGAGACTTTTTTATGTGTGACAGTTCTTGTGTTAGATATTTATCATAGTTTTACACCAGTTAAGTTGCAAATTATGGAGAAATTGACAAATAAAAGTTGAAAATTTTAGTAATAATTTCAGTTCTATAACAGAAAGTGTCGTCAAAAAGCGAGAAAATGCAAAGACAAAAAAACACATGACTGACAGTTTCCTAAAGTTAAAACAATAATTAATCAAAACTACAAGATATTATCAAGATATTATTATCAGGCAGCACAGTCGCCTTAACATCGAGGCAAGAACGTGGCAGGTTCTGTGTGGAGTTTCTCCCTGTGTCTGGGTGATTTCCTGCAGACACTCCCTTTTCTCCATCAACCAATTACATGCAGGTTAAGGAAGGCTTGGTGGTGGTCGGAGGTTGAGGCACCAGGTGTTTAGGTGAATCACTTCTGCTGATCACTGAGTGGAGAGGGAGGTTTGCTTTGTAAAGTAATTTGTGATATCAACACAGAAGATGCACTTGTAGAAAGGGCTGCCGCTGATTGACACAAGCCGTGGCAACAACACAAGCCAGCGCTGTTGTCCACTAACTACAAGAGTTTATCACTGTGAGGAAACAAATGTTCTACTGCTAAATCAACATTTGTGAATGAAATTCGACCCTACGACCCTTAAATGTTAGTTTCAAGAGAGTGAAAAACACTGTCTCAAGCTTGAGGAGACGTCTGTCAGACCGGTTCAGACCTGATACAAACAGTTTTAACCAAAGATGTTTCCCCAGCTAAGCAGATGGACAGCGTCTCTTTCTGCATGGGACATGTGCAGTAGAGCAGAAAGTGATGTCGATCCTTCTGTAGGGATTTAGAAAAATTCAATTAAGATATTGTGTGCTAGATCAGATCTGTAACGTGGTTTTGAGTCTAAAACTTATCTTATTAACTTTGTAGTTTATAAAACTGCAAAAACTGTTTTGTTTTATACTAAAATGTAGGTCTTATGCTCATGACTCACCACAGAGCTGATTAACTCCATTAATGCAAGATGGTTCAAATATGTTTAAACACAAATACAAACCTTTATGTTTTTAAAAAGATAGCGCTAATGTAACCGGCTAAAAGACCACAGGAACTTTGGTTTTAGTTGTAAATTTGTAAACTTAAAATTACAGAACTTTGTGACAAAATCAGACTGCTGTGTTCCTTCTCAATAAAATAATGAAGCATTTAAATTCTCCTAGACAGAGAAAAGCAGCGTTCTAATTGGCTGCGATCGGGTGGTTCCCTCCAGTTTCACTTTGAGTAATTGTAATTGTATTGTATGAGTCCTGAAGGTTTAGTTGAACAGTTTTTTAAACTTGACCTTCACTGAGAGATAATTCTGCTCAAAGTAAAGTCCTCTCTGTTGATCTTAACTTTAGTCATTCTTTCTCTTTGATTCTGTGTCCGTCTTTCAGTCATTTCCAGCCTTCATTTTCTCTCGTTAATCAGACATAGTTCGTCACCTGGATGTATCTGCACAGACAGCTCGGCGTGATTACCGACTCATTATGTTAAATTAATGTACGCACTGCGGCTGTTTAATCACATCAGAGTATGTTTAGCTTGTCCTGTCGTTTAACACAGTTTGTATGTGTCCAGAGTGTTTAATTTAGTGTTTATATTGCACCCAGAACACACTAACCACAGAACCCACAAAAAAAAAACATAAACGGACAATCATGAACCACAAATCATCACAAAAACCAGACTTTTCTCTTTTCAACAGCTTGTTTCATTTGCTTTCAGGTTCACTTGCTTTATATTGTGAGACCTGAGTCCCTGCTCAGGAACAATTTTAGAACTCAAACAGAAAAACCGTATTTGATTTTTAACATGTGAGCACATGGAAAATGTATAAAAAAATATAAACATCGACTGATTTCATCTTTCAATTTCAGTGTTTGACAGACAGAGAATTACCAATCAGAGGCCGACAGATGTCCATAATTAATATTTACGTCCAGGATAAGATCCACATGAGAAAGTCTTTCATTTACTCTACACGTGTTCGCGAGAAGAAAAGATTTTCCTGGAAATCTCAGGCATTCTTAATTGACATCGATGGCCACTTGCTTGTGCCACCCCTGTTCCAAAGGTCTCTGGTGTCTTGCAATTAAATTAGCAATCAGTTGCTTAATAAAAATGGTCCGGTAATCAGCTAACAATCGTCCGGGAGCGTGATCACAGTAAAATCAGTACTTTACCCGAAATATTGTACCTGGACAGTTCGTTTTTCCTTCCAGCGAAAATTGTTGCCTAAAATGGATTTAAACTACACATCAGGCGGTCCCTCTTATCCAGCAAATATATACCAATTCGGCTAACAAAAAGTATGATAATCTATTCGTCAGATTAAGAAAATTTAAAACAGACACGAGTATAAACCACCAAATAACGAGAAGTTACCTATTAAAGCTAAGTACCAATTAAAAAAAAAAAAAAAAAATTAAAAAAGACAAAAAAGCAGTAAAAACATTCATAAAAAAATCAGAAGGAAAGTAGAAAAACCCATATGTAAAATGTGCTTCTGCCCTAGAGATATCCAAAAACAGAAACAACCATTAAAATGTGCTTTTACAGCATTTAATTTAAGTCTCATTTTCAGATTGAACATGACAATCAAATCAGAGTCGAAACTTCTTGATTTTCAGAAACGTTGTCCAGTTGACAACTTTGAAGACTTTCTATGTAAAAATAAAAGGAAAACGTAACACTGGGCTGATATTGACAAAAATCAATATCTGGATAATTTTTTTTACATATCTCGATTACGATATTCGGACAATATCTCAAACCAAGCATCAAGCATGTCTTTAAATGTCTTAGCTGAAGTTTAATCGGCTTGACTTGATAAACTACCAATCAATTAGTCGACTAAAAACAAAACTGTCTCAATCATTTGACCAATTATCTGACCTAAACTGCTCTCACAAGACCACAAACTCAGATTATCTACTCAAAGAAAAACAAGTTAGATTTTGGTCTAAATGACAATCGACCAATCAGCTGCTTCGTTTCTTCTCCAGTCTGAATGTGTGAGGTCATAGGTCGAGGTCCGAGGTCTTTCTCTGTTTTTAATGTGCAGCAGACTCTCACTTCAGGGTCTTGCCTCTTCATTATTCTGACAGTTTCGTTGTTTTAACCTTGATTATCTAACCTACTTTTCCATCACGTTCGCTTCCATCTGAACTGGATCTGAATAAAACATACAGAGAAATGTATAAATCTGGACTTTCCAAGAATTAAATGACACGAATACAAATGTAACAGTTAAGATTTCATTCCTCGGATCATGTGAAGCCTTCCTGAGTTTACATTGTCTGCTTTATTTGGGTTGATTCTTCATGTTTGAGTATTGTTGTGTTGTCCTGCAGCTGAAGCTCAAGTGCTCAGAAATGTCTTGTTTTCACCTACCACCTATCCCCGCCCACTCAGCCTGTATTTAATTGTGATTACTCCAAAATCTAAACTGATATTCTGAGTGCGTATTTAGTTACTTCCCAACACGAAAAACACGATGGATTCAGATGTACCATGAATCCACTTTCAAGCCAAAAACATGTTTAAAATGCTTAAAGTGAAGTTCAAACCCTAAACTAAACACATTGAAAGGTTTTGAGATAAGGGCAAAGACTAGGTTTAACCCCGGACTCACACTGGCATCCAGTCCAACTCCGGTGCAGTCACCGGGACGGTCTTGTTACGGTGGGTGATTCACATTAGCTTGGTGGTCTTTTCCACATTGGTACAGGTCAAGTCAAAGCAAAGAAATAGACTGGATGTTGAACATGATTTGAGAATAGCCGTCCACATCAGCACAGATATAGATAAATTGTAAAGTCAAAGCTTGACCACAATAGTCACTTAGTTGTATGTGACAGACTTTTATGTTGTCTGTATTCAGTTGGTGTTGTTTAGTGGTGCAGCTTTTGTTTGTATTTGCATTTAAGCTGCTGATTAAATCACTTAAAATTGCACTTGGCACATTAAAGGCCAGCCCACACCAAAGCGCGCGCCAGACCAAGCGTCAACACTCACCAATGCTCGGCGTTATTATTCAACGATTCGCGCTCGTAGTGGGTGAGTAATATAATATTTTTCCAAAATAACGAAAAGCTTTCCTTGTTCATCATTGTTAACGAAATTGCGCCGATAAGTTAACTACTGTACTTATATAAATCGTAGAAGAAGAAACTACGGGTGCCGGCAGGTCATTTCCTGAGCGGCGCCGCAAGAAAACAAACAAACCGAATCACGGCGCGTTGTAAAGCGCCGTGCGAGCCGGTGTGTGTACATACATAGAAATTAACGGAGCGCCCAATTTGCCGTGCGCAGAGCGTCCCGTGTGCGGTGGCTTTAGTGCTTGTATGTTATTGTTCCTGTTGCATTCAAACACAGTGTTTGCTTGTGTTTTGGCATATAGGCAGCTGATTACCATTGCACAAGGACAGCAATCTAAAAATATATGTTTCAGAAATACATTTTTGTGGTAGGTCGCGCCTTGATGAGTGGTTTGTTCGGTGGGTCCCAGAGTGGCACAAGTTGGGAACCACTGCTCTATGATACAGCAGGTAAGCGAGGTCGGCAGCAGAGCCTGTGGCTGCAGCAGGACTGCAGACCACCAGTAACTAATGTGAGTTACCCACCGTAGCTAGACCGCTTTAGTGACTGCAGTTGGACTGGATGCAGTGTGAGCTCGTGGTCATTACGTCACAGAGTCTAGAACTGACATGAGCCAAAAGCGACAGCCACTGACCCACAGCACCTCTGCCCGGGCTCATGAGCACAGCCAGTGGACTAATGGACATTTCTAAGCTGTTTTTGTTCAATTTTGAGATTTGTAACAAACAAACAAAACAAATACAAATTACTAATCTACATAACTTAGAATTTCTTTTTAAATTCTCAAAAAACACAGCATGTCTCCTTTAAGCATATTTTCCATAATTTAAAAGTAAAAGGACACGTACCTCTGTGTTGACTCCAGAAGTGTCCCTGTCGCCGTCACCTGCCGCTCTGACAGGTGCGACCTCAGAAGGAGCTTAAATCTGCCGAGGACGAATCAGCTGTGAGCTCTGTCAACTTTGCACAGAAGCAGCATTAAACTCGTCCTGCCTGTCATTTGTTCCTCTGTAAGTCACATATTTAAGGAGGAAATGTTTCTCTTTATCAAACGACAGATGAAGTTCCAGTTTTGTCCTTGGACCGTCTTAAAAAAGTGTCTCAAAGTGAAGCCAGCTGATCCAAGGAGAGCTGATTTACATTGAACTGTGGAAGGTTAAGACTGACAGCTCCGCCCCCTGTGGCTCTAATCCCGCCCACAAGCTGTTTGGAAAATGCTTCATGTTTCATTAACATTACTTACAAGTCAAACTGTAAAAAAAACTCAGACGTTGGCAAACTGTGGCCCGAGGGCTGTTTGTGGCACATTTTGGAGAATAAGTGTTACTCTTTATATTTCTTTTATTTGATTGACTTGGTTATAGAGCACGTGTCTTTGCTGGTTGTTCTAATATTGTCACATAAAGGTAAATGGACAAAAAACATGCCACAATAATGTTAATTTATTACGCCAATTGTCCAGGCTCGATATGGCCCATGGGAAAAAATAATTGTCCACACTGTTATAAACCAAACCAGACTTTTTTTTTTTTTTCGAATTTAATTGATTTTAAGAGAAGTAAGCCTTAAAGTAATTGTCCAAGTAAACAAAAAAAACAAAAAAAATTTGTTTAACTCTTCTGCGTACACAGTGTTTTTTAACCTTGACATGTTTTTCAAATTCACTGGATTCTAAATAAAAAAGATTTCTGTAATTTTCTGCTTCGTTCCTTGCCTGAGTCTGGTCACCACTCTCTCTCCTTATCTCTCCTCCTTCTTTCTCTCTCCTCTCTCTCATTCTCTCATTTCTCTCTCCTCCTTCTAACTCTCTCCTTTCTCTCTCATTCTCGATCTCTCCCTCGCTCTCTCCTTTTTTCTCTCTCTTCTTCTCTCTCTCCTTTTCTCTCTCTCTCTCCTCTCTCTCATTCTCTTTCTCTCGTTCAGTAATGACATTGAACAACACAAAATTTCACATTCACGTGACTTTTTTTCTTTCAAACAACTACGACATTAATCGAAGAAAATAGTCATCCAGTTAATCAATTAGCAAACCATCATATACATATATTATTTATTCTTCTCATACTTTATACTTTAATTTGAAAATGCACAGCACTCTTTGTAAAAATCATCTAAAATCCCGTTCTGTTTGTGTTTCCTCAGTTTACCCAGCGGACCCGGACTACTACGGCCGCCCGACGGTGCAGGAGTTTCCCACCTTCGACATCACCTCCTCCCCGTCCAACCACTCCACCCTCGACTCCAGACGTAACTCCCGGTTCGGCGGCTTCCCCTTCCCCCTGGAGCGAAGCGACCGCCGCGCCCCGCTGCCGCCCTGCTACAGCAACCAGAACCTGGACGACTTCCTGGGACCGGACGGACTGCCCTTACCCACCAACCGCTGCCCCAACGAGTACACGGCCATCAGCTACTACCCCGCCAAGCACCAGCAGCAGCAGCACGCGCGCAGCCTGGACAACGTCTCCAACGGCTACAAGCGCCTGAGCATGCGTCTGAGCGTGGCCATGCCGTCCTACGCCGAGAGCCAGGAGGTCACGCCCACGGTAAACGGCACGAACGCCAACGTGTCGCCACAGGTGCCCAAACCGCAGACACGGACTCACGGCTCGGGGCAGAGGACGTGCGACGGAGGGAGCATGGTGGGGAGTGACTACGGCAGCTGCGAGGAAGTCATGTTCTGAGACTGAAGAGAAGTAGAAATGTGACGAACAAGCAGCTGTCGGGGTCAAAAGCAGGTTCTGAATCTACCGCAGGAGTGTCCAAACTTTTGAAAACGCACATGAAGCGGACGGCTGTGAAGAGAATCATTCAAAGTTTTGCGTTTGACCCAATTTAAATGAACCACAAGACTTTAAATAAGACGCTGGACACTCATTTTAGGCTGATGTAACGTCAAAAAGTTTGCTGTTTCGACTACGATAAAAGAAGTGCTCAAATTTGACTTTAAAAAACTAAACATTTTGTAATTTGGCCAATCAAGTAAGAAGTCCGTGGGCCGCAGTTTGGACATGTCTGACTCTGAACTACCGGATGCATTACTGCAGCTCTGACATGGACAGACAAGCAACAGTAACAACAGTAGAACTGCCATACAAGTATTGTAAAAATGATTTGTGGAAATAAATTGGTACAAGAAGCTGGATCTTCTTGAAGTGGAAAACGTCACGTGGCCAATGTTAACACACAGAGACAATCATTCATTCACCAGAGGAATTTTATAGATATAAACTGACATACACAGTGTTGGGGAGAATACTTGTACCTATGTATTCCATTACAAAATACTGAATACTCGGTACTTGGGTAGTTTCAAGCATTTTGACTAATTTAATCTCTAACTAACTTATGATCAATATATCACGACCTTTCAATCCGGTTTTCGAAAATGTCACAACGTATTTTTTTCAGCCATAGTTAGAGAAGTTTACATCTTAAAACAAGTTAGCAACAATGTAAAAAAAAATATTAAAAATACAGTCCATTTTATTCTCGTCTTTATAAAACTATTGGAATTACAACCAATAGTTTTGACACTAAAACACTTGTTTTGTAGTCAATTATGGCAAAAATGTATTCTGCTGAAGCCTTCAAAAACCTACAAAGCAACACTTGTGTAGAAACTAAATAAGTATACTCTAGAACAGTGGTCCTCACTATTTTTTAAAGAAGAGCCACAATGTCAGATCAAAAAGGAGAAAAACATCAAAAAACAAAACAAAAAAAACAGGCCAGCGCAGATTAGAAAATGGAATGTTTGTATGTGTCAAATAGAACGTAAATATGTGTTAATAAGTCTGAAATTTAATATTATTTTGTGTATTATAAAAATATACATTTCAATTTGACGTGTAGCTTATTTAATATATCATTTATATTACTGTGGTCAGGTCATTTTACATTTAATATAGCAAATTAAGTGCGTCTGGGACTAGATTTTTTTGCAATCAACTTTTAAACTTTTTAGAACTAGTTTACTCTGGGTTGATCCTATCACTACGAAATAAAAACTGGGACTGAATTTAGACTGTTCTCTGTCAGAATAGGTCTGCTACAAGTCTGTGTGATATTTTACTACAGCTGTTAAAAGATACACAACTTACCAGGAGAGTCTGTGCGTGCTGTGGCTGCATTAGGAAATCATTAGGCACAGTCTGAGTGCGTCACTTCATTCATTCCTTAGATTGCCAAAACTTTTATTTTGCTTAATATCAGATTATAGCGGGTGAGCTCACAGCTCTGTGCATGTCTAAAAGAATGTAGCTGATACAAGACGTGGTTTCGCTTGGTCAATGAGCAGGCAGGGTGAAGCCGGGACGATATGGAGCAATGGATACAGAGCACCTCGAGCCACAAGTTAGGTTCTCAGAGCATTGAAGAACACGGCTCTAGAAGGAAATAAAACCCAAATGAGTAGAAAAATAATGAGAGCAGGTTAATAAGTAAAATACAAGACTATTTACCAGGGGCCCGACACTGAAGTTTGTACCTTGGGCTCAGAATTTGGTGCTACGTCCCTGCAAATACTCATAAATAGCATTCTGTTTCTCCCCAACACAGTGTATATAAGCATGTTTTTGGAGGTGAGAAGAAGCTGCAGTAACACAGGCAGAAACATGCAAACCCCAACCAGAGAGACCATGAGACCTGAGATTCGAATCCACAATCTCCTTATTGGAAAGCCAGAGCAAATATTTGTACCTTAGCACTTATTAGCCATATTCTATCAGCTCGGTTGGTTTGTGAGTAATTATTCCACATCAAACTGCGGGGCTGTGGGAGAAAAGCCGCTTCGCACAGTTGGATTTTGTCTGCACAGCTGGAGACGCCGTGTTCTGTGTGAAAATCTCCGTGTTATTTATTTGTCTAAAGACGCGCGCGGTCGTCCTGCTGCGCTGAACCCCGGGAGGTAAATCCAGAACAAAGAGTCTGGGTCGCTTCTAATACTGCCGCGCTTTCTCGTTTGTTTTCAAGGCCAGAGATGTTGTACAATGTCTTCTTTTTAATAAACAGGAAGCACTAGATTTCCAACAATCTCTTACTTTGACAGCCTGGTGGTTCTTTTGTAACTCAGGAGAGATTATGAAACGTGGGAGCGCATGTTGACGTTAAGCCCGGTTTGAGAGAAGAGTTTAATCCTGTTGTTTGCTTTGACTGAAGGGCTGGATCCTCAGAAGGTGGACGTTTCACCATGTTTGTGTCACTTTTGTTCTCACTCAGACTTGTGGAGAATAATTATAGCACAGTTTTGATGTGGACGCTGAGAGGATGAGATATGAAGTGCAATGAGCTGCTTGATTATTTGCCAATGAGTTCAGAAAACTGTTCTTATGCCATTGGCAAATTTTAGTTAATATTTTTACAGACCAACATTCATCTACGAAAACACAGTTGAAAATCAAAGATTCTGTGATACAGGAAAAATAGGATTTCCTGCAATTACATCATAGATGTACTGCTCCATACTGCAAAAATGAATTTCAAGACAAGATAAAGTGCTTATGTAGGATTAAACTTAATTTCAAGCATTTGACAAATTTAACCTTAGCATATTTTCCTTGTTTAAAGTGTTTCAGACTGATTTCAAGACATTGCTTTATTTGCCAGTGGGTTAGAAACTGTTCTTATCCCATTGCCAACATTTTTGTTCTTATTTTAAGACGAATTCTCTATAACAAGTTAAAATGTCTTGAAACCAGTGAAAGATTCTACCTTAAATAAGCAATTAAATCTTATCCAGTGAAAACAGCTCAAACTGGATTAAAATTCCAATTCCTATCATTTAAGCAAGTCTAGATTTATAGTTTTTGCAGTGATAGTGCATCATCTGCAAGTTGTTTTGATTCATTGCTGCAACATCCAGTGCTTTAAAGCAAAACTACGCAGCTACAGCAGTAATGCACCTTCAACAGCTCATGTAAAACTAACCAACTGAATCGAAACATTTTAAAACATTTTAGAAAGTGCTTCAAACCAACGTGTCCTTGTACACAGACCTCGGAGCAGTCTGAGTGTTTAGAAAGAATCCATAGAGAGTCTATTTTTTACAAAGGTTGCAAGTCATAATACGAACATTCTCGCGTGATCCATGTGAATCTGCGCAGCTTTGGGTAAATAAATACAAACCACAGTGGACACAGTGGAGGCGTTAAGCAGCAAAAACACATCTGAACACATTTTACACTGATGCAAACACTGCAAAAGGAGTCAGGGAGAGATGTTGCTGCAGTTACTAAAGTTTCTACCTGAGAAAGCGAAGAGAGTTGACACACGCTTCAAAGTCTGTGCTAGCTCTGTTTGTCCTCAGCTTCATAACCATCAAATTCCTCGTGTAGTTTCTCAGGTCTGAGTGGTGCGTTCACTGTAAACTCGTGCATTTGTGTTTATGGTCGTCGTGTGAACCTGGTGAAAACTATTCAAACGTGTCTGACAGACTTCAAACAAACAAATGTAAAGTATGTGATGTGACGTCTGTGAGCCGATGAATGTGTCGTGACATTTCCAAAGTGTAAAGTCGTTTGTTTTTTTGTGTTGAAATAGTTTATTTTTGTACAATGTGGGCCTCCCCATGTTCAGCCTCAGTTTCTCTGTGAGAGAGTTTAAGCAGAGCCATGTTTAATGTTACATTTACTGTTCACAAGTATAAATGAATAAAGACTTTATTGTAAACTGTCTGCTTCTGTGTCTCGCCACAAGATAAACACGACTGTAAATGTTCAGTTCAGTTGTTTGTGCAGCTCAAAATCACAACAGCAGTTATCTCAGAAGACTTCACATGATTGTTGATTTAGCAAACAAAATCAAACAAAGAAATATAAAACAGAAGCGTTAAAAATCAGAAAGAATCATTCAAAAATACAGAGCCAGATTGTCCAACAACAAACAGGCTGATGGATAATTGTCCCAGAGCATCTAATGTCCTAGACTTTCCTTCTCAGCAAAGAAAATCTCAAAAATAAAAACAGAGGGAAAAGAGAAACCTGGAGGAGAACTACATTGAAAGAGAGATTCACTTCCATGGACAGACAGAGTGTAGATGTGACTAACGGGCTTATCCCACTACATGCATCTCCGCTCCGCTCCGTTCCGACTGCCGGATCAACTGCGCAGCTGTTTTAATGAATGAAGACCGTTCCACATCCTCCGTGTGCGCTGCGCAGGGCTCCGCCTCAGCTCCGTCGCTCCGTCGCTCCGTCGCCGTACGACCAAAATACGCATCAAGGCTATTTTCTTCTCCGCCCGAGTCTGTCAAAGTCAATCTCCGCCAATCAAAACGCACCAAACTGAAAAAAGAAAGTGAACTATGTCCGGAATTACAAAGTAAAATCACTCCGCACGTACTTTGTCTTGATCAGATAACGAAAAGTTCGTAGTTTAACATAAAGTTTCTTTGATATTTGGACACAGCAGGCTGTTAACTACATAATATGTCAGTGACACATGGACAGGACAACGTTCGTGCTCGTAACAGTTTAAAGCCTCTTTACCCTCCGCGGAGGAGGAAAGCACGTCCTTCTGTTGTGATCACGTGAAACACAGGGGTTGTCTGTGCTCCTGATAGAGTTATTTGATGTTCAACGGGGACTTTTATTTCACAAACTCGTGTTTTTGGCGCATGCTCTTCTTGAGCTCCTCGGGGCAACGCAGCCCTGCGGAGCGGACTGGAGCGGAGACAGTGGGCGAGGGTTCTGCGGCAACTTTCGGAGGTGGACCGGGGCGGAGCGGAGCGCAGATGTATGTAGTGGGATCCCCGCGACTGACCTGATGTAATTAGAACTTAAAGTCATTGGAGCCAGAGACCGGTTGGAGCCAGACGGGAAACCATTCATCTAGCAGGACGAGGACGGAAGCATAGTTTAACCAAAAGTCTGTTTAACCAAATATTGTTTCAAACTGGCATAACAAGCACCACCAGTATAGAGGGATTCTGAGTCACATCACTTTATGCTCTATGCACAAAAGACACTGTCCGTCTAGCTGGCTGGGGAAACTTCTTTGATAAAAACAATAAAACGAGACGAGAGCAGCTGTTTGGATCAGGTCTGAACCAATCTGACAGACGTCTGGCTCCTGAAGCTTGAGACAGCGTCACTTGAATGTAACGTGTTTGACTCGTAAAGACTAATTTCATTCACATATGTTGATTTAGCAGCATAACTTTTGTTTTCTCAGTGATAAGTGACAGCTCTTTCTGCTTTTGTGCAGCTCCCGTGTTGATAAATAATCCTTCTATAGTTGTCTGAAAAAAGACTGTGGAAAAAGTCCTCCTAAAATTTCTTTATCTGTAAAAGTACAAATGTATAATGTAAGTTTACTTCATTGAAATTAAAAACTCAAACTTGATGTAGCAGCATTCTAGAGTGTGTCGAGTGCAGGCGCAGTTGCATTGGTATCAGCTAGCTTGAGTTCATGATAAAGGGCTCACCAGTCCGTGGGAATTAGGCCTTTTCCTGTACATGAATGTTTTCTTTAGCTGAAACTTGGACCTGATGCACCAGCAGCATTCACTGTTTTGTTTGTGACAATTGTGACTCTAGCTCTGTTACTGATTGTGCTCAGTGCAGTCACCTGTTTGCTCCTGCTCTGCTTCTCACTCAGTGACAGATCACCCTGACAGTGGGGAATATTTGTTACACGACACGGGAGATGTACGCAACCTGACAGCAGAAAGAGCCGTAGCTGACTGACACAAGCTGCAGCAACAACACTACCTGCTGTTGTCAGCTAACTACAAGAGTTTATCACTGTGCAGAAATAAACACTATCAACATTTCTAAATGAAATGTGTCTTTACGACTCAAACGTTATATTCAGGTGAGTGAAAAGCTTCAGGAGACAGACGTCTGTCAGACCAGTTCAGACCTGATCCAAACAGCTGCTCTCGTCCCGTTTTGTTGTTTTTATCAAAGAAGTTTCCCCAGCTACCAGATGGACAGCGTCTCTAACCCACATGAGCAGTAGAGCAGAAAGTGACGTCGACCGATGGGCTTTACAGTGGCATGATCATAATTCAGTATTGGTTTAATCTTGTGGTGGTTAAAAACTACAAAATGTTGAGGATTTAAGACTGTTCAGCTGTTAATATTCAACAACACAGCAGGACTGCACTGGCTTTAAGAGGAAAAAAGTAACTAACATGATTTTTAAAATGTAGGAAGTCAACTCATCTCACAGAAATGTGTGTTTACCACCTATATTCTCTTTTTTTTTTTTTTTTTTTTTTTGCCTTGAATAAACGCTTGCTTCTTTCTTCTAAACTTAAACCTAAAGACGTCTTATGTGTCTTCAACCAAAACACCTCTATAAGACGCTAAGAACATGTTTTTCACAACATGCAACAGACAGTCGTACAATAGAAAAGCCTAAAACACACTCATGATTCAAGCCAACTTATCGCAGTGTTAAAGACAAACAATCCTTCACAATCTTCTTATTGGGAAGTTAATGTTAAGAAGAGTTATTGTTTAATTAAAGAAACACGACTTGCTGTTTTCGACACACTCAAAAGTTTTTGTTTTGCATCGTTTTGGAGACAGAAACAAGAAATAATTTGACCCCAAACTCTCACAGTGTTTGTAATGGATGTGAGGCCTGAGGCGAAACACGACACAAACAGGTTTTATAGATCCGCTCCGGACTCGTCTCTCGTTTCTCACGTTGTTCGGCTTTTCTAGGAAGCTGCGTGGAAAGTTTGTTGTGAAAAGATGAAAAGTCTAAACTCCAGGTGTGATTGAATGAGCTCAAAACGTCTGGCATTGCTCCTAATTACGTGTTAGATGTAATCACAATTTCATGATAAAACATACATAGCTATAAAGTCAAACTGTATTTTTATGTCCCCTTGATCTCTGAAGTATTAACACATGCACAGTACAGTTGGAAGCACTGTTAAAATCCTCAGAAACATCTTTGGAGTCAGTTCAGGCCAATATAATAACTGTAGCCACATGAAGATTAAAGTCTCCATCTGTCATTGTTCAGTGTCCTTGTGTTCAGTCTAAACGCCGACAGGCTCTGCTTTGTGGAAAATTGCACACGTTCATTAGAGCTTACACCAGACGCTCGCCTGCTCACACCTGGATCCAGGTTTGTTGAGTTTAGACGCAGCATCACACACATTTGACAAAAGGTCAAAGGAGGAGAACATCTCAACTCACACAAATCGCTTCATCTCTCTTCTCTTAGTCGCCGATTGTTCTTCCTACTGTTCAAGAAGAGTGAAATATGAGTCCAAGGCTCTAGTGCAGTGGTGCCAAACTCATTTTGACAAAGGGCCATATCGGCATTGGGGGTTGTCCTCGAAGGGCCGTTTGTAACTGAAATTAACCTTACTAATCTTTGACATAATATAAATAATAGTTGTATTTGTTTATTGTATATTTATTGAAGTGACGATTACTGAATTTACATCTACAATAATCTGAAAAACTACGTACTCATTTCAGACGAATCATTGCATTAGGTTAAGACCCCCAGATTACTCCTGACACAAATGAAAAATTAAAGTAAAGCAGATTCACGGAGAACGCTCATATAATGAGTTGAAAGCCACATCAGACCGCTGCATTCTCCGGGAAAGATTGACTTCATGCAGATTCTTTCCACAGACCCACGTGGCTCCCGCACCCGCACTCCTCAGAGGTTAAAAACATTTTAACGGCAATTATTTTTTTGATGCAAATTGATCGTATGCCTAATTTTCGCCATTAAAACACTAATGGCGCGAGGTTCATAGGAAAACAAAGAGCACCAGTAGAAAGAGGCCTAGACAAGGCTCTGCTGGATCACTTTTGTATACTTTAGTAACTTTTCCACTTGGTCGCACGACTGTCTGAGCGGATGTGTGTTTGTTTGTTTGCCTCGGCTCTATCTGTGAGTAGCTCAATCAGATGATGATGAGGCTGTTCCTTTGAGCCTAGGGTGTTTCCACTTTCCCGGGTCTCAATAAACTCGCGGTCCATCATCACTAAATGTCATGTTTGTCCACTCAAGTTGTTGAAAATATTCAGTATCCAGAATAGTCCTTCAAAACTCCGTCAAAAACGTTCAAACGAAACAAAAAGAGGAACACTTTATGGACCTCCAAACAAGAGTAAAAGGTAGAAAGGTGCTCATTGGTGACAAACCAATCGTTTGTCCCCCTGATGAAGGCCAGTTGGCTGAAACGCTTTATAAGGTCCATTTTAACATGCCATAGTTAATAAAGGCATTTTATCTATAAGAGAGTGCCTTGGGTTTTTCTGTAAGTCGATGCAAAAACTTTAAAAGTTCTACTTTACCTGTTTGTCAAAGCCTGATCCTGTCAGATCTCAGAAGCTAAGCAAGAAAGGGCCAGGTTCGTACTTGGATGGGAGACCGCTGGAACACCAGGAGCCACAGTGGGATGACAAGAGTGGATTGTCGTTGTGTCCTTGGGCAAGACACTTAACCCACATTGCCTCATTCTGCGTACACTAGTAGTGATCCCTGACTGTAAGCGCTTTGAGTGCTTGTAAGGTGGAAAGCGCTATATAATAGAGACCATTTACTTTTGGCTCTGCTAGTTAGTGGTAAGACTTTATTAGTTGTAACTAACATTCCTGTGTTCATACACAATAAAAGCCTCATTATCTCCAGCTGCAGAAGGCGCTTTATTGTGAAAGAGCAGCGTAATAAATGCTTATAATGAGAGACGTCTCAATACCACGATTTGTCAGAATGTTATGGGAAAGCCTACAAAATATTATTTTATTCTTCAAGTTAGAGAAGTGCTTAAAACCAATGTGCTCGTCTGAGAGTCGCACGAGGCTGTGGAAAGAGTCTGTAGAAGTCTATTTCTCTTGCAGGACGCAGCGGTTTGATGATACTTTCATAACACGAGCATTCTCACTGAAATCCAGGTGAATCTGCGCGGCTTTGGGCAAAGACACTTTGAAAGAAACTTGCACATGTCCTGAACCAAACCCCCTCAATGTTCGAGAGGCGTTAAACACATTTGTGAACAATACCAGCGTGAAATGACTCACTTGTGTTATGAAAAATGTCTTAAATCTCATGGAAACGGAGCACAAACAAGTGTTGCAGCTGTATTTAGTCCAGTGCACTGTAGTTCATTTTTTTGTTTTTATTCACAAAAAACTAAGCTCCTGTTTGTGCCTCAGATCTGCTCATAACATTTCAATAATCTGATCTAACCGACAGAGATCAGGTAATAACGCTCCAGAGACATATAATATACGTTTACATTCATGTTCCAGCTCATTTTCCTTCATACATCCGTCACACAAACAAAGTCATTGACATAAACAACACTGGACTTGTGCTGTTATGTCTTTAGTCTCGTGTCCACGTGCGACCCGCCTTTCCGAGGAAAAACTACACGTGTTCTCCGACTCCACAAACCCATTTCCAGGCCATTGTCGTGTCTCGGGTTCGGAGGACGCAGCGGCGCGGGTCAAAGGTCGGCGGCAAACCTATTTTCTTTTCTAAAATGCGCGGATTGTGACGGCGTACGGCGATAATGCCGGAGAATTAGCCTGACCCACTTCCACGTGCGGCGCAGGAAACGGGAAAGACAATGAGCGAGGTGAGATCGTCTGGAAAATGAGGTCGGAACAGGACGGAAATTAAATGTGAATAAAAGAGTTAAATGTGGAGAAATAAATACAGAATGTTTTAGGTTTGATTAGATTCATGTTTACTGTAAAAAAAAAAAGAAAAAAAAAGTTTTAAGGTCAATGAGTTAAAGCAACTTTGTGTTGATGTAACTTGACAATGTGGGACACAGAGAAACAGAAAGAGAAAAGAGAAGGAGAAAAAAGAGAGAAAGAAAAAAAGAAAGAACGGGAGAAGAGAGAAAAGATGCAGAGAAGGACTGAGAAAGAGAAAAAGCAAGAGAGAGAGAGAAAGGGAGAGCAAGAAAGAAAGAAAAAAGAAAGAGGGTTGGGGGAGGGAGGTAGGGAGAGAGACAGACAGATGGAGGGAAAGAGAGAACAAGTGGAGAGAGAGAAGAGAAGAGAAAAGAAGAAAGATAGGAAGAGAGAGAGAGAAAAGAGAGTGAAGGACAAAGAGAGAGAGAGAGGAAAAAGAGAAATACCACTGTGCGACTTTCAGGAAATAACCACCACAAACACACTAGTGTTTAATAGTTCTGGTGTTTTCTGAGGAGCTGCGTCGGTGAACTGTGTCCAGTGGCGCCGCCCGCTGGTCAATACAGGAACTGAACACAACAGCAGCGGCAGCAGCAGCGCGTGGAGACTGGAACAGATGAGACACTGAAATGATTATAATTAACGACTTACTTTTGGTCCTATATGAGGTGTTTTTTAATTTTCTGATTAGTTATATATTTATTGGTAATTTAATAGTGTTTGGTTTGGAGTGTTTAGTTTTTATTCGACAAAAGAAACAGAAGAAAAAAGTAAAAAAGATTCACTAAAGTTTTGAGTGTGTTTAGTAATTAGATTAGTTTATGTATGAGAGAGAGAGAGAGAGAGAGAGAGAGAGAGAGAGAGAGAAAGAGAGGGAGTAGAGGGAGAGAGAGAGGAGAAAGCGTAAAAGAGGTCGAGAAAGAGAAGGAGAGAGGGAGAGAGAGAAGGCAGGTGAAGAAAATTAGGTGAAGGTGAAGTGAAGGTGAAGGTGAAGGTGAAGAAGAAGGTGAAGAAGAAGAAGAAGGTGAAGAAGGTGAAGAAGGTGAAGAAGAAGAAGAAGAAGGTGAAGAAGAAGAAAAGAAGAAGAAGAAGAAGAAGAAGAAGAAGAAGAAGAAGAAGAAGAAGAAGAAGAAGAAGAAGAAGAAGAAGAAGAAGAAGAAGAAGAAGAGAGAAAGAAAGACAGCGTGAAAGAGAGGAGAGAGACAGAAAGGGAGGAGAGAGGGAGTAGAGGAGAGAGAGAGAGAGAGAGAGAGAAGGCAGGTGAAGAAAATTAGGTGAAGGTGAAGGTGAAGAAGGTGAAGGTGAAGAAGAAGAAGAAGAAGTGAAGAAGAAGAAGAAGAAGAAGAAGAAGGTGAAGGTGAAGGAGAAGAAGAGAAGAAGAAGGTGAAGGAGAAGAAGAAGGTGAAGGAGAAGAAGAAGAAGAAGAAAAGAAGGAGAGAAAGAAAGACAGCGTGAAAGAGAGGAGAGACAGAAAGAGGAGAACGAGAGAAGAAGGTGAGGACAAAAGAAGAGGAAAATGGATAGAGAGAAGGGGAGGAGAAAAAGTGAGGTGAAAGAGAGGCAAAAACTGAGGGAGAGAGAAAGGGTAAAACAGAGAAGAGAAAGAGAGGGAGTGAGTAAGGAGGGAAAAAGTGTGAGAGAGAGAGAGAGAGAGAGAGAGAGAGAGGAGAGAGAGAGAGAGAGAGAGAGAGAGAGAGAGAAGAGAGAGAGAGAGATGGAAAGAGGGCGGAACATCACAGTCTGAGATGCAGCACATTACGCACAGCAGCTGGAACGAGAGAGCGAGCGAGCGCGAGAGAGAGAGAGAGGAGAAAGCGTAAAGAGGTCGAGAAAGAGAAGGAGAAAGGGAGAGAGAGAAAGCAGGTGAAGAAATTAGGTGAAGGTGAAGAAAATTAGGTGAAGGTGAGGAGAAGAAAGAAGGTGAAGAAGAAGAAGAAGAAGGTGATGAAGAAGAAGAAGAAGAAGAAGAAGAGAAGGTGATGAAGAAGAAGAAGAAGGTGAAGAAGGTGAAGAAGAAGAAGGTGAAGGTGAAGAAGGTGAAGAAGAAGTGAAGAAGGTGAAGGTGAAGAAGAAGAAGAAGAAGGTGAAGAAGAAGAAGAAGAAGAAGAAGAAGAAGAAGAAGAAGAAGAAGAAGAAGAAGAAGAAGAAGAAGAAGAAGAAGAAGAGAAGAGAAGAAGAAGAAGAAGAGAAGAAGAAGAAGAAGAAGAAGAAAAGAAGAAGAAAGAAGAAAAGAAGGAGAGAAAGAAAGACAGCGTGAAAGAGAGGAGAGACAGAAAGAGGAGAACGAGAGAAGAAGGTGAGGACAAAAAGAAGAGGAAAATGGATAGAGGAAGGGAGGAGAAAAAGTGAGGTGAAAGAGAGGCAAAAACTGAGGGAGAGAGAAAGGGTAAAACAGAGAAGAGAAAGAGAGGGAGTGAGTAAGGAGGGAAAAGTGTGAGAGAGAGAGAGAGAGAGTGAGAGAGATAGAGAGAGAGAGAGATGGAAAGGAGGCGGAACATCACAGTCTGAGATGCAGCACATTACGCACAGCAGCTGGAACGAGAGAGCGAGCGACGCGAGAGAGAGAGAGAGAGAGAGAGAGCTGTGCGCGCACGTTCCGTTACGCACAGCTGGAGGAGAGAAGAGAGGATGGACAGAGAGAGAGAAAAAGAGAGAGAGACTCGTAGCGTTAAAAGCCGCGGAGGAGACGCGGCAGAGCTCACAATGAATGAAAGACTCGCGGATAATAAAACGCTCTGGGATTTATTATTTTGTGAATGAAAACTCCGCGAAGGACGCATTTCTTTTACGCACAAGGACTTTATCCACGCACGTAAAGAGCAGAAGCACATCTCCAACAACACCTTTACCCTGAAAACCAACTAGTTTCCTTCGCTTCCACAACTTTGTAACGGACTTTACGCACGAGAAACCACGATTTCAAGGCACTTCCATTACGCGCGGCGATGTCTGAAACCAGAACTACTATTACGCGATCGAAAACTGACGCGTCTCAACAAGATTTAGAAGATCAAAACGCGTGCAGGACTATCACAAGAAGCTCACAGGATTGACTGACAATATTCATTCACAAAACGCGCGCGCTGGAGACTTAAAATCAACAAAATGTCACAAGTTCGGCGCTGGTTTTGACGCGCTGATTCCAAAGACAGATGCCAGAGACGCGAGCACGTTTCTCGGTTCAAAAGCAGCAATTCCTGGAGGTAATTTGTCAAGTTAAGTTTGGTCCGAATGAAGAAAGAGCAGCGTTGGATCTGCTGAACAAAAGCAAAATGACTCAAAACATTAGACTTACATCCAGAAGCTCCAGCGGTTCTGTCTGAGCTGCGAGCCCGGGATAGAGCACCTTCTCCGGCTTCTTCTGACTCTAGCTCACGGTGAGTGTCCGCGGAGGTTTTGTACATCATCTGTGTGAACTTTAGACCAAGTTTAGTCCAAAAACAGTGACTCAAGGCAGTGTTTTCCCATTTATTTGTCCCGAATTCTCCCTAATCTTTGTCTTACACTTAAAGGTCCGACTAACATGAGGCAAATAAATCGTTTTTTGTTGTATTTTGTCAATTATTACCACAGTATTTTCTTGTTTAGGCGATGTTTAAGTGGCAAACTCTATAAAATATTCACGATTTTGACCAAAATGTTCAAAAATAAACTGGCTAAATAAACTTAAAGTTGTCCATTCTGTTGCTTCATCTGACCAAATAATCTGACTTTAAAACTTTTGGACCAAAATGAGACTTGAATAAAAGAAAAAAAATGTACAAATTGGACTATAATTTGGCTCCTTAACCCTAGAGCACTATCGCCGGGTGAATTTCACCCGAGCAAATGTATTTACATGATTTCAATATGTTGCATTTTTCTGAGTGTCATGAGTCCCTGGAGCTTCACCAGTGTTTGTGACTTCTATGAAGGTGTTTCCCCAAAGCCCACTTTCTCCTACAGACCTGCTTCGGGTGATTTTCACCCGATGATAGTGAAAGAGGGTAATGTACGTTTTGGGTGATTTCACCCGGCGATAGTGTTAGTGTTTAAAATCAAGTGATCCTGCCACATGTCAAGGGTGACAATATTCAGACTCATCATATTTTCACCATATTTACAGTCCCTGGTCAACTCCAGCTGTCATTCTGTCGCAGGATTAGTGTCTCTGACATCTCAGCTCGTGAGGAACACAGGTTTGCTTTCGGGTGATTTTCACCCGGCAATAGTAACAGAGGGTAATGTACGTTTACTTTTTTTTTTTTTTTTTTTTTTGCCAAAGGCTACATTATGTAGTTAGCTATTTATATGAATTAGAAATATATCACAAAGTGTGTTTTCAAAGTGAATTCTTAGGTGAAAACAATATTTTTATCGAGTGAGTCATTTTTACACATGAAAAATACCAAGTTTTTGTTCCTCTCTCCTGTGGCTGTTTGCGTGCCCAGGAGTCTGTCCTTCACCAGGGAAGTCTCACATGTCTCAGGAATGGGGGGACCAAAGACCAAGTTTCCTGTATCAGTATTTTCTTTTGATTAGGAATTTTTTGTTCTCAAAATCCAAATTTTTCAGTAATTTTGGAGCATGTTTGTAGGATCTTCCTATATTTTTATTTTCCATTTTGTTACACATATCACAGTTGAAAATAAAAGAAAACCATTCTAATTTATCAAGTGTTGTCATATTTTGATCTATTTTTTATGACAAGTACTTTTTTGGGGGGGTATATTATATCGGGTGAAAATTACCCGGCAAAAGTGATGGTGTAACTTTTTATAGCGAAAGTGTTCTAGGGTTAAATAGATTCCCAATCAAGAATGTTCCAACGTAAAAATGTAAGTTTCTGCTTCTATAATTGATTTTTTACCTCAAAATTGCCACATTAAACATCTCATCTCTTTTTACTCTAAAAGTACATTTTTCAACTAATACTTCAATACTTTAACTTGAGTAGATTGAGTAAATACTATGTCTACTTCCTCTCATAAATCCTTCGACACATAGTTCGTATTCTTTTTACATTTACCATACTTTTTGGTGAAAGTTTAGTAATTTACAACTAAGAAAGTTAGCTACCCCAACTTAAGATAAAAGCGGCAGTAATGGAAGTTAGTTATTATAAAGAGGTTAAGTATTTACTTGATTTATGTGGGTAAAGTTCAGGGTTTACAGTGCAGCGATGACCGATTACCTGTGGCACATTTAAGAGGCTTATTTGAAAATGTTGCCAGTATCTATATAGACACATTTACAGTAGAAATAGGCCTGTAATTATAACATTTGAGTAATAGGGTATAAGTTGTATTTTAAAATCCTTTGGCGAGCTACAGGCTGGAGATCTCTAGTTTAGACAAATGCTGTAAAACTCACAGCTGTTCATCAGTGTTGTATTGAGCTGGTTTACTAGATTTTAGCTTAGAAAGTAACTAATGAGATTTAAATTACATTGTTCCTGTTTTGCAACGTGAACATCAGGTTTAGTTATTTCTTAGATGTTTTATTTCAGAATAGAAGTAATAGTTGTGTAGTTTTTTATTCATTGTAAAGTGCGGAGAGTAGATAAAAGTCATTTCAAAATGCTCTGGTACAAATTTATTACATTAACAAGGTAAAGCAACAAGTTACTTTTGAATAGTTAAGTTACTTAAACACTTTTAAGATGAATGATTTTACAATGAGCCAAGAGCCAAGCCATGTCCAATAAGACAGTTATTAAACTTGACACATATATTAGCAGAATAAACCTGATTTGGTTCACTTCAGCAATCTTTTCTACTCACAATGTAATCAGACAGACACTCCTAACAAATCTCAGCACGTCTGTGGGCCAAAGTAAACTCTGTGGAGGGTCATGTTTTGGCCCTTGGGCTCTAGTTGAGCAAATCTGAGGCCAAAACTGAATGGGTAAAATAATTATGGATTACATTATGATCTAAGACAGGGCTATTCAAATGTGGATGGACCATACTATAGTCTTGACAGTTTCTAATATGTCAGTGTTTATTTAGTAGCTCACTGTACTGTGCATCACTTGACCCAGATTCTGTTACACAATTAAGATTTTGTGGTCTCGTCTTATTCAAGATGTTTACCTCTGATGTAATCCAAAGTAGACTAAGTTTAGTATTGGTTTGCAAACTTGGTCGAGTCCCATTGTGGCTTTGTTTGAACTCTGGTTGTTGATTATTACCTTGAGTTTGTTTTGGCTTTGTCCTGTTTTTGTACTTTTTCATTGAAAATACTAGATATCAGCCCAGTCTCTGGAGAAACGTAGATTAAGCAATGTCAAACGTAATAGCGTTTGAGCTTAATAGGTCAATATGTTATAAAAAGCCAAAAAGTAAAATAACAAAGAATTTGATTGAAGCCAAGTGGCGACATTTTCTTTGGTTTTAACGGTTAAATCTGGACCTACCCCAAGCCCCAGCCCTAAACTTACACATTTAGTAACCTGAAACCTGCCTCCAGAGAGAGTCTCCGCTCATTGACACAAACAGTGGAAACAAGTGAAAAAAGGTCCGTTGTCAGCTAACTACAAGAGTTTATCACTGTGAGAAAACAATAGTTATGATGCTAAATCTACATTTGTGAATGAAATTCGTAGTGCTGTAGTCTTTTAGTTGTTTAGTCGATTAATCGGTCGATGGGGCTTTAGTCGAACAAAATTTCTATTAGTCGACAAATTATTTATTTAGATTATGATGAGTTATATTGAACAACAACGGATAGATGAAGAGTTGGAACCGAGTCATTGGTCTAATCTGCCTTTTTTGATATAAACCACTGTGACTCCTTCATTTTCTGTGTAAAATTGTGTTTTTACATGAACTGCATTGCACTTTTAGTCTTTTTAAGCACAGTTTGGGTCAGATAAATTGTCATATCAAAAAATATTTTGTAGCTTCAGAGCTTTTGCTGCGCCCCCTTTTTAGTCGATTAATCGGTCGATGGGACTTGTCTTTAGTCGACCAAGAATTTCTTTGGTCAACCACAGCCCTATTCGACCCTACGATCCTTAAAGTTACATTCTTTTCTTTTGTGATTCTGATTCAGGCGAGTGAAAAAAGAGAATGAAACAACTAGCTCTCGTCCCGTTTTATTCAAAGAAGTTTCCCCATGTAATCGGACTAAGAGCGGCTCTTTCTGCATAACGCATGAGCAGTAGGGCGGAAAGTGACGTCGACCGAAAATCCCTCTAAACGTACCCATTAAACCCAAAGAAAATGTCGCCACGTGGCATCAACCAAAATTTGTTTTGGCTTTTCAAACTGTATTGACGTAAAAAAGGTGTGAAAACGTGCTTAAGGTACATTTTTGACACTTCGTATATCTGCATTTTCTTTGGAGACTGTATTGTAAAGTTTTTTGTGGATACTGGATGTAAAACACATTTGCAGTTCATCTTTGTAGTCCGTGGTCCTGAGACCCAAGCTCTCTGATAAATATAGCCCACTGGTAAATACAACATTACAATAAAATAAAACACTTTGTATGACTTACCCTCTCCTCTCTCTCTCTGAACGCTGCAGTCTGCTCAGCTCCTCCCTGTCCCGAGGAGCTCCCCTGATGCCGGATGTGGACCTCCAGACACCTCCCACAGCTGATGTCCCTGGAGGGTCGTGAGGCGGCGCTGGAGGAGGCCACGACGCTGGAGCCGGTGCGTAACGTGAGCGCGGTGTCGGGCGCGCAGGACCAGCAGGACGCCAGCGCTCACGGCCCGCAGCAGAGGCACTTCCCCTGGGCCGTGACGCTGCTCGCCGTGGTCCTCATCACCACCATCGTCGTGGACGTCATCGGGAACCTGCTGGTGATCGTGTCCGTGTTCAGGAACCGCAAACTCAGGAAAGCAGGTGAGTCACAGCTGGACAGTGGGAAAAAAGCTGCTGATTTGCATGTTTGACTTCAGAAGTGAGAAATCAGACATGTTACAATATTCTAGATACTATCAGGAAGTAACAGTGTTTATTTTTTCATTTCCTGGAACTCTTTCAGTGCCAGCCCTATTCTCACTTTGACCCTCCTTCTCTGCCAGACCTTTTTGTTCATTTTAAACAATATTCACAGCTTCACAAAAAAATGTGTGCAACTGGAATCATGACATGTTGTACATCAAATGAGACCTACAAGTGTCTACTTTCATTTAAAAAAAGAATTGTTATTCTACATGAATCCGATTTCTTTTTATAGGCATTTGAAATTCCTTGTTTTCATTAGATTTCAGCGTTTGATGAGAAACTTCATGTCAGTGTTATTTTTGTCTGTTCTACTTTTTGGTGAAAGAATATGAGCCAGTACAATGAAATAATGTCTTTAGGATAAACTTACAAGCTTCATGTGATTAAAACAATGAGGACGAGTGTCTTTTTCATCTTTAAACCAACAAAAACTGTTACAGACGAGGGAAGCAGCACTTTTCTACTTTCTGATGCTGATTCTATAGATTCAGCCTCTTTCATGGAGCAGAGATTATATTGAAAAATCCAGTAGTTTGACTTCCTCTGACACTTTTCACTCGCTCACAGAAGAGGAAGTTTCTAGACTCGCTGCATGTGTCGTTCTCCTCAGAGTCCTAGTCCAGTAGGATTGTCTTTTCTTCAGTTTAAAGATGAAACATCTGCTCTAAACTTACTCAACTGTGTTTTAGTCCAACATGTTTAGTCTGTAATCTGTTTGAAAGAAAGACGGCCTCCAGAATCAACTGATCACGTAAACACAGCTGACTGTGCAAATGTATTTCCTGTTCATGGGACCTGCTCTGGGTCCTTGTGCTCACACTATTCCCCCTCTGCTGGTGAAACTGTGAATCTGCATCATGTGTTGACTGAAGCCCTGTCTGCAGCGTGAGTGTGGTGCATGAGGTCAGTCTCCAGGTCTGCACATTATAAACACAGCGCTGCTCGGCCGTGTCTGCACCTCACAGGGTTCAGTGTTGGGTCTCTCTGTTGAACAGCAGCGCGCACAAAGCTGTATTTCTTCCCGCTACATATTATTAAGACACTGGAGAGAGCGTGAGTCCGGTGCAGGTCTCTATCGTAGACAAAGTCAGCACCTGCATCAGAGAGCCTGGCATCGCTGCAGAGAATAAAAGGTCCATGATGGAAATAGACGTCATTGAGAGGCTACGATTGGCCACGCAATGACGGATATTAAAAAAAACATTCGAAAACACAAACACACAAACATCCAATGAAGCACTTTATGAAAAGAGAGGCGTGTGCTACTTTGGGACAAATCTGAATTTTGAGGCGGAATCAGGAGCCAAAAGCAGCTCTCTGATTGGCTGTATGCTTATTTACTTTAGCTTAAAGGTGGAGTAGCTGATTTTTACACTGCAAACACATTCTAGTTTTGAATCTGACAACTTCCTCTCACATGGTTAGTATTGGCATGTATTTATTTTGGTTGCAATTATGGCTTAGAATCTTCTTTTTGAAAACAACAACGTGAAACTGGAGATGAACACCCAAGCTCAGCCAATCAGAGCGCAGCATTCAGCTCCTGATTATAACTAAAGTTCTTTATTATTCAGTTCAGACAGTACTCAGAGGTCTCATTTTTTCACTGCATTTATCATAGACTTTTTGGTGGAAAACACAAGATTACTAATTTACAACCAAAAAAGTTACCCAACTTTAATGTTTGCAAAAAGAAGATTCTAAGCCGTAATTGCAACCAAAATAAAAACATGTCGATATGAACAGAGTATTTAAGAAAGGAAGTTTTCAGATTTAAACCTAAATGGTATTTACAGTGTGAAAATTGAGAAGCACCTTAACTGTCAAAAGATTAGAACTAGATTTTTTTGGGAAAATGCTTGAGAAATCTTAAAGTGAGGCTAAACACACGTTCAGAGACTTAGGGCCCAGACACACAGCAAGCGACAAAAATGACGTGCGTGAACAAGCGAAACTACAGCCGTGCGTCCACGCATGGGTGGCCACACCGCCAGATGCAGCAGATGCCCCGTGCGCGCCTGTGGTGTGTCATCGCGAGCCACTCACCCTGTGTTTCTCAATGGGAAAACTGTTCAAGTTTGTCTGTCTGTGTTTCTGCTCTTGTATCCCGTCTATAGTGAAAATAATCACATGAATAGGCTTCTATTTCCCCTCTGGACCGGCTGATCACGGCAAACGCCAGGTTTTAAATAGTAAATATGAAAACTCAAGCAGACAGTCTTTCTGAAGCAGGGCTCCGTCACACAGTCCAGGTCTGTCCCAGGACGTGTGGTGCTGATGGCAAGTACACACATACAACTGTAGAAGCCTGATTTCTCTGTATTCTCTGTATTCTACGCTTCTACGCAGCTACGCCAGCGTCAAGCGGCAAAAAAATAGGTTGGATTCTTTCGCTCCCGATTCTCACGCGCCCAACGCTCGCACGACGTCACGCTCGCTACGCGCGTCAAGCACTGGGTGTGTGGCCGGTCTCATTGACTTTGCATGTTTTCTAAACGATACGCGTGCATCGTTGGGCTATTTTTAACGCGCGTAGGGCTTGCGTAGCGCGAAATACGCTTGCGGTGTGTCCCTGGGGTAACTCCGCCCACAACTGAACCCCAAACAGACTCGCAAAAGTGGGAGATGCCCGGAGGCCTTTGAGGAGACGCCAGTGGGTGTGAACAGACATTGATTGACAGCACCAAATATGAACAGTGGTCCGGGTCCTGACGTGAGATTTGCAGCGGAGGAGCTGTACAGCAACAGCACCAAGTCTTTGCTTACTTGCACGTAAAGATTTTTTTGTATTTGCTTTGCAAATCATACGTATGAAACCTTTGCTTTAGTGCTTTAGGCCGCTACATAAGCGCATGAGCCTATTATGTGAGTATTTTCTAAAAATGAAAATTGAAAATGAAAAACACAGGCACGAGTTTCGAACCAGCGCATCGTTGAACTAGTGGTGGCACAACGCGCCTCTCGCTCAACAAGCTGAGCCAAGTGACAACTGATGTTATTATGATGTTTTCAACTCTCCGCAGCAGCGATGTCAGAGGGAGGAGTTTAGATAAACCATCTGGGCGGCTCGTCTGCCGCGTCAATACTGTGACGTTGGCGTGAACTGAAAATGCACTGACAGCGTTTGTCCATCGGCAGTACAGCCGCGGTTTTTACACACATAACTCCAAAATGAACGAGTTTGCACAAAAATGTCCAAAAAAGTCCTGGAAACAGTAGATAATTCATTTTTGACCCCAGATACACAGTCTGACAGTGAAACAAAGTTGATTCTGAGTTTAGTTTCTCTTTAATCTTAAACTGATATGACACGATGTTTGTAATCGTGTGACCTCTGTGGTCTTTATGAATCTCGTGTGAAACTAAACGTCAAAAGTTTCATGTTGAGATTAAACTTTACAGAAGGATTTCCCGATTAATGCTTCAGTCGCACAAAGAGCTGCAGTACCAGGATGTTGTGTCAGATGTAAACATGTAAATGAACGTGTCGTTGTGTGGAGGATTGTTTAACGTTTTCCTGGCACAAGTGTGAGTCTCCTGAGCCAAACTTGAAGCTCGTCTCTTCTGCCAAACAAACACTTAAACGTTTAATCTGAACAAATGTGTCGCTTCATGTTGGACGTGTTGTACGTGACGAGTTTATCAAACGACTTCTGTTCATGTGGTGTAGACGTTTGGAATCAAGTCACTTCAAAATACTATCACTCAAGTCAAAATACTCAAGAGTATGTCGTAGTAACTCTGTCTCTTTCTCTCTCTTTGTCTCTCTTGCTTTGCCTTTGTCTGTGTGCCTCTCTCTTTGTCTGTTCATCTGTTTCTCTTTCTCTTTGCATCTCTCTCTCTCTTCATCTCTCTCAGTCTTTGTCTCTCTCTCATTTTCTATCACTCTCTGACACTCTCTTGTCTCTTTCTTTGTCTGGTTCTCTTTCTCTGAGCATCTCCCTCCCTCTCTCTCTTACCTTTCTCTCCTTCTTAGTCTCTCTTGCTCTCTCTTTGTGTGCGTGTGTCTCTCTCCATCAACCTTTTTGTTTCTTCCTCTCTCACTCTCTGTATCTTTTCTGTCCGTCTCTCTCATTCTCACTTTCCTTCTCTCTGTCTCCTTCTCTCTCTTTTCCTCTCTTGCTTTCTCTTTGTGTGTGTGTGTGTGCGTGTCTCTCTCTCCCTTTCTCCCCTCTCTCTTTGTCTCTCTCCCTCTCTCTGTCTCCTGCTCTCTCTTTTTGTGTGTCTGTTTCTCCCTTTTTATCCTCCCTGCCTCCTCTTTCTCTTTCTCCATCTGTCTTTCTTTCTCTCCATCTCTTTCTTCTCTCTCTCCATCTCTTTCTGTCTTTCTCTCCATCTCTTTATTTCCTTCTTTCTTTTCTCTCTCTCCATCTCTTTCTTTCCTTCTTTCTTTCTCTTTCTCCATCTCTTTCTTCTCTCTTTCTTCTTTCTCTCCATCTCTTTCTTCTCTCCATCTCTTCTTCTCTCCATCTCTTTCTTTCTCTCCATCTCTTTCTTTCTCTCCATCTTTCTTTCTCTCATCTCTTTCTTTCTCTTTCTTTTCTTTCTCTCCATCTCTTTCTGTCTTTCTCTCCATCTCTTTCTTTCTCTCCATCTTTCTTTCTTTCTCTTCTTTCTTTCTTCTTTTTCTTTCTTCTTTCTCTCTCCATCTCTTTCTTTCTCTCTCTCCATCTCATTCTTTCTCTCTCCTTTCTTTCTTTCTCTCCTTTCTTTCTCTGCGTCTTTCTCTCTCTTCGTCTCTGTCTTTGTCTCTATCTCTTTCCCTGTCTCTCCCTCTTTTCTCCCATTCTCTAAATATTTCTCTCTCTCTTTCTCTCTTAGTCTCTCCTCTGCCTCTTTCTCTATCTCTTTCTGTCTCACTCTGACTCGTCTCTTTTCTCTCTCTCTGTCTGTTTCTCTCCTTGTTTCCTCCTCTCTATATGGTTCTGTCTCTTTCTCTCTTTATTTGTCTCTCTCTCTCTGTCTTTCTAAAATCACAAAACATCAACAAAGTCATCAAAAACAAAACACTTTTAAACTAAAACATGGTCAAACAAACAAAGCCGTCACTTCACTAAACCCTCCAGTCTCCACACTCAGACACTTCCTCCACGCCCAAATACGGTCGCGTCCTCCTCGTGCACGGCTGTTTATGATCCGATCGATGGCGACGCAGGAGGAGACGGGCGCACATGACACAATGAGGCCGACGTGGGACAAAAGAGTGGAAGTGATGAGCCACGAGTGACAGAATCAGGCTTAAACAGGTCGGTGTGTCTGCTGCAGGTCGCGTGACGAGGTAAACGCACCATTGATCCGCTCAAACAGGAAATGCACCCGTGTGTCTGACTCTTACTGAACCAAATAACACGGAACTGCAAAGTAAAACAAAGGAGTAATGACATTTGTTTGAGGGGACTTGTCTGAGTGTGTTTCCATGTCATAACAATGTTCTCGCAGAATCAAAGAAAAACAATTTATTTACAGGTATATTAAACCAGAATCATAAACTGTCGCCACTGAGGTCTTCACAAGATAGGAAACAGAAATGTTTGAAAATCAAGCAGTGAAAAAGTTATTGGCAGATTGTCCAACAAACAGGCAGAATTGTCCTAGAGCATCAGTGTTGCCAGATGGGAAATGTTAAACTACGCCGGGCTCACACTGGATCCAGTCTGTACTCCGATCCGGCGTACGGAGGCTTTTCGTTTCTTGAAAAGTAATGAGAGCCTCTCACACAGCGGTTAGTCCTGTCTGCGCGACTCTGCTCCGGTCGTCCGGATCTTTTTCGTTGGAAGGAACTTTTTCCAGACTGTCGGAGCTGTCCGGAGCCCTTTTTGATGAAGTTGTGAAAACAAGACACGACAAACAGGAAACCAATCGAGCGCTGGTGAAGTGAATCAGGTGTTTTCAAACTAAAATTATTACGTTACTACTACTACAACAAATGCAACAACAGGCTCGACTTAAACGCAACTTTATAACACATAGGATGTACATAAACGTCCCATACTTATCCATTGTGAAGCTAAAAGTCAAACAGAAAATGAACTAACGTGAAATAAGACCAAGTGTTCTTTGTTTAAATCAGTACTTCTCAAATAGTGGCGCGCCCCCCTGGAGGGTTGAGATGCAATGCCGGGGGGGCGCGTAACTGTCACTAGATCAATAAGCTCCAGCCCTATCGGTCCTGAATCAGTGGGTTTCATAAAATCTGTCCCTTTCACGCGCCTTGTCTGTCCTGCTTTGATCGTGGTGCCGGTGTTGGTACATTTCCACGTTTGTGTCTCTCTGCTTGTGTTTGTGTGCAGCGGTCCGGGCTTCACACACACCGCGCCAGACACACACAGGTGGCGACAACACGCCCGAGGTCGCGTGTCCGCGGTAAAACGTCTAATCTGCCACATCATTCACCAACTTTACTCCACACAAACGGTACGGCTCTGATCATTTGTGGAATAAACAGCGCCCAGCGCCGCTTTAAAGCCTTTTCTATTCAGCCTGTGAAGCTGACTGTGTGTCAGTGATTGCATAACCTCCCAAGTGGAGCATGAATTCCCATGAACTTGTGGTCTTGCGAGACCATCAGAGTCGTACATACAAGTGCATAATCCCGTCACAGTGTGAGTGGCCACCGGACCCAGACGGATCAGGATCTGGAGGCAGTGTTAACCCTGTGTTATCATACCAGAGCCTCATAATAGGGTTATGTGCTAATATCCTCCAAACCTAAGATTGACATAGGTGGCGTAGTTGCCATAGTGACGCAGTTGTTTACTCCAAAATGCGATGGACATTAGAAGAGGGATTCTGGACTAGTCCTGAAACCTCTTAAAAAGTTCTCTTTTGTCATCTGTTGTAGACGCAGCAGGAAAAGTGCAGCTTCTGAACTGAGTTTTCAAAACAGAACAGAAGCTCCGCCCACATACAGAGACTGGCTGTTTTCATGAGCCCCGGCAAAGAGGCGCTGTGGGTCCGGGGCTGTCACACAGTTCACTCACATTTACAACTTTTCCTCCTGAAACCCAGTTCAGAAGCTGCATTTTCTCCCCTCTGCTGGTGAATCTGTGAAACTGCACCATGTATTTGACTGTAGACAACGTCAGCACGTGGATCAGAGAGACACGACATCGCCCCAGAGAATATAAAGTCTATGGAAATTCATTGGCAGGAAAAGAGAGTTGACATTCTTTCCACTTATCGAAAGACTGTTTAAGGATATTTGTTTAGTGATTGATTGATTGATTGATTGATTGATTGATTGGCCATAGCCGCCGCTGTGTTGGTGTAGATAATGTCATAAAGGGTTAATCCTGTTTCTCTTGTTGTTTTTCTTTCTCTCTTTTCCCTCTCTCTTTCTTCCTTTTTCTCTTTCTCTCTTTCTCTTTTTCTCACTTTCTCCAATTCTCTCTTTCTCACTTTTTCTTTTTCTCTTTCGCTCTTTCTCCCTCTCTTTCTCTTTTCCCGTCTCTCTTTCTCCATTTTCTTTCTTTCTCTCTCTCTTTTGCTCTCTTTTCCTCTCTCTCTTTCTCCCTTTCTCTTTCTCTCTCTTTCTTTTTTCTCTTTCTCCCTTTCCTTTTCTCTCGTTCTCCCTTTCTCTTTCTCCTCTCTTTCTCTCTTTTTCTTTTTTCTCTCTTTCGCTCTCTCTCTTTCCCCTCTCTCTTTCTCCATTTCTCTCTTTCTCCCTTTCTCTTTCTCTCTTTTCTTTTTCTCTCTTTCTCCTTTCCTTTTCTCTCGTTCTCCCTTTCTCTTTCTTTCTCTCTCTTTCTCTCTCTTTCTCAAAACACAGACACAGTTTACGTCACAGTTCACCCTGAGCCTGACACAAGTTAAATAAATCACCCAAACGTCACAGTCTCGTGTCCACAGTGTGTTTTTCTTTCACAAATAAATCTATCCAAGCATTTAGATTAATAAAGCAATAATCAGAACGTATTCAAGAGTGTTTAGAATACTGCTTCTCAAACACAAACACAAAAAACCCAACTCAACCCTTTGCTTTAGCGCCACAGCTCACATGTTCATATCCAGACATGATTAACCACGGCAGCTGAAGGTCTTTCTGTCAAAACAAGGTCAGCAGGAGAATATTTAAACACATTATTAAAGAGAGAGAGAGAAAATGTATTTACGATTTTCACCTCTGCGTTTGGAGATAAAAGAGCTTGAAATGAAATGTGTTCAGTGTGATGTGTGCGGTTAATTCTGTTTGTGGTTTATGAAGAGAATTACTCACATATTTAACACGAGGCCGAGTGTAATGCAGGTGTTTTATTTGTTTGACCGAAGGAGTGACCCTGGAGCACGTGAGGCTTCACTCTCACCCTACACAGGGCTTTAAAAACGGATAGGCTTAAATATACAGCTACAGCCAGCCTATGTGAGTCGTCTGTTATTCTCTCTATCACTCTCTCTCTCTCTCTCGTTCACTCCCTTTTGCTCTCTCTCTTTCAGATAATTTTTAAATGTACGAATAAACTAAATTCTATTTCCTATCATCTGGAATTGTTTAGACCAATAAATGCATCTTGACTCTTCTTGACTTATGTATAGTTTTGTAAGTCACATTATTTTGTGCGTATCGCCACCAAGATTCAAATCGTTTAGTCCCAGCCCTTTCGCATCCACCACACAGTTCCTCTCCAGTGCTGAAAACAGCCGAAAAATCTTCACCCTTGTGCAGGAACAGTAACATTAAAAATGGAAACTTAACCCCGGGCTCACACTGCATTCAGTCCAACTCCAGTACAGCCACCGGAGCGTTCTTGCTACAGTGGGTGACTCCCATAGCTCCGGTGGTCTGCAGTCCTGCTGCAGCCACAGGCTCTGCTGCCGTCCTCGCTGTATCATAGAGCAGTGTTTCCCAACAGGGGTACGTGGACCCAGGGGTACGCGACCATTTGCCAGGGGGTACTTGGGATGATGAGGGGGTGCACGGTAGCCAAGTGGTTAGAGCTCTGGCTTCCCAACAAGGAGGTCGTGGGTTCGACTCCCGGGTCAGACCATATGAACATCTCACGATCTCTCTGGGTGGAGTTTGCATGTTCTCCCCGTGTCACTGTGGGTTTTCTCCGGTTTCCTCCCACCTCCAAAACATGCATGTTTAGGTTAATTGGGCATCACTGTAAATTTCCCTTAGTAAGTGAATGAGAGAGTGAATGGTTGTCTGTCTAACCCTGCGACGAGTTGGCCACTGTCCAGGGTGTTCCCCGCCTAAGACCCAAAGTTACTGGGATAGGCTCCAGTCACCCGCGACCCCTAACGGGATTAAGCGGTAGAAAATGAATGAATGAATACTTGGGATGATTGCAGATTGAAAAGAAAGGAAGAATTGAGAGCATTGTAAGGTAAACACTTGGTAAATTCATTCTGTTTAACTTTGATTATAATCGTATGTTTTTTCTCTGATAAGACAGTTGTAATAAGCTATAAGCTCGTACCTGACAGTTTCGGTGGCAGGACTTCCGCCTTCGTCAGAGGTGACGTCTGATGTTGTGACGTGTCTCTTAAAGGATGTTCCGACAGATCTGTCAAATTGGCCACGCCTCAGAACATCCTTTAAGAGACACGTCATAACATCAGACGTCACCTCTGACGAAGGCGGAAGTCCTGCCACCGAAACTGTCAGGTACGAGCTTAGGCCTATAGCTTATTATCAGAGAAAAAACATACGATTATATTGTAAGGTAAAAATGTTATTCCCTACACATTTTACACATTAAGAGGCAATTGTTTGAATTGGAATATATTAAAACAATAAAATGCAATGGTTATAAATGAAAATATATGAGTACAGATAAAATACCTCTAAAAAACACATGACATAGGGGGTACTCCGTGTGGGAGATCATGATTACGGGGTACTCAAGACGAAAAAGGTTGGGAACCACTGTCATAGAGGATGTGAAGACTCTGCACCTCTGTGATCAGCCTCTCATCATCCATGATGGTGAATGACTGATATGATGCATTATACATGCTTTGTGACCTCATGTCAGCGGGGATGATGTAATCACCAACACAGTATCACTAGACGGCGTACTTTTACCACGACCCAAAAACAGTGTATTTTGAGCACGTGTTCACAGCTGTTTTTAGTACTTATGTTACGCCGTACATTTAGCACGATATGAAAAAGAGTAAAAATGACACGAGATTTCACAGAGTTAAAATAGGGCGAGTTTTGGTTGCAGCCACGTGGGGACGTTTTCTTCAGGTGAAACAGGTAAGTTTAGGCTTCAAGTTACTAAAATGGGTAAGTTTAGGTCTGGGGCTTGGGGCAGGTTAAGATTAGAATCAGGATTTCATTAATATTCATAAATAAGAACACGTCTTAACTACCACCATAGAAAAGAACTGGGACTGTGACGCGTACTATAATTAAACAGCTGAGAACTCGCACTAATCATACATAATTTACATGTTGCGTAATGTCGTGGTAAATGTACACTTTCTTGTGAGATCGGGCTCACATCACGGTAAAACAGTACCACCAAAAATTAGATTTTATTTTGAAAAATTTACTGGAGACACTTTACTATCGCTCGAAAGATTTCCTGTATACGTGTTTCATTTCCTCAACTTCCAAACAAGGGCTTTAAATGTCCGGCCAAAATTTGAAACCAACAATGTTTTCGGAGCGCTGGATTCGCCAGACCAAATACTCCAGACTAGACTGTACGCCGCCGTGTGAGTCACTCTCGGACTTTTCAAGTTAAGTAAAGTTGGACTAGATGCAGTGTGAGCTTGGGGTAAGTCAGGACAAATAAGCTTCAATCGCTGCAGTAGTTTGTGTGATTTAAATCTGCAGACGTAAAATTTACTATTTGTGGTCATAACTCAATGAATACGTGTCCTCAGCAGCAATCGTTGAAGCTACCATTTTAAAAGCTGTTTTAGACCAAATTAAAGACTTTTGAAGATAAAAACTGATGTGTCTCCTACAAATAGTATCAATCAACATGTTTTTCCAGCTGCACAAACTATCTACATCTTATAATATCCACACTGTGATCACTTTGTTCCAGCAGAGACTTCCTCCTCGTCCCGTCCCTGTCATGTCTCCTCGTTTGGCCCGAGCTCGGTCCTGTTTTAGTCCTTGATAAGTTCTTGGAGCGTGAAAGTTGTCCAGACTCTCGTGAGGCGTCTGATCCGATAGATAGAGCCGTGATGACCAGCTCGTTTGAATTTCAATGAGCAGCGGTCCGGTCTGTGTACTGTACAGAGCCGATAGCATCACGCTTAATTTGTCCGTCGTTTGTCTCGGTGACGGACTCATTAGTGCAGATGTCTCCTGTTTGTGGGAGATTAGATACAGATAATGGACTTTACACTGCGGAGACTGAAGAGAGAAGGTGAAGACACAGGAGTTTAGACGTGTAAAGTAGACACGAAGAAAATAGTGCAGCGCATCACAGAACAAAATAATTATAAGTACTTAAAGTCTAGTCCACCAAATGTTTTTTTTTCCATGTGACTACTGAAGTCTGTTCCAGAGAAAGCGAGAACTTCTTTTTTGCTTTAACCAATCCCTCTTTTTAGTGGTTTTGTAATCCAGGAAGTCAGATAAACTTTTTCGACAAAGAAAGAGAAAATAAAAGAGAACATAGAAGGATTATAGCTGACAGCAGAAAAAGCAGTGGCTGATTGACACTAGCTGCAGGAGCAACGCTAGCCACCAATGTTGTTAGCTAACTACAAGAGTTTATGATTGTGCCAAAACAAAAGCTATGCTGCTGACGCCTCCGTACACTGACTGCTAGGAGAGTTTGGTTTAGGACACGTGCCAGTTACTTTCAAAGTGACTTGTACACCAGCTCCAGTTCACTGTGGTTTGTATTTGCCCAAAGCCATGCGGATTCACACAGATTCCTGCAAGAATGCTCGTATTATGACTTGAAAGATGCATCAGACCGCCGCGAACTCCGGGAAAAACAGACTCTATCAGTGCAAGTCAAGATGCACGTAATAGAGAGCATGTAGAGCAGCACCTGCTCTGAGGGGCACCAAGCCGTCTGGTCTAGATGCATGTGTCTGATGATTCTTGACAGACAACGCAAAATCAAAGACTCTGGAAACTGATTTGAATAGAAGAACAGGTTCTACAACTCATAAGATCTTAGCCAATCTTTATTTTGCGTCAATAGGACAGATATTGGGCCAGTAATGAGAAGAAACAGCAGATGAATTAACACGTCTGCAGATTTGATCACGCAAATTACCGCGGCAAGATACGGCAAATTTTTCCACATTTATGATTAGATTCTATCAGAGAGAAAAACAAATCATGAATCTGTAGCAGGAGGATGCAGCTTACGTTGAACTATGTGAACTGTGTGTGGCAACTGGAAAGCAATTTGGCAAACACTTGAAATTAATGGACTTGCTGGTCTAAAATATCCAAGATAAAAAGCAAATGCTGTTGTGTAATAAAAAAAATATATATATATATTAAAGAAAGAAAGAAAAATTGTAGGTTGACTCTCAGACTCTGTCTTCAAAAGTAGATTCATTTTCAGAGTTCTAACATCATCATAATATCTAAATGTAGTGTGTGTATGTGTATGTTTGGGGGGCCGTGTGGGGCACCTTTTTGAAGGCGACTCTAGGACGTGCGCTCGCACTGCTCTGAGGTCTGTGTACAAGGGCACATTGGTATTTTAAGCTAGCAAGATGTCTGCTCTCGTCCTATTCCCTTGTTTTTATCAAAGAAGTTTGTGCGGCCATGCGCAGTAGATCGGAAAGTGACGTCAACAGTATAGAGTCTGCTGTCTCAACACACCTCTTCTGTTCACTGACTGGTTGATTGTAGTTCCTGGTTTTTGGGAATCGACTGCAGTTCTGTGACGCCGAGTAGAGTAAAGTGAAACTGGGTGGAGTTTGGGTTTGATATTTCACACATGTGAGACATGTGGGGTGCACAGTAGCAGAGTGGTTAGAGCTCTGGCTTCCCAATAAGGAGGTCGTGGGTTCGACCCCCGGGTCAGACCATATGAACATCTCACGATCTCTCTGGGTGGAGTTTTCATGTTCTCCCCGTGTCAACGTGGGTTTTCTCCGGTTTCCTCCCACCTCCAAAAACATGCATGTTTAGGTTAATTGGGCATCACTGTAAATTACCCTTAGTGAGTGAATGAGAGAGTGAATGGTTGTCTGTCTAACCCTGTGACGAGTTGGCCACTGTCCAGGGTGTTCCCCGCCTAAGGCCCAAAGTCACTGGGATAGGTTCCAGTCACCCGCGACCCCTAACGGGATGAATGAGACTGTGGGATGGATTATCTCGGCAAAGGAGAAGTGTTCACAGATTTAGACACATTTGTCGACGTACTTGAGAGAAATGGCTATTTCTATCTATCTATCTATCTATCTATCTATCTATCTATCTATCTATCTATCTATCTATCTATCTATCTATCTATCTATCTATCTATCTATCTATCATCTATCTATCATCTATCTATCCATCTATCCATCCATCTATGAATCTTTCTCTAATAATTTCTCAAAAAGCAAAGACTACCTTTGCTTTTTGTGATCATTCAATCTGCAATTTCAGTTTGATATTGATCCTAGATTTATGTTCAGTTCAGACTTAGCGTTTCTTTGCTGCATTAAACGCAAACACATATTCTCTCAGTTCATCCAAATGCACCGTCGGCCAGTGTCTACTTTTCTTACAAAGTCGATAAAATCCACACCTCTGAACAAACCTTCAAATTACAACAAAACAGGTTAGAACGGCTCCTCTTCACCACTTTAAGTCTGATTAAGTGAATCTGCAGCTCTAATCACAGTAATGAGACGGTCTGAGCCCCGCCGACGCCTTGGCCTAATGACTGACGAGGAGTTGAACCCGTGACCTCTTCGTTAACACGCTGGCCTGTGATTGGACGGTTTACAGCGAAAGGATGACCTATTTATTAACACGCTGGCCTGTGATTGGACGGTTCGGTGGTGAAAGGGCAGCGGGATAATGGTCAGAACATTGGCCTAATCAGAATGAAGAGGAGGTTTGACCGAACTCTGTGGCTCCTGAGACGTTAGCAGCAGTGGTGAGGAAAGAGAAGAGGAGGGGGGGGGGGGGTCAGAGAGAGAGAGAGAGAGAGAGAGAGAGAGAGGGAGAGACTAAGACTGAGTTAGCAGCAGTGATCAGGAAAGAGACAAAGATGGAGAGAGGGAGAAGAGAACAAAGAGAAAGAGAGAGAAACAGTGAGAAGAGAGAGAGAGAGAGGGAGAGAAGAGAGAGAGGACACACAGAGAGAGAACAGAGAGAGAGAAAGAGACGACACGTTAGCAGCACTGAACAGGAAAGAGTAGAAGGAGAGAGGAAGAGAGAAAGAAGAGAGACAGAAAAGATAGAACAGAGAGCAAGTGACAGAAGATAAAGAAAGAGAATGAGGGGGTAGTGAGTAGTAGTAGCAAGAGAAAAAAGAGCGAGAGAAAATTGAGAAGAGACAGCGCAAGAAAGAAGGCAAAGAGAAGAGAGAAGATATAAGATTAGGCCTGAATTTAATCATCAAAACTGTATTTTTAACCAATCAATTACATCTATAGAAACAAAAATATCAAATTAATTCATCAGCACAGTTGTTATCATGTAAGGCCCTAAGCATGTTTTTTTCATTACTTGCTAGGTTTACTTGTGGGATCCCTCCAAACTAGACTACCAAAGCATCTGGTTTGTCCATTTAAATCCAAAAATAAGAAAGCACAGACAGGCTACTGTTCCATCGTAAGCACTGCTGCACCTGGTCCCGCTGGTACTGTGAGCAGTTCGCTGCCTTTGCACCAAATCCTTGTGAAATACATCCTCCCCGCGAGCGTCAGGTCTATGTTTTGCCGCACACAAACCCAGGCTCCTGCCGCCTCACCTCGGGTTCCGCACAGGGTTGAAATCGCCTCTATCGCTGCATTCAAGTCTGGTTTGGACTTGTGCCTCGTCCTGCTTCATTTTCACTTTTCAACACTGACAAACATTGACCTAATTCTAAGTCTATGACAGTTATCATAAGGCTGTTATGATAATGAACGAATAACGGGTTGCTACTTTACTGTAAAGCCTAACTTATCCACAAACGCTTCTTCTGAGTAGCCCCGCCCCCACGTCAGATCTGTCCAATAGGAGCGCTGTTTCTGACAAGCCCGGTCTTGCAAGAAAGCGTACATTTACCACGACATTACGCGACATGTAAATTACGTATGATTAACACGAGTTCAAGTCGCAGTCCCAGTTCATTTCAATGGTGGTTCTTAATACAACACGTATTTTTCTTTATGAATATTAACGAAATCCTGATCCTAATCTTAACCTGCCCCAAGCCCCAGACCTAATATCCCCACGTGGTTGCAACCAAATCTCATGTAATTTTTACTCTTTTTCATATCGTGCTAAATGTACGGCGTAACATGTTACTAAAAACAGCTGTGAACTCATGCTCAAAATACGCTGTTTTTGTGTCGTTGTAAATGTACACCCTCTAGTGATACTGTGTTGTTCTCACATGTGTGCGTCTGTTTATGTTTTAAAGTCCACTTGACAGCAGCGCAGTGAGAATATGATCCTAAACAACTGAAAAAGAATTAAGTCCAGATCAGATTCGGATCAAACAAGCGGACTTTTGCACTTTTCTGGTCTGAATACACCCTTAAACTCCTCTAGTGTGCAGCCGACTTAAGTCATTCTGTTCTGTTCTGTCAAAGGTAAGACCCTGTAACTATCATCCACGTTTCTGAATACTGTTTTCTTCTTCCAGGAAACGCCTTCGTGGTGAGCCTGGCGCTGGCCGACCTGGTGGTGGCGCTCTACCCTTACCCCCTGGTCCTCACGGCCATCTTCAACGACGGCTGGATCGCGGGCTACCTCCACTGCCAGATCAGCGGCTTCCTCATGGGCCTGAGCGTCATCGGCTCCATCTTCAACATCACCGGCATCGCCATCAACCGCTACTGCTACATCTGCCACAGCCTCAAGTACGACAAGCTCTTCTCCAACTCCAACACCATGTGCTACGTCGTGCTGGTCTGGGTGCTCACCATCCTCGCCATCGTGCCAAACTGGTTCGTCGAGTCTCTGCAGTACGATCCCAGAGTCTACTCCTGCACTTTCGCCCAATCCGTCAGCTCGCTTTACACCATAACGGTCGTGGTCGTGCATTTCATCCTCCCCATCGGCATCGTCACCTACTGCTACTTGCGGATATGGATTTTGGTGATCCAGGTTCGCCGCAGAGTCAAGCCGGACACGAGGGCGAAGATAAAACCGCACGACATGAGGAACTTCCTGACGATGTTCGTGGTGTTCGTGCTGTTCGCGGTGTGCTGGGCGCCGCTGAACTTCATCGGGCTGGCCGTGGCGTTGGACTCGCGGCTGGGCACGGCGATACCGGAGTGGCTCTTCACCGCCAGCTACTTCATGGCGTATTTCAACAGCTGCCTGAACGCGGTCGTCTACGGGGTTTTGAACCACAATTTCAGGAAGGAGTACAAGAGGATCGTGCTGATAATCTTTAGGTTTCACTGCTGAGATTAAAGACACTTATATAAACTTATGGTGTTGTTTGCAGGAACGAGATTTAACTGGAACGTAACTGGCTTAAACTAAAGCGTGCAGATAATTTACAGGTTTTGTTCAGATAAGGTGCACTATAACTTTTTTGTTAAAGGATCCGTAACCTGCTTGTCTCCAATGTGAAGGTAATGCTTTGACTGTATAATAGGGCTGCTTGATTATAAAAAAAAGTGGTAATCATGATCAACGATACGATGTCTAGCACGCCAGATTTTTTCCCTAACCCAATTATGCCACACAGCATCACTTTGCATTAGTGGCTGTGCGAGCAAAAGTTTATAGTGAATCATATTTACTTCAGAAATCTGGGTGAAGTTGGATTTAGATTAGGCTTTGGGAAAAGGATGCTCATTGGGTCATGACAAAAACTGTGTAGGTGCTCAGGTGATGAAACAAACTTTCATCAAAGCACTAACCAGCTGCTGTAAGAGTGTGCGGTCTCGTGTGTGTCAGAATCAAAGGCAGTGACAACAGCAGCACCGCTTGAGCTCTGGGCTTCATGTGAGCTGTCCTCCACGAGAGGAACGCTCCTGGACAGTGTGCAATATGAGACCCGGGTTTGAGAATCTTAAATGAAGAGAATGAAGAGATTAAACTAAAACAGAAGGCAAATCTCACAGAAATAGTGATGTAAAAGTGTTTGGCACCATCAACCTGTCTAGAGACAATATTTGGAAATTAGCCAATGGTTCAAATGTGGCATATTTACATGTATATTTTTATGTTCATTGTCTTTTTATAAATAAATAAAATAAGCATAGGCAGGGCAGCATCCTCGTCAAATTTTCTACTTAGAGAAACATATATATGACCTAATGCATCAGCCGGTTTCTTTTCACTTTATAGTCTGACATTGCACCATTTGAGCTTATTCGTCCCGAGGGAATTTTGTTTTAAACCAAACTCTTTAACGCTGTGGCTCCTCAACTGGCTTGAAGATTGTACAAGGTACAATAAATTAAAATCATACAACATAGATCCTCTTACATGCATCCTAAATGTAAGATTATACAAATTCAGTCAAGCCAGAATATTCTATAAAATGGGGTTCATCTTCAAAATGTTTTGCATAAACAAACTACAGAAGTGCTAAAGCTCAGAATCCATCTGTCCAGACTCCAGTTATAAGGTTTAAACAGGCTTTTGTCTAAGCCTAAGTGTCTAAATGAACCAAAACAACCAGGCACATACAGTATTTCAGTCGATGTTTGACCAGACACACCAAAGAAACCACTGAAGAGTGTTCCAGGCTGTGGGAGCAGCTTCACAGAAAGCTCATTTCTCCAAATCAATCACAATAAGAAAAAATAAAACAAACATCATTTCCATGGAGACAAACAGGTGGCCGATCCTACAACACTAAAGTTACGCAGTGCACCTTTAAATCAACATTTTACAGAAACATATGTTAAGAAAAACTGTCTATTTAGTTTTATGAAGAGCTATAAAGTATAATATTATTCTGATTCTATTACTTGAAGAGAAAGTTGCAATGAAGCTAAAACACTGTGATGACGAGGAAACGTGAGCGAGCTTAGTAAAGACTTTTATTTTGAAAGGACAATCTCACTTCCTCTGTGACAGACCTGGAGCTTCCTCTGAACAGTCTCCAGGGGGCGCTGCTGAACTGAGGCTTTTTATGGAAACTTTAACCACAAAAGAGAAAAAAGCTTTGAAAACTTGAGACGGAAGATACATGAGGATATTTTTGTAAACACGTTTTATCAAAGTTTCTGCGAGTAGAAAGGGAAACATATAACTTAAACACAACTGATCAGTAAAAAGGTTTCTTTGTGAAAATGTATTTAAATAGAGGTTATGCAGAGACATATTTATATTTTAAAAACAACGCTCAACATTGAAAGTAATGCAACTGAAAAATATGTTTATTTCTTTGTAGCTGTAATAAACTGCTAGGTGCTCATTTACCTGACAGTTTTGGCGGCAGGACTTCCGCCTTTGTCAGAGGTGACGTCTGGTGTTGTTTGAGTATTCATGTGCTTTTTTTGACTCAGAAACATTTTTTCTGAAAACGTATAGTGAGTAGAAATCACTGTAAGAACTAAGAAAGTCCTATCTGTCCGTTCAGACCGGACAGCATTTAAGCATCTAAATTCACGCGTTAAAGCATATTTTGACGCAGAATATATTCAAAGCTGACGTCCCAACAGGTGTCCCAAACGGCCCAATGCACGTCGAGGCGTCGGAGGACACTTTAACCTTCCCAACGCGCTTCTGCTTGTTTGCAGGCTTTGTTTTGCTCGTAGACAGATCACGTTGAGAGAGAGAAGGAGGGAGGGAGAGACTTGTTGCCTTTATAAAACGTAACTTACCCAATCGCACAACTTTCTCCTCCTCCAGACAGTGTCCTTTTGTTGTCTCTGTCCTCCTCCAGTGTCACGTCATACAGCAGGTTTAAACACAACAACGAGCATTTTAATAGATCCATCTGAGCTCTGCATCAGTCCAGATCATGTCCATGTTGTTTGTTTTCAAAGCAACGAACGACCAAGCCTTTGAAAAAAGCCCCAAACAAGCGACCTTTAGTTGAAAAAAGTCATTAAAAGACTTCAGTAAACAGTCCTTCTTTCCTCTTGATCTGACAGAACAGCAGGAATCTGATTGGCTGACACCGACTTTCCCAACTCCTGCATCCAATCCGCAAGACGCCACGTCTTCAGAGGCATGAAGGCACGCCAATACGCTTGAACGCTCAAAACGCGGGTTTATATTGACTTAACATTAAAAATAGACTCGAAAATACTGTCTGAACGCACCGAAAGAGGAAAAACAACTGCTGTTTGTATTTCAATTAAGAAAAGACGTCTTATGTGTCCTGAACCAGGATTTTGTTTCATTGGAAGATAATTTTACTCAACAAGTCAAATCTGCTCAAATTAACAGGATAACACTTTTTGCAGTGATGTTGTTTGTCTGCTTTTCTACAACAGTTTACCTGATTTAATTTTATTTTATTACAGATATAAACTGTATTCAGCAAAGATGCAATTACCGTTTCTTTTTAGTATTGTTTTGTTCTTTCTATCAGTTGACTCTCATGTATTTTTGCCACTCACTGCTGACTCTTACAACTCTGTGTCGTCTGCATAACCTCTGTTTAACGTTTCAGAGACTCTCGTGTGTTTACAGAAGTGTCCGTGTGTCTTTGGCCTCGACCTGAATGTTGTTCCAGCTCCGACCACAACACTGTGTCTCCGATCAATCTCCGGAATGTTCCGCCGGCCCAGGTCACGTGACGAACGCACCGTTGGTTTAACCTCTTTAGGCTGGAGCAGGTCAAAGGTCACACTTAATGGTTTAAATGTAAGGACATATCCAGATCAAACTAGTTTATATATCCTGATCCTGGCAAATCCTTCACTGACAATAATCACAAACAATCACTTACTCACATAAATGACATTCAATGACTGTTTTGTTTGGAGTCAGTATTTAGGGGAAGGTCAGGTTTTTAGTTTCTGTGTTCGTCCTGTTGGGAAATCCTGTTCAAACCCATGACCCACAGAAAAAGTAAATGTGTGTCATATCAGCTTCTTCTTCCTAAAAACAAAAAACTAAAACTGCAGCATGTTAATTATGATAAATAAAATCTGCACTTCTAGTTCAGCTGAGTTTTTGTTGTGATGATCATATACAGTGCTTATACATGTATTACTTTGTTTGAAAGCTTAGATCCTGCAAACAGGGACATTTGTGGTCACATGTTCACGTGATATTTTGGTTGGTAAAAGTGTGTGTGACTGGGTTTGCTCACAGGTTTGATTAGAGCAATCAAAGAGCTTCTACTGTTCTCAAAAAGCCTGCACCAAGAAAAAGCTTTGGATTTGTGCATTTAGGCCTCAATGAAGAAAACAAAACAATGGGAGCTAGTTTTGGTTCTGCAGCCAGTGAGCAGCCACACCTGTATTTAAAGGCCACACGTTGGCTCAGTGAACATCCCTGTAACGACTTGAGTCGCTATGTCTATTTGAGAATGTCGTAGCATGGATCTATTATAAAATCTGGATTAGGTATTGCAGTTTGGCCATTTATTTTCTATAAAGCTCAATCCAAACACAAAGTGCTCGTGTTCAGCACATGAACTTCTGCAGCTTTAAGAACGGTACAATCTTGTAGCAAATCTGACCTTTTTTCACATCATGAACTTTTTCGGACTCAAAAGTCTTTAGTTTTATACAGCGGGATTATCAGTCAACACCACTTTCCTCTCTACTGCACGTGTCGCCTGCAGAAAGAGCTGCTGTCCATCTGCTTAGCTGGGGAAACTTCTTTGATTAAAACAACAAAACAGGACGAGAGCAGCTGTTTGGATCAGGTCTGAACCGGTCTGACAAACGTCTACCTCCTGAAGCTTGAGACAGTGTTTGTCTCGCCGTTTTTTCACCTGAATGTAACGAGTTTGAGTCGTAAAGACAATTTTTATTCATAAATGCTGAATTAGCAGCATAACTTTTGTCTTCGCTCTTGTAGTTAGCGGACAACAGCGCGGATTAGTGTTGCTGCTACATCTTGTGTCAATTAGCCGCGCTCTTTCTGCAAACCGGCTGCCAGCGCTTCTCCCGTGTTGATAAACACTCTATTAAGTAGCCTTTTAAGCTTTACCTTTGGCTCCCACTGCTCGCTCTAACTCCCGCTCTGATTGGTCAGAACGTCCTGTAGAGCACCGAGCAAACAGCTGAAGATAACGACCAATATGTCAGCAAACGCCAGAACACAAAAGCGTCCACCATAGTTGATCACAGACACGAAACCTACCTTCACAGAGCTAAACAGGAAGTACACTGCCACGTGAATGAATAAACTTAATAATGGCTTAATAATAATGTAATATGAGGTAACAGATGCTTTACATGAACAAATACTCAGTCGTCTGTTATTGCTAAAATTATGGTTAGAAAAAGTTTACTGGCTGAATGTGAACATAACCAACGATCAGTGACTCCAGAAACCAAATGATGAATCATAGTTACTTTAGTTCTTTTGCAGTGACAGAGAAAAACATCGTCACGTGACCTGGTCCTGTGAAGTTTTTGTATTTTTCTGTATCTGTCTGTGTTCAGTCTGTGTTTGTCAAAGAGATTTTACTCAACGACGACGAAATTAGGATAATCTTTGTCTTCTGTGTTTTGGCTAAATCCAAACATGTCCTCCACATTTTCTGTTTTAAACCAAGCAGTAATGAGCGACAGAATAAACTAAAGTATTATTATTATTATGGCCAGTCTTATTATAGCTGCATTGGTTAATTATATTTTTAAATGTGTTTATTTATTAATGTGTTGTTGAAGAGAGTCTTGGGCCCTGAAAGTGTCTTAATAAAGGAACTCACTGTGATCACGAGGAACTGCCTTTGTGTGATTTATTTTGTGCTTTGGACGTTGAAATATCAGTGTTTGATTATTCGACTTCTGTCATAGATGTTTTATTCTCTGCGGCGATGTCGGCTCTCTGAAACATGTTGGACTAAAAACACAGTTGAGTAAGTTTAGAGCAGATATTTGATGTTTAAAGTGAAGAAAAGACGATCCTACTGGACTAGGACTCTGAGGAGAACGACACATGCAGCGAGTCTAGAAACGTCCTCTTCTGTGAGCGAGTGAAAAGTGTCAGAGGAAGTCAAACCACTGGATTTATTCAATATAATCTCTTCTCCATGAAAGAGGCTGAATCTATAGAATCTGCATCAGAAAGTAGAAAAGTGCTGCTGCCTTCTCGTCTGGAACAGCTTTTGTTGGTTTAAAGATGAAGAAGACACTCGTCCTCAATCCTATTTTTATTCATTCATTTTCTACCGCTTAATCCCGTTAGGGGTCGCGGGTGACTGGAGCCTATCCCAGTGACTTTGGGCCTTAGGCGGGGAACATCCTGGACAGTGGCCAACTTGCCGCAGAGTTAGACAGACAAACATTCACTCTCTCATTCACTCACTAAGGGAAATTTACAGTGATGCCCAATTAACCTAAACATGCATGTTTTTGGAGGTGGGAGGAAACCTGAGTACCCGGAGAAAACCCACGGTGACACAGGGAGAACATGCAAACTCCACCCAGAGAGATCGTGAAATGTTGACATGGTCCGACCCGGGAGTCGAACCCACGACCTCCTTATTGGGAAGCCAGAGCTCTTACCACTTGGCTACCGTGCACCCTATTTTTATACGAAAGACAATATTTCATTGTAGTGGCTCATATTCTAAAAGTGCAGAGTTTTATAATTATTTAGAGTAACAAAGGCATCTAAATGACAAAAATAGCATTTTTTAGGCCGAGCACCACAAGCTGGTGAAGGGCCTATTGCTTTGTTGTGCAAAGCAGGGCTGCGAAAGTGCGCACGCCTGCTTACAAACACTCACCCAGTCATTCCCTAACTTTGTAAATTTGTAGTTGGTAGGCTGAACATTACTACTGTTAACAGTTGAAGCCCGTTTGAAATGCACACCTTCCGTGCGTATAAGTTAGTGTGAAAATTTTATTGTATACACCTTTTCATGCCACATTACAGTGACGTCACAACTCCAGCTGGAGGCAAAAAAGACGAAAACTCATAGCCAACGCACTAAAAGTTTGAGGTTTTATGGTGGTTAAAATGTCGTTTTGTTGTAACTAGGACATCTGTGTCTAATGTTAGCCTGACCTTACTCAGACGCAGGTGCAGTTTGATGTTCAAATTTGTCTGTTTTATTTAGAATCTAGCTAATACTGTACTGTTGTCCAATCATTCAATTTTTATACACAAGACCCTCATTTTCTACTTTAGCAAAAGCCTTTGACGAGAGCTAACACATTTTCAAAGCTAAATGCAACTATTTTGTTGAAATAAGTTATTCGTAAAATAATTACTATTAACTATTGTGTCTCTGAAGCACTAATAATGGGAGGTGCACAATCAGCATCAGCATTAGCTTCAAGACACAAATGAACTGTTAAAGAAGCATTTGAGCCACTACTGGGTTTAGCAAAGTAAAATGGACCTGAAACAAAAGTAAAAATCACCTTTTAAGCCTCGTGAAAAAGTAGATCTTGATCCACAATGAACCACACAAACTCAGACAAAATGCTTCCATCCGTCAGAAGTAATTCACCAAGTTTGTGTCAGGTCCCACAGAGTAGTTACGATCTATATCCTGACAGTTCCGAACAGAATCTGACATTTTTTCTGATTTTGTGTTTAAAATCCCTTCAAAAGCGAGTTAGTTTACACTAGTTAAATGGAGGTCATGTTGTCTTTTACCTCCGGCTAAGCTCCGCCCACCAGAATTTGACGCAATGTTTACTAACATGCAAGGGGTCTATAGAGGGCTAGTAAAAAAAAAGTAGGCAGAGCGCACCTCGAATGACTCAGGACCCTCACCATCATGTGGCACGCGCACTTTCCAAAAATGTATAGTTTATTAAATTTGAAAAATGGGAAACATTGTTTTCGTATCGGAATATTCTTCTTCTTTATTATTATTATTCTTTGTCTTCAGGACCAACTCATCCGTTTTTCACGTGCAATCATTACAAAAAGTTTTGGAAGACGCCGAGCTGCCATTTTGAGATCTTTGCTCTTAAACTTTCTCTTGAAACATCTGCTTCGTGTGGACGTTGTGTGGTTTAGATCAAACACAGCCTTACGTCTCATTTTGGATGTTCTTTGTTTGCTGCATTAAATCCTTTACGACCCTCGTGTGAGAGCCCGGCCAGTCTGAAGACACTTAATTAGCAAACACAATCAATTTCCTTTTGAGCGGCTCCTTAAAGGCCGTTTTAAAGCTCCATCGATCGAGCTAAAACACAGGAGGACTGGTCTCTGTTCCTGCTGAGTGATTAGTCTGTCCAAACGTCTCACTTTGTTACGGCTAATTCAGTCTGCGGAGTTAAAAGTCCTGATTGAACCGTGACAGGAGGAAGTCGATGTGCAAACTGTCACCTGCAGACAGTTCAAGAGCAAAGACGAGAGGTGTAATTGTATTTATTTAAAGGGAAAAGTAACGCTGCAGTAAATGACTCAATCAAAAGTCTGAAGCACAGTCATGATTCTCAGACGTCAAAAGCAGAAACAGACCACAGACGTAAGGACGTTTTACAGCTGGTCTTTGTTTCTCCGTCGCAGATCGTTGCAGGAGAACTCACAAACCTGCCGAGTTTTTCTGGCAGAGAGAGAGATTTTCTAAAAGCAGAGTTCAAGTGTCGAATGATCAGGCTCAGTCTCAGAAACACAAGGATCATGAAAAGAATGAAAACATACTGGTTTATAATAGAGCCATTGAAATTTTGGATAAGAAGGCAATTAGGTCTCACCACTGTATTAGTCTGAATCATTTCCAGTTTGAACAGATGAAGAAAGGTCAGTTCTTCTCAGGGCTGTGGCGTCAGTTACCAGAGGAACTGTGGAAACTGGAGAGTCCTATTGTTACTCAACACGGAAGAACACGCAACCAAATGGCAGAAAGAGTTGACCGATACAAGCAACACTCGCCAGCACTGTTGTCAGCTAACTACAAGAGTTTATCACTTTAAAACAAAAGTTATGCTGCGAAAGCCATAGACATTAAATCAGTCGACACACAGTCAGCGTCACTCTGCTCTGTTAAACACCGCAACCCCATATTCCTCCTCCGGATCCGACTATCTAGCATTAAGCCAAAACATCTTTTAAACTTTGTGGGAGTAGGTTGAGACACGTGCGCTGCTTCGTGGTCCGTTGAAATCCCTGTCAATCAAAACTTTGGTTTGGAGCACTGACCTGTTCGAGACGTGAGCCCTCTAGTGAAACGCGTTCGAAAAGGCAGTGTTTCATGAACCACTTCAGTGACGTCACGCGTTTCATGAACCGTCTATGTCACGTGACCGGTGTTTTGACTCGCGTTTTGGAACACTGGTTCGAAACGCATGTGCTTCGAGGCTCCGAAGCAGGTTCGTAAAGCGTGTTTTCAAAACTGCCATCACTAGTGCAGAGCAACAAAGCCACACTGTACCGGCAACGTATCAATACTGTTTGGGGAATGTGCCGAAACGCTTCTCGAATTCTCATCTACCCATCACTACTTCACAAAGCAAAGGTCTTCTAATCAAACAGTGTGGATCGTTACCTGAGAGACGTGAGGAACAACATGAGGAAGCCAACAAGGAAGTGTGTGCCATAGACATTAAATCAGTCGACACACAGTCAGCGTCACTCTGCTCTGTTAAACACCGCAACCCCATATTCCTCCAGTAGAGTTATGACGTAAATCCATTGAACACAATGGCAGAAGTTGCACTTTTATGGGATAAATCCATCTAAAACAAGAGATTTCAGCAAAATCATGAGCAAAATGGACTGATTTGTGTCTCATGAAGCTTTATTAAACAACATTGGCAATGTTATATTATATTTCCCAAACTGATACATTCTGAGGCAGGAAATGCTGCACAAACTTCATCACTCACTAATGCGACCTGGACTCTCTTCCACAGAGAAGTGAAGCTACAATTACAACTTTTATTTGGAGATGTTTATGTCATTTTTCTGCTGTTTTCGTAAGTAACATGAAAAAGAGGTTTCGTGTCATCAGAGTCTGAAATTTTCACTAGTTTAGAAATCTCTATACAAGGTTTGCTAGCCGTTAGCAGTTTTATAATTAGTCAAAGGATGAAAATGAAGGAACTCGTAAATAGGCCTTTTTTACTGAAGAGGGACTTTTGAGTCTCTAGTTGCTTGCGCTCTCTCTCACTCCTGCCTTCTTCTTCGCTGAGCAGACCGGGGCCTTAAATCAACTCACAATCGTGGACATAGTGACAGCGATGACTGTACAGTAATGTTCTGCGAATGTGAAGAAACAGCCGTTGCATGTTTTACTGCGATCTGATTCAAATTCACTGAGAAACGTGCAGAACAATAAACTATCTGTGGAATCACCAAAAGTTACAGTACACTCATCACGTTTATCGCTCGCTTTTCCTAACTTGTCCACAGACACATAAAAGGATCATATGAACCTGCCTTAACTTAAGATCCAATAACCATTAGTGCAGAGCAACAAAGCCACACTGTACCGGCAACGTATCAATACTGTTTGGTAGTGATGGGCCATTTGAAGCCGAGGCATCGGGGCTTGTACCGAGTAACAGGGGGCGTGTCTAATGAAGCCCTGCTTCGAGGCTTGCTTCAGTTTGCCTAAAACCACGTGATCTGTGAATGTGAGGCTTTGCTTTTGGGAAGATGACGTCATTGCTTCATTTACAGAGTCGCTTCACTCACGCTCCCACACAACACAGCTTTCATTCATTTTTATCTACATAATTTACATTATTTTTAGTTGTGCTTTTAAATGTAAAATAAGCTTTTCTAGGTTTTAGTTTGTTTTAACCTACAAAATATGGCCTGTTTAACACACTTATTGTGGTGTATAGGTTATCAGAAGTTCATTGGCTAAATGAGCCAACCTATACAGTTAAAGGTTTTTTGGTACAATTTTTGCAAGGCTTGTAAAGTGTGTGTTTCCAGCAAGAGACATTGTGGTTGTTTCAAGGTACCATTTGGCAGAGGTGGTTGAGAAAGTGCTTCATTTTGGCGGAGCTGTAAGTGGCATAGGCTCTGTGCTTTGTTCTGCTGCAGATTCTGATCTAATTATAGGCCTATAGAAACCTATTTAATATTAAACGATTCATGGAAATCAAAGTTTCATTTGAAAGTGGTGCTTTCCTACTTTCAACAAAGCCTGATATGCACTATTGGGTACATAATAGAGCTCAGTCTTTGCGTGTGGTTGCTGTGGCGCATGCGTAGAGTGAAGGTTTGTCGTGCAGAGGGTTGGGAGTTCGAGTCCCACTTGTGACTCAACATAGATGCTACAGAATATTTTTATGAGTACGCTACAGACATGAACACATAAATAATATATATTTAATTTCAACGCCTTAAATGAGTGATTGTCTCAGTAAAACTGTGTTTTATTTGATTTATGACACTGCACCATTTAACGTTTGTTACATTTAATGACCACATTGACTTGGATTAAATGAAGCAATTTGCGAGGCACCGGCTCATGTACCGGTACAATTGGCTGAAAGCCTCAAGTGGTTCATGAGGCTTCATTTGGCCATCACTACTGTTTGGGGAATGTGCCGAAACGCTTCTCGAATTCTCATCTACCCATCACTACTTCACAAAGCAAAGGTCTTCTAATCAAACAGTGTGGATCGTTACCTGAGAGACGTGAGGGACAACATGAGGAAGCCAACCAGGAAGTGTGTGGAGCCAAAAGAGCAAGAGGAAGTAGAATCCTTTTATAGTCCAAGAGCTACTGCCACCTGCTGGCAGTGCAGCTCATTTGTGGCTGAACCGAGAAGTCATGTGTTTTGTAGAAGAGTCAAGAGAAATGCAGACATCCTTCCCGTCTAAAAATGTAGTTACAAATCTCCTTTGTGTGCACTTTTTTAAAGATCCGTCAGCGAAAAAAAGTTACACTTTTATGCATTTCATCCTAGTTTTTTTTACGAGTGCAGACCTTCATCAGGAGGACCAGTAAAGCAAAACGAATCTAATTTTGAGAAGCTTGAAATTACAGTCAGACAAGACTTTTTCCTTTTGCTGGGTCAAGTATTAGTTTCAATGACAACCGATAACTTTCACAGGACATGAAAGAGATAAACTGATATGTAAAAAACAATATAGTCCATGTTTAACAACATTGTTTGTGCATGGGCAGTGTGGGAGATCATGGCACTGCTTCTACAGAGCAATGTCCCCACGAGGAGCCACCAGGATTTTCTTGTGATCCTTTGATTGTTGATCTGAAGTTGGTCGTGAGGTGTTAATCTCTTCTCGTTACCTCATGTACACACATGACACTCGACTGAGCTGAAACTCGGGCCCATCTCCAAAATTGTCACACGAGTGAAAAATCGGCCTGAAATGGGTCAAAAATGTCTTCGAATTGTGTGAAAATCATAAATATTAAGAGAATCCATCTGATGAACAGACAATTGAAAACCGCCATCTTGAATTCTTCTTCCAGTTTTTACACTTCCAAGACACATTAAATTCAATCTCTCTGAGATTTCTGCTAAATAAATCTGAAATGAATAAATCTAATAAGATCAGAGTGAACACTCGGCTGTGGATGAGACTGAAACTTGTTAAACACTTTACAAACCCAGAGAAGAGGCGACTTGTGTGTCAATGCTAACGTTAATTCTACTAATAGATCACATAACAATAAGATATACCATTCTAAACATATTCACACATAATTTACTTTACATTTCAGCTGACAGTTTATATTTAATACATCTGACACAATGAACTAGCCAGCGTCCTTTAGTGGTAGCTTACTTTTGTTTATATTTATGTACAGTTTGACCTGAACTCAAGGTTTTAATGATGATTTATTGATTAAAACTGATCCAAAAATAAACAGACGACGTTGGAAAAATGCTCTTTAATTATAACATGACACACAAAGACGATGCTTCTCACAAAGTTCAGACGAGAAAACTGTGACTTACAAACGACAAATATAATGTTCTTTTTCTTACAGATTGTGACCAAAATGTTTTACTGCAGTTTTCAATTAATATTTCTGGGTTAATAGTGAAGCAGCTGAGTTTTTAGTTAAATCAAAACATCTTTCCAAAAAAATGCAAGCTTTTAAAAGAAATAAAAAAAAGAGGATTGTTCAGTATTGTGGGAATGCATTTTGTTAAAAGCTTAGAAGAGCAAACATATAAAAAAATACATTTAAATATCGGACTATCCTGTCTATCGAGGCAGAGTGATAGATTTCGGTGCAAAAACACATTCAGCAGGTTAAAAGCAGGACTGAGTGAGGTCCAAAAGCGTGTTCAGTCGGGCGTTCCCTCGTCAGGATTTGGTGTTATTGCTCCATCTACTGGCAGCAGAGGGAGTTACAGAGACAATGTCATGAAAGGGAAGGGTTTATGGGACTTGAAAACAGCCGGTCTCCAGAAATCTTTTGACACGATACTGTGCGTAACAAACGGTCTTGTGGTTTTGGGGATATTCATGAAGGGTTCAGTCGCGTATCTTTGAGCAGCTGTAGTAAAAAGTCTCTTTGCAGACATCGCAGGAACAGCAAAATAAGGTGGATCCATGAAGAGAACCTGAATTGAAAGTTGATATCCTTTTTAATACCTTGAAAAAACTCCATTGTGACCAAGACAAACTAGAAACAATAAAAAAAGGGACTTACTGTAGGTTAAAGTTCAATTTATCAACTTTTATTTATTCATTCATTTTCTACCGCTTAATTCCGTTAGGGGTCGCGGGTGACTGGAGCCTGTCCCAGTAACTTTGGGCCTTAGGCGGGGAAACACCCTGGACAGTGGCCAACTTGCCGCAGGGTTAGACAGACAACCATTCACTCTCTCATTCACTCACAGGGAAATTTACAGTGATGCCCAATTAACCTAAACATGCATGTTTTTGGAGGAAACCGGAGAAAACCCACGGTGACACGGGGAGAACATGCAAACTCCACCCAGAGAGATCATGAGATGTTAATATTGTCCGACCCGAGAGTCGAACCCACGACCTCCTTATTGGGAAGCCAGAGCTCTAACCACTCTGCTACTGTGCAGCCCAACTTATCAACTTTTAATACTATTTAAAACTCTGCACGCTGCATTCAGATGTATTTTCATGCAGCATAATACTTGCTTGTCAGATCTCAGGCGCTAAGCAGGACATGGCCTAGCCTAGTCAATACTTGGATGGGAGACCGCTGGAACACCAGGAGCCACAGTGGGAGCGTCAGAGTGGACTGTCGTCGTCTCTCTGGGTGAGTGGATCTTTGGATAAGCACTATATAAATAGAGACTACTACTATATGCTCCAATACACTTAATGAACGCAGGCAAAGATAAATATTCTGTTTACTCTGATCGCGAAAACAAAAAATGCTTTCACATTAGTATATATGAAAAAGTCCAGCCGTAAAACTGGTTAGTAAAAGTTCTTTAGCAGCGACCGGTTACCATGGCAACGATCTCTCTAGACTTCACCGTAACTCGTTGACACTGGGAGCAATAACTAATCGCGTCTACAAGTGTGATTAATCGTACGACCGCGACAAAGGCAGGTTAAATTGAAGTTGGCTTTTGCACATCACCCAGTCAAATTTAACACTCAACTCTAACGTTATTTAAACTAAAACACTACTCCTACGGGATTATAATATTGCACTGTTTCACACCAGATAAGGCCAAGATTAAAGTGCCAAAAATAAAACCAGAATTTACATGTTTACAGATCAAAAAGAGCCAATAAAAGTCTATGGATCTGAATAATAACATAACGTGAGGTAGCTTCAGCGATAGTTCTTCGTGATCTAAAGCTGCATTATGGAACTTTTCTGCAACATATCATCGCCACGGAGACAGAAAAGTTCCACAGTGCTCCTGTACCAGTGTAATATGAATGTGTCAATGTTTCTTTTAACGTTTGGTAGTTTTCGTTGGGCCCATTACTGTTAAGGTTCTGCAATGACATCATTAAATTTCGTCTAAAAATTCTGACTGAGGCAAAAAATATGAGAAGATAATCTGATAAAATGTGTTTCCGAGCGTTTTATAGTCCAATTCTGTCCAAAGAAGTCAAAGAAATTATTTTATTGCAGCGAAATGGAAACTGAAAGTAGCTTTTCTATTGATGCGACAGCTGTGCAGAGCTTAGCTAATGGCAGCTGGAGATTGTGAATCAGAAAAACATAAAGGGTGCCTATTATGTAAAATCAGTTATTCAATGTTATTCTCTTTTTACATGTCACATACAAATTCAATATTCAGCAGTAATTGACCTTTCGCCGAGCCCCGCCCCCCTTAGTTACTGTTGCTACGCCGTCAAATGCGACAGGGTGCCTTTGACTTCTATGACAGAAAGAAGTAGACCGGTTCGTGTTAGTGACCTTTTTGGAGCAATTTCTCAGCAATATCTCTAGATCGAGGCAAAAGGGGTTCACTGTGCAGCGGAGGGATTTATTCAAAACATTAAAATACACAACAGAGGGACATAACTCCTATGGAGGCTAATGCTACTGGTCTCAAGCTAAATCAGAGAAACCCATGATTTTTAACGTTGCCTCAAATGCAACAAGCACAGCCTTGTCCTGCTCTTGCACTGCCGGGTAAGTTCACTTTCATATGTTAAGGTCTATTTTTCTCTATTGCAAGAAAATTGTTCATTTACGAGGCTATGTTAGCTTGTTAAAGCTACCAGTGTTGGCTAAGGCTAAGAGGCTCGCTAAACTTAGCAGCTTAGAGCGTAACTTCAGCAGTTATATCCTTGATCTAGTTTGTGTTTTTGCCTCTAGATCTAACAACACAGTAAGTCCATAGCTATAGTTGAACATTAGTTTTACCTTTGAGCAGACATTTGTTCGATATATTTAGCTGAAGTGGGGCTCGTTCTGTTTAATCCATTGTAGGCACTGCTCCCGTTGTTTTCGGCTTTAGAAATGGAAAGAACACAACTAATCTCTCGGAGTATCTGCGGTCCGATTTACATAAACAATACACACATAACTTCACCATCTTGTTTGGAGCTCAAGATCTGGCGGGCCTTATTTACATAGCAACGGTTGCTAAGATGTTTGATTGGACAAGAGCCGTTTTGGGGCGAGGCCCGACGAAAGGTCAATTGTGATTTCTTTTTTGTATTTGTTATCAGTCTGTAGTTGCTTTTGTCCTTTTTTGTTGTGTTATGAGCTCATTTCTCATTGACTCTCATGTGTTTTTGCCTCTCACTGCTGACGTAGAATACGGTGATGTCGTCTGCAGAACCTGTATCACCAGTAATGCTCTTCTGTTTGTGGAAGAACTCTGTAATCTAAATGTTTACAGATAAAGTTTGATCTTTAGTTCATAGTTTCAACAGAACAGACACGTTTAGACAGAAGCTGGTGAAGGTTTTTTCCACCAAGAGGTTTTTATAAATTAAACTATTTCTGTTTCCCTTTTTTGAAAGTCACTTTGAGAAATTTACACCAGTTATAGGAATCTATAAACTACCCTAATATAAATCTGAAATAAATAAAAGAATGCACTGCTTCATTTCACAATGTTGGCCGTTTACACACGTCACAGTCACATCTTCTTATCTCCGTTTGGTAAAGTCTGAAGAGTTTAACTGTTAGCTGAGGCTATTGAAATACTGTAAGTAAATGAAAGAGCCCGTTTCTCTTTCTGAGCCTGTTGTGTACACGTTTGACCAAACTCAACTGTGGAAGAAGTGACAGGATGTCTCACTCTGCGGTCAAGTTTGTAAAATATTAGCTCTATTGTCTTCGACTTTTGCCAGCGGCACTTTGACATATATACGATAATGGTGCGTTCAAACCAGACAGCATCTTTGCGTTTTTGCGTCTATTTACAATGTTAAGTATTTCCCGTATGGGGCGTCAGTTGACGCGCATTTAGGCGTCTGAAAACACGGCGGCTTGCAGATTGGAAGCTCAAACCTGCGGCGGACGCAACTTTGCACGGATCTGCTTGTTCTCCTCTCACACCAAGGGAAAAGAGGACTGTTTACTGAAGTGTTTTAATAACTTTTTAACAAAAGGTCGCTTGTTTGGGGAGACACGGCAAAACAAACAACACGGGACATGATCTGGACTGACAATGTCTCACATGGATCTATTAATGCTCGGTGTCGTGTTTAAACCTGCTGTACGATGGGAGGAGCCGAAGAGGACAGAGTCATCAAAAAGACACTGCCTGGAGGAGGTGAAAGCTCTGGTAAGATCGGGTAAACTATGTTTTATAAAGGCAGTAAGCCTCTGTCGCTCTCTCCTTCTCTCTCTCAACTGTCTACTAGCTTTTTTATCAAAGGCTAGGTCCCTCGTTGGTCTCGGAAAATCGGGCAAACTTGGGTCACTTTCATCAGATTGAAAATTACTTTGAAATTTCTCGATCTTTGAAAACGCTGAAATTCTGAAGTCTTTCTTCTATAAAGAAGAAACGCTGCCTTACCATCTGTAAATAAAAGTAACGCTTTGTGCTCTTAGTCAAAGCGTGGGATTCGTGTTTACATCATATTTGAACAAGCATTGCGCGCGTCTTTTCCAACGCACCTGCTTCTTACATGATGTGAGAAGAAATTCACCAACAGGCAGGCATTTGTGAAAACTTTTTCATTTCACATCCACAATATGTCAGTGTAACAGCTCCTTACCACTGATGACTGTTTGCTCTCCTGTCACGTTTATAAACCTGGTTAAATCCACTTGTGTTTCATTGTTTTCTCTTTTCTAACCGTGCGCTGCTCCTGCTCACTGGGAATAACAAAGTGCACTTTAACCTTTACCAATCTTAACATCACTGGAATAATCAAGTGCGACTGATCCTTTAACTTGTTGCAGTCCTGCTACAAACAGACTCACTCCCAAAGGCAAACAGTAGAAATATAAACACCATTCTGTACCTCTTGGTGGAAAACGCTGAATGAAAAAACAACATGGCGCACATAGATACAGATACAGAGCAGGAATCTCAAAATGTTCGACAGTCCAGTTTATAAAGCCCAAACCTCCTTCACTACTGGACCATGAAGGAGACTGCGGCGGCTTCAGCGTGTTTCTGAGCGTTCCTGGCGATGATTTGCTCGATGGCGATGTACGTTCCCGCCAAGAATCCCACGAACCCGACGAGGCTGATGATGAGGTTTTTGACGGAGACGACCGGAGAGAGGCCCTCGCCGTGGAAGACCGCCAGCTGCAGCAGAGGCGGGAATATCAGGGCCAGGAAGCTGCTGCTGACGGAGCCGACGAGAGAGATGACCAGGTCCAGCTCCGGGATCAGCACGGCCAGAGCACCTGAGAGAGAGAGGGAGAGAGGAAGGTGGTGGTCACTTAAAGAGAAACTAAACGCAGAATCAGCTTTTTTCCACTGTTAAACTGTGTATATGGGGCAAAATTGAATTATCTATTGCTTTTTTGAACGTTTCTGTCCAAACACGTTCATTTTGCAGTTGTGTGTGCAAAAACCGTGACTGTGCTGCGACAATGGTCAAAGACTGTTAGAGCGTTTTCAGTTCACGCCAACGTCACATTGAGTTGAGGCGACAGAAGAACCGCACAGGTGGGATATAAAAACTCCTCCTTCTGACACCGCTGCTAAGGCAAGCTCAAAAGCTGTCGCCTGCTGTGAAATTACATCATCAGTCATTTGGCTCAGTTAGATAAACATATGGTACGATGTGCGAAGCTGTGCAGGTTCGATCCTCATTTTTGTGTTTCGGTTTCTCATTTTCAATTATAGAAAATACTCATGTTCACATCATAAGCTCGTGCTTATGTAGGCTGACACAAAGGCTTCATACATACAGTATGTTTGCAGAGTTAATAAAAAGAATGTTGACGTGCGAGTAAGAAACTAGACCTGCGCACAGTTCCCACACAAAACTCACAAGCTCGCTGTTCATATTTGGTGCTGTCAATCTAGGTCTGTTCACTCCCACTGGGCGTCACTCCAGCTAGGGCTGTCACAATTAGTCGACGTCGACTATAAAAAATCGTCGACGCAGATTTGCTATTGTCGACGCGTCGCTTTATTCCATTTTACAATAATAAACCACCACGGAGTCATTTGTTTCAATGGAGCGGATCATTTTTGTCTGACATAGCACCACAGGAACTTCAGGGGGCAGTATTCTACCTGCCTCCACCTGAGAAGAAGACACGAGCAGCGTGCAGGGGCCAAATAAAAACAAACATGGCAGAACAGTAACAAGACACAGATTTACCGGAGATAAAAAGTAGACTCAAACATTCAAAAGTGTGGCAACACTTCCATGAAAATAAGACGGCTAGATCCGTGGCATGTGAACTTTGCAAAGCCAAATTCATGTTTCAAGCATCCCGGTGTTTTGGCGTTGTCCTCGCCGTCATCGCTCTTCAGGTAACTTTAACTCACGTTACGTTAACAAAGCATGAACGAGATATTTTCTGTAGCATTTTCATCGTGCAATTAATTCTGCAGCTAGCGCTAACTTAAATACATTTCCCACTTTTGAGGTTCAGTTGTGGGCGGAGTAAGTCTCTGACCGCATGTTTAGCCACACTTTAACAACCCCCAGCTGCGGCGCAGCGTCTGTGCTAGTCTCTTTGAGGCGCATCGATGTAAAAGAACGGGTTCGTGCGCGTCACGTAATGCTTGACAAAAATGATGAAACATAAGTTGCGTATCAGCTGCCTTTTTTGTTTTGCTTGATTCAGGCGCTACTTGCTGCAGTTTTTGGAACAGCCCCCTTCAACCCGCCCTGCTGCAAAGTGATTGGGCTGTTAAACCAATTTTTTCAAGACTTTTTTTTTCAATAGTTTTGTTGAACTGAAGCAGCAGATTTTTGAAAAGACATTGAAAAGTTGAGCTTCCTATTAGTTTGTGTGAGTTCTTTAGTAGACTCTCCCTACACAAGATGGCTGCTGGAACTGGACATTTGTTGCTATAGGTTACAATGGGTATGCTCTCTATAGTCATGATAATAAGTTCAACCTGTCACTTTAAACCAACAGCTCATGTGAGGACAAACTGAAAGAAAGTTTATGGAACAAACATCTTACTTGAAAACACTAAAACTTCCCTCATGACGAAACGGAAAGAGTGATTGTGTCCGGAGAGAAGCTGTGAACCAGGTCACAGACAAAGAGCCTGAGAGTGAGCGTCAGAGCAGAGAGAGCGCCCCCTGCTGAGCCTGGACCAGCGTCACATGTGTCTCTCTTATACTCATCCACAGGGAAAGCTCTCCTGCTGCTCCAGAATCACTTTCACCTGTGTCTTTTCAGACTGGTCCAAAACAACCACAGGCTCCTGGACCTAATGAGCCCAGAGCAGGTCCAGTGTGAGAGAGACAGAGACACCGAGGGAGAGGACGTTTGACTTACCCGGAGACAAAAACACAACCATTTAGACTCAAGAATTCAACTGTGGACCAAAGAGACGACCTGCCACGAGGCCCAGACACAAGTCTGAAGTCATCAGTGAAAACTACAGAGAAAACAGAAATCCAAGTCTTAATATTAGCTTATTATTGTAGAGCCAATGCAAAACTAACAATGGAAACGGTCTCTATTTAGGTTGTCGCAGCACTACATTCCTAATTTGATTTTTTTTCTGCTAAGGAATTCATTCAGTTGTTGATACTGTGATGTGCATACATTTATTTATTTATTAACAAGAGCATTCCGATACAATACATATTTTTATGTTTGATACTTATGTCTTATGGAAAAGTCACTTTCAAATCAACAGTTTCAGCCTCAGAGCAGAAGTCCAGGGTCAGAAGTGTGATATTCTTATGAGTTTAAGCATCTCGATCTGTATTCCAACACACCTCCCAGTATCGATACGCGTTCATCACGATATATCCTGATATCAATACTTCGAGTACAGCCTTAGCCTGTGGATACTGTTTCCTTATTGTTCAGATCATTCCTTATGGCGGTGGTTCTCAACCTTTTTCTGTTTAAACGCCCAAAATATTTTTTTTTCTCTCACACACCTGAAGATGCTGAATTTGAGGTGGTTCATGTCTGTTTTGCTTAGTTTGTTTTATGCGCATCTTTCAATATTAAAGTTTGTGTAAAATGCTCATAAATAACACTTTTTTTTTTTTTTTTGCACCCTCAATTTAGAACCTGGCTTGATAAATCAGGCCCATAATGTATTATTTCTTCGTATGTTTTTAATTTGAAGATATGAGACAAATTTATTTGAAAGGCAAACAAATCTGAATCTATACATCTAGCAATGCATTTGAACCTTGATTAAGATATGAATGTTCAGTTTCACATTTCATCAAGGAACTCAGAGAGGGTTCTGAACCCCAGGTTGAGAACCTCTGCCTTGTGGTAAATTTGCCGAGATGCACTAAAATTAGACAATAAAAAATCACAAAGCAGAGAGGGGACTGCAACGAGATCATCACTTCACACCAGGTCAATACTTGTGTTTAGAAAAGTGAGTATTTAGTGCAACGCTAAAACCTATCAATTTACTTTACTTAAAAGTGTAACTTTTTTAACTTAATAAAATCATATTTTTGACATTTAGATTTTTTGTTGAACCAAATAAGTAATAAAAATATGCATTTTTTACTTTCAGTGGACTTGCATGGCCACAAAATAATCTGTTATTTGTCGTAGAGAAGGTCCTGCGCTTGTATTTTTCATGGAAAAGCTGTTTCTTGTCACTGTGTTTTTTCACTTTAAAGCATACAAATGTATTTGTTCCCATTCAGAATGTCTAGTATGTGTATAGATGGCTTTTCACCTCCAGAAAATTACACAGTGTACTCTGATACAAACACATCGAATGACAGATTAAAAATGATAATTTTGGTTAAAAGGTTTAATGAATGTAAATATAGATTAGCATTAGCTTTGAGACACAAACAACACATTTCCCCTGTTGACGTGTAATTAAATAATTAATTACTTTAGTGCGTCTTAGCCGATTTAATAAACTGAGAACTACTTCCCATATGGACTGTGAAAAGAGCCTGTGTTTCTCCTTTAGAATCGTCCAAACAGACAAAGTTGAAGCAACACTTGACATCAAACCTTTTCTTCCATATAAACTTTAACTGCTTCTATAGGAGCAGCACAACAAAGTCATGACACTTCTGACTGTAATTGCCTCTATTAAGATCTGTTTACAGCAGCTCGACGAGTCTTTTCATCTGTCTTTACTCTCCTCTCTCTCTCTCTCTCTCTCTCTCTCCTTCTCTCTTTCTTCAAACACTGTCCTTGCCTCTCGTCAGACAAACTGTGAGAAACCAAGCAGAGAGAGCATTGATCACACTTCAGATCGTCTTTTCATGTCCGACGCACGAAGAACAAGAGTCAGCTGGAGTTTAATAGAGAGAGAGAAAGAGAAGAGAGAGGGAGAGGGAGAGACAGAGAGAAGATGGACAGAGACAGAAGGAAAGAGAGAGAGAGAGAGAGAGAGAGAGAGAGAGAGAGAGAGAGAGAGAGAAGGAGAGAGAGAGAGGGAGAGGGAGGGACAGAGAGAAGATGGACAGAGACAGAAGGAAAGAGAGAGAGAGAGAGAGAGAGAAGAGAGAGAGAGAGGGAGGGAGAGAGAGAGAGAGAGAGAAAGAGAGACAGAGGCAGAAAGAGGAAGAGGGAGAGAGACATTGTGCTCTATAGCAGTGATTCTTAACCATAGGACCGGGGCCCAAAGTTGGGCCACGAGCACCTCCTTGAGGGCCACAACATGAGTAAAACACAATACATTTAATATGAGATTGGGCCCCAAGTTACTTTCTACATGAATATTCGGGCCTCAAGGTCAAAAGGTTAAGAACCCCTGCTCTATAGGAGTGACATTGAAACACAAGACACCTGTAACTGGTCTAACTGTGGGATATTATTGGCTTGAAGGCTGCAGGAATAATTGTCCTTTAAAAAAATTACTGTAACTAAAATCTCAAGGTTTATTATTTAGGTGATGTAAAGTAGTGTCGTTGAAGTTTACATCTATAAGCCCTATTTGCACAGGATAATATTTACAGAAGGACGTCTTGTAATCATTACAAATGTCATTTAAGTTTCTATACGCAACAATGTGACGAGGAGCCACATTTACACTGCCACAGCTCAGGTCATTCATGTTAAAACAAACCCAGAACAAGAAATGCTGCCACCATTGGCAGCATTTCATATCATGAAGATTTTAATGTCATTTTTACAGAGCACAACAAAATTACGTTTGGAGTGAGCCTCTGGGCCGCTGCACTTTTGTGCGCGCCGCCACTTGCTCTTCTGAACATGAAATGCAAAGCATAACACCACATAACAAAATACAGTACACAAGTGATGATGGTATTTTTTTTGTGTAGTGGGTCGGGGAAAGAAAGAAGAAAAGAGACGGCAGACTTTATGGACGGGACAGGTAGCCGAGGAGTGTATCTGAGTGTGTGTCAATGAAGCAAAAGGATGTTTTCATAATTCAAAGTGTAACTGTCACCATTTCTGGAGCAAAGCCTGTAAAAACAAGAAAAGTACAGGTATCCTGTGCAAATGCTTGTATAAGCTTACAGACATCCCTAAATACAGCAAATATTATCCCGTGCAAAAAAGACCCAAAACAGGGCTGGGCCATATTTGAACCATATTCGAGTGGTGGAGGGTCTTTGGTGTGACAAATTCTCATCACTGTAAGCACATTTTTGGTAAAGCAGTGTTTTTAATCTACTATTTTGGCCATTTATTATGATAAACACTAGGGGTGTAACGGTACGCTAAAATCATATTCGGTTCAGTTTTCAGTTTTCACAGTTGTCGGTTCGGTATTTTTCGGTACACTTTCAGTTCAGGTTTTATGTTTAAAAAGAAAACAATATTTGTACATTTCACTGTAAAAGCAACAATATTCTATTAATATTAATTTAACGCTGATACCCTGCAGCAGGAATATCTCAAAGAAACAAAATCTATTTAGATTGAGCTTGTATTTATTTATTTATATTAAAAAAAATCACTAAATCTGTATTTTTTTGTATTTATTTATTTTTATTTTTATTAAATTTAATTTATTTATTTTTGCTTGTATTTGCTCAGTGCGTGATTCTAATGTTGCTGAACAGTGGCTTATGACGTGGTGCAGTGTGGCGCTGAATCAAGAGGAAGCTCATAGAAGCAGCTTAAGTTTTTTGGAGCCTTTGAGACAGTCCTTTTTGATCAACACATGTCTATCGAGCGGACATGTGAATGTGGCGATGGACTTTTTACACAAGGAGCGGTGTTTGTGCAGGATTTTACTCACAGAAAGCCTTGTAGTTGTGACTGCGTGTGCTACAGGTGACTGGGACGCGGCGGTAGCGGTGAGTTCAAATGTTCGTCTTTGTCCCGCGATGATTCTGAAGTGTTTACGAGCGCGGAGACATGTAAATCCATCAGAAGGCACTTGGCATCAAGTAAGCAGCGCGGATGAATGAAAGTCCAAGGAAGACGTTTAAAAAAAACACAAAATATAAGCTAGCGCTGCATCACTTAATACTGTCCGTGTAGAACATGCCGTGCGTGAACAGTTCCGCCCCGGTCGCGCAAAATCACATTTATTTACATAAAATAGTATTGAAACGGTACACACGTGCACCGAACCGAACGTGCTGTACCGAAACGATTCACTACGACCATGTATACCGTTACACCCCTAATAAACACTGGGACATCAAACAAAGACACATGCTCCATAGCTAAATCAATCAAATAAAAGAAATATAAAGAGTGTCATCTGGGCCGCAGTTTGCCCATGTCTGACCTAAGATGATCCAAGCAACTTTAAAATGTATAACAGATACAGTGATACAAACTTGTAAACATAATCTTGTTTAAACCACCTCAGGGCCGACTTTGGGCAAACGACCGGAGCTGCTAACGTCGCTGAAGCTGCAAAGGTTAATTGTGTGGGTGCATTTCCTCTCTGCGTGATGATAGCTTTTGTGTTAAACTTTGCACAGACTCTGGAGTAATAAATAAACAAACAAACAGAAGCTAAACCCAGAGCTACTGACCTCCATTAAACAGAGCAGCGCCTAAAGCAAGAAAGCAAAAATCTGATTCTGAATTATTTTACCAACACTTTATCAGAGTCAAAATGAACTCGGACGGTCCTTCTGTCCACGGATGAATATTCAGTTTAATTAAGTGTTGCTGCTGCTGCTGCTGGTGGATTTCAATGAAAAAGTCAACAAGGTCTTGAGTTCTAGTTAATGAACAGATACAATTTTGAGAAATAATTTGTTTTTCAGAGGCTGGAAAGACAGATTTCATGGGCAGAGTAGTGGAGGATGTTTCCAGCAAAAAGACCTAAAGCTCTATAGTGTGTGTGTTTTTTTGTTGGTGTCGTTGTAGTTTGACCTTTGAGCCTGAAGAGGTCACAGTCTTCACCGATCCATCGTGAAATACCAGCGAGTCAAAGAGGAAGAGGTCAACAAGCGCTTTACGTTCAGAACACTGCAGACTCACGAGAGCAAACACGTGAAACAGACTCTGAGATCTGACTAAACTAAACTTACAGCGGCTCTAAACACTGATACTTGAGTTTGCACAGATTGCAAAACTTGCAGTTGTTTGGATGTCTGGATGTTTTTGGAAAACAACACATTATAATATATTTTATACAGCCTCTGCTTTACCTGAGTTTTGTCTGGTCAGAGGTTCCCTCCTTCTAGTCTGTGTAATTTGAGTCTCCACCAGAGCCAGATCTAACATTTTGGGGGCCCTAAGCAAAAATCAGCTTCGGGGCCCTCCAGTCTTTTCTATGAACCTTAATCAGTCGAGCCAAAGCAGCGTTTACATTGACTTTATTTCATTATAATTTATAACTACACACAAAGCGACACAGAAAAATAAGTGTACGCTAAATAATATTTCTCACAATAAAGAGATAAAGGTAAGATTCTATCCCAGAAACCTTTGAATAAAACAGATGTTTTTTCCCAAAATTTGGAGTGAGCTATTTTAGACCAACATATCTTTAATTTATGCATAATTTTAACATTAATATCATTGCACCTCTCCTCAAGTTTTACTTGGTGTCAGTGTGTCCAAGTGGGGCCCCAGCCCTGTCCCTCTCCTTGTGAGCTCCGCCTCTGTTCCTCTTCACACTGACACAGGAACAGCTGATAAGAGGCATCATCGCGCTGGACTTTTTGGACACAAATACTAACATCTGAAACTTTTTCAGGACAAACAGTCTCATGTTTAAGTGGCTTTTGAAATAATTCAACATAAATGTGCCGAAATTCGCCGTATTTTGGACTACGGTCCGTGGGCCGGACTACAAAACTGCACCACAAACTTATGTTTAATTTCCAATATTCACAAGTATGCTTGTTTCACAGTAAACTGAAAATAGAGACCCCTGTCTTAACTAGCAGAGAAAAAGCAAAACTAGATCTTTAGCAAATCATAATAGCAGATAAAGGACAAGGCTAAACCTAGAGCTAAACCAGCTTTGTAGGTCTATGCTACTTCAGATGTGACCACATTCTATAAACTTTACTCCGATGGGCCAGTCTTTATTGCTCAGCATTATGTAGCTGTGCATCAACCACTGTTCACTGTAAATCAGATCAGTGTTTCACAGGCTTCTTTACAATGTGGTCCAGTTCAAGACCCATTTTACCATGATGGGTCACATCATATTGCTTAGTGGGCCGCCAACTGAATAGCCCTAATTTAGATGAACTGACAGGGCTCTGGGATAAACTCTCACTGCCTCCAAAACCTGCACCACTGGCAATCACGAATAAAATAACCTTTTAAATGTTTCCTGACAAAGTACAGTACAATGTCATTACAAATATGTATTCAGTACTGTACCCGTGTATGTCAGCGTTATGATGAGAATGAGCGTGTACCTTCCACAACCTGCCTTGTGATTGGCTCTGTCATTGTCATGACACACAAAACAGATGATCAATTATGGAACTCAGCTCCAAATGATCTGCTATGTCCGATAGTAGTTTAACAGTCTGATTTTAGGACGTCCACTCATACACGATAGGGCTGGGCGATATATCGATATTTACGATATATCGATATAATTTTAAACATGAAATGAATTTTGACATATCGTATATATCAATAATGCTGCGTATTTAATTTGGCATTCGCCAGTTTGCTTCTCCGTCTCTCGAAGGCGGCACCGAGGAGGGGCTTGTAAGCAAAAAACGGACTACTGGTTCAGTTATCTGGAGGTACTTTGGATTAAAACCATCTGATGCACAACAAAATACTGTTTTCTGCCGCGAATGTCGTAAAGAAATACCAGCGAAAGGTACAAGCTAACTGTTTATGACGTGTAACGTAGCTCGCGCTTCTATGCTTGTGCACGCATTACGACTTTTTGCAATTGAGAATCAAATATAACGACTGAATAGAGCAGAATGTAAGCTTTCAAAAGGGTATAGCATGTCCATATTGTCCAACGCATGGCCGTGGTGACAGAAGGAAAACTCGCTGTTTATGATTTGTAGCGGCTAAAGTAGCTCAGTGTAGCTGGCGCTTCTATGCTTGTGCTCGCATTGTGACGTATTGCAATTGATAAACAAATGTAGCGAGTGAACAGTGCAAAATTTAAGCTTTTAAAAGAGGTATAGCATGTCCATATTGGCCAAAGTGTGGCTGTGGTGACAGAAGGAAAACTCACTGTTGTGCTAAAGGGGCTAATGCTAAGGGCTGCGGAGGAGCGCAGATGAGAAAGGAGAGGCAGCAGAAGTCACACGGTGCTTCTAAATAAATAAGGAATATTTTATTCTAATGCATTTTGGAGAGATTTACAATTGTCTAACAAATAATAATCTTAGTGTGTAACTAGTGGCTACAAGGCATGCTTTTATAAAGAGAAGTCAGCATGTTTACTTATGGCTGAAGGTGTTTAATGTATTATATGTTCCACATTGAGCTACAACTGTCAGTTTGCACAGATCTTAAAATGTTTACAAGGCAAGGCACTTTTAAATGAATGAAAATCTACCTGGTTGAACAGCAAGATATTTTATCTGCTCTGTCTTTACACTTTTCATAATACGTCTTGTTTTTGCATTTATTATTTTTAACAAGCCCGGTGACAGAATGTATTTGTTATTTCATTATTTTTGGGAGAAAATTTTGGGTGTTAAGATATCGAGATATATATCGTATATCGAGATATAGAAAAAATATCGAGATATAAATTTTGACTCATATCGCCCAGCCCTAATACACGATAAGGCTTTGAGGCAGAATGAGCTACAGCATCTGGACATTGACTTTTAAACCCCACTAACAGCACTTTAAATGTAAGATCAAATACTTAAAGATGTTCAATAAAAGATACCAAAAACAAGGACATTAGGGCGTTTATTGTGCTGATAAAAACATTCTTTAAGAGACGCTTTACCTTGAAAACGTGTCTGAACCGGCGCCGTTACACACAATTACAAAGTCTCTAAGTGCTCTGGCCTCGGCTGAAATTGCAGAGCGTTAAACGAGAGCGTGTTCACGTTAGGAGCTGTTTACTTTCACAACAAAACGCGGCGTCGAGGAGAAACGATGGGCCTAAATTGTGCACCCGCGGGAGAGTAATAAACCCTGGACTCGGCTTCATGAATAAATCCATAACAATCAGCGGTGAAAGTGTGATTCGGCTCTGATTTACACACGACACGGACAAGAGCAGGCGGTAAAGACAGAGACAGATGCAGGGCTGTTTGGAATTAAGACTCATGAAGCTTTTTAAGACCAGACACTGCAGGCAATTTGTGTTTTTGGGTCAATTTGTGGGAGGTTCTTTTAGCTTTATAATAATGATGGCGGGGGATGGGACGAGACGAGATTGGGTCCACGAGATCGAGACAAGACGAGATTGGGTCCACGAGATCGAGACAAGGCGAGATTGGGTCCATGAGATTGAGACAAGACGAGATTGGGTCTACGAGATCGAGACAAGACGAGATTGGGTCTACGGGAACGAGACAAGACGAGATTGGGTCCATGAGATCGAGACAAGACGAGATTGGGTCCATGAGATTGAGACAAGACGAGATTGGGTCTACGAGATCGAGACAAGACGAGATTGGGTCTACGTGAACGAGACAAGACGAGATTGGGTCCACGAGATCGAGACAAGACGAGATTGGGTCCACGAGATCGAGACAAGGCGAGATTGGGTCCACGAGATCGAGGGGGTCCACGAGATCAAGACAAGACGAGATTGGGTCTACGAGATCGAGACAAGACGAGATTGGGTCCACGAGATCGAGGGGGTCCACGAGATCGAGACAAGACGAGATTGGGTCCACGAAATCGAGACAAGACAAGATTGGGTCTACGAGATCGAGACAAGACAAGATTGGGTCCACGAGATTGAGACAAGACGAGATTGGGTCTACGAGATCGAGACAAGACGAGATTGGGTCCACGAGATCGAGGGGTCCACGAGATCGAGACAAGACGAGATTGGGTCCACGAGATCGAGACAAGACGAGATTTGGTCCACGAGATCGAGACAAGACGAGATTGGGTCCACGCGATCGAGACAAGACGAGATTGGGTCCACGAGATCGAGACAAGACGGATTTGGGTCTACAAGATCGAGACAAGACGAGATTGGGTCTACGAGATCGAGACAAGACGAGATTGGGTCCACGAAATCGAGACAAGACAAGATTGGGTCTACGAGATCGAGACAAGACGAGATTGGGTCCACGAGATCGAGACAAGACGAGATTGGGTCCACGAGATCGAGACAAGACGAGATTGGGTCCACGAGCTCGAGACAAGACGAGATTGGGTTCACGAGATCGAGACAAGACGAGATTGGGTCCACGAGATCGAGACAAGACGAGATTGAGTCCACGAGATCGAGACAAGACGAGATTAGGTCCACGAGATTGAGACAAGACGAGATAAGGGTCTACGAGATCGAGACAAGACGAGATTGGGTCCACGAGATCGAGACAAGACGAGATTGGGTTCACGAGATTGAGACAAGACGAGATTGGGTCCACGAGATTGAGACAAGACGAGATTGGGTCTACAAGATTGAGACAAGACGAGATTAGGTCCACGAGATCGAGTCAAGATGAGATTGGGTCTACGAGATCGAGTCAAGATGAGATTGGGTCTACGAGATCGAGACAAGACGAGATTGTGTCCACGAGATCGAGTCAAGATGAGATTGGGTCTACGAGATCGAGTCAAGACGAGATTGGGTCCACGAGATCGAGACAAGCCGAGATTGGGTCTACGAGATCGAGACAAGACGAGATTGGGTCCACGAGATCGAGACAAAACGAGATTGGGTCCATTGATCTGCTCAGGCTCCGGCCCCTTTCTCCTGCCTCTGCAGCTGCTACAGGGACCAGACAAAAGGAGCCAGACTTTAGTACTTTTTACAAAGTTATTTATGACATTGGCCAAAATATCTCTTTGTGGATCTACTTTAAACTATGTTTAAATGTGAAAAACACTGCGCTGTTCCCGCGATGTCTGCGCGTATAGAGGGATTTTCTTTCTACGTCACTTTCCGCTCTACTGCGCATGCATTATGCAGAAAGAGCCGCTCTCCATGGGGAAACTTCTTCGAATAAAACAACTAAACGGAACGAGAGCAGCGGTTTCAATCTCTTGAAGCTTGAGACAGTGTTTTCTTGCCCTTTTTCACCTGAATGTCACTTTTAAGGGTCGTAGGATCAAATCCATTCACAAATGTTGATTTAGCAGCAGAACTTTTGTTTTCTCACAGTGATAAACTCTTGTAGTTACTGACAACGGTGCTTTATCGACTTGTCTCCGCTGTTGCATCAGGTGCACGTGCATCGCCCGTGTGATAAACAAAAAATCCCTTTATATTATATATTTTCGCACTAACTTTGCAATGTTTAGGACTAATTATCTCTGTCAATATTGGTCCTATTATTACGAAATAAAAACTGGGACAGAGTTCAGACTGTTTTCTGTCAGAATAAGTTCGTCTGTGTGTGGAGGAACTTTTTACTACAGCTGCTCAAAGATACAAAACATGACCATTTATAATGGCCAGTGACCTCCAAACTGGATGAGTGGCTACAACACATTCCTGAAAATACATCAGACATCTCAGTCCAGAAAAGTGCAGTCCCAGGAACAGCAAGGATACTGCGCAGAACGCTCAAGCTCTCTGGCCTCTGGTAGAGGAGGGTGAGAAGGCAACTTTAACAGTGACCTAGTGTCCACCCAAGACCCTGCGATGGTTCTTGGATAATGAACCTGACAGAAGATGGTGCGGTGCCACTTTAAACTAATTCTCAAATCTCTTATACTTGCCTCAAATGATCTTGTAAAAAAGTCAGACTCTCAGTTGCCGGTGAAATGAGGCTAAAAACAAGATTAAAACCTAAAGCATTATCAAACCGGTCGTTATCAAACAGGTTCGTTTGAGTTTAACAGCGAGGACATCTTCATTTTACTCAAGCTCCATTAAAACATGTTTTGCCTTGACAAATGCATTTAAAACTTGAGGCCCGGGCTGTAATGTAGGTCAGGCATTATTCTGTGAGAAAATAATGACGTGGATTCAATCTCCCCGAACGGCCCTTGAACAGACATTTACACGGCTCATGAGCACAGTCCTTCAGTCGGCTGCTTTACAGTCTCTGTGCATTTAAACATCTCATTAAAGACACAGATTGTAATGTAAATAAAACACATGCATTTTCTCAAGATGTGACACAGTTAGTATTACAAAAGGCCTGGTAATGTCTGTCTAAAGGTGAAAATAGAGTCCGTTATTCCGTAAAATAACCAATAAAACAGATCCCAATAAAATCTGGAGGCAGTCATCAGTGGAAAAAACTATATAAGACTTAATAGCAAATTAACAAATGACTGTAGCATTAAATAGTGTGAGTTGTGTTATTCTCTCTCCTCTCCACTCTCACTCTCCTCTTTCTCTTCTTTTCTCCTCTCTATGTCTGTCTCTCTCTTTCTCCTCTCTGTCCTCTCCTCTCCTTCACCCCTCTCTCTCTCTCTACTTTCTCCACCTCTCCTCTCTCTTTGTCTGCCTCACCTTTCTCTCTCCCTTTCTGTTTCTCTCTTTTCTCTTTCCTCTTTATCACCTCTGTCTGTTTCGCTCTCTTCTCTCTCTGTCTTCCTCTTCCCTTCTTTTTCTCTAACACCCCCACCCTTCCCTCTCTCTCTCTCCCCCTCCCTCTCCATCTTTTTCTTTTTCTCCTCTCTCTCACTCTCTCATTTTCTCTCACTCACTCACTCACTCACTCCTTTCTCTCTCTCTTTCTATTCTTTTGTTTCTCTCTTTCTCTGCCTCTCTCTCCCTCCCATCTGTCTCCCTCTCTTCCCTTTCTCTCCATCTTTTTCATTCTTTCTCCTCTCACTCACTCCTTTCTCTGCCCCCCTCTTTCTTTCTTTCTTTCTCTCTCTCTCTCTCTCTCTCTCTCTTTTCTTCTCTCTCGTCTCTCCTCTGGTGCTCTTTCTCGCACCCCCCTCAGTCCCCTCTCTCTTCCCTTTCTCCCTCCCCCATCTTTTTCCATAACTCTTTCTCTCACTCCTTTCTCTCTCTCTCTCCCCTCTCTTTTTCCATTTCTCTCCCCACTCTTGCTCTCTCCTCTCACTCTCTCATCCTTTCTCCCCTCCCCTCTCTCTTTAGCTTGCTCTTACCCCTTTCTCTCTCTCTCCTCTCTCCTCTCTCTCTCTCACTGTCTCTCCTCACACCTCTCTTGCTCTCCCCTTTGTCTCTCTCTTTCTCTCTTCTAAGTTTAAGGTTGCACAGAGCACTGAGCTGCTCATCCCAGAGCTCAGGGGCAACCTTCAGAGTATTTTATCTTATGTGTATGTTTGGAGGTAGGGCCCGCGCTGGAGTTGAAACTGTCCTCTTGTTGCTGCGTGATACTTGCAATTCTCACTTTTAAGGACTAAAAAAGTGACGTACAAGTTCAAATAAGCAAGTACAATCAAGAATAACTGACTGGTGAGCTGATGAAGTAGCGTCTTTGCGTTTGTGAAAAGTGTGTCCTTCGTGGTGTTGTTGTGTCAGAGTCGGACGCAGTGACTTTCCCCGGGTCTGGTCCCAGTTTAACTCGGCTCCAGAGGCTTTCGTGAACACTTAGACTGGACACGCGAGGTCACACACGGCTCTGTCCCACAATGCACTGCTCTCCAAAACACATCTAGACACATGTTTACATACAGTTGTAAAGAGTCTTATAACTGATCTTTGTGTGGTGAGCTGTATTCTCCCAAGAACTTCTTTGGTCGACTAAAGCTGTGTCCCAATAAGGATTAGCCAACTAAAAATGGTGTAGTAAAATCTCTGTCGCTAAAAATACAAAAATCTTCTGATCTGGTTGTTTATCTGACCCAAACTGTTCCGAAAAACAAAATATATATATGATGGAACTCATGCAAAACAGAAACTTAAGAAGGATTTCAGTCGATGTCACTTTCTGCTACTGTGAATGGCTCTCCATCTGCTTAGCTGGGAAAACTTCTTTGATTAAACCACAAACAGACGATAGCAGCTGTTTTAAGCAGGTATGAACCGGTCTGACAGACGTCTGTCTGGTTTTTTCTCACCGTTTTTTCACCTGAATGTAACTTTTAAGGGTCGTAGGATCTAATTTCCTTCACAAATGTTGATTTAGCAGCAGAACTTTTGTTTTCTCACAGCGATAAACTCTTGTAGTTAGCTGACAACGGAGCTATTTCGACTTGTTTCACTGTTTGTGTCTATTTCCTGCGGGTCTTGGGTGGTGGCGCCATCTGCCCGTGTTGAAAACCAAAAAATCCATCAAAAAGAAACAGCTTGGAGCAGCCAATAGCTCCATCCCTCTCTGGTTGGACAATCGTGGCATCATGAAGAAGTGTGTTTTTGGCTTCATTCTGGTGCCTTTTATAAATGGTAAATGGTGTATTTATATAGTGCTTTTCTACCTTTCCAGGCACTCAAAGCGCTTTACAATCTAGCATTCACTCACCCAGTGTACGCAGACACTGAGGCAGTGTGGTTAAGTGTCTTGCCCAAGGACACAACGACAATCTACTCCTGTCGTCCCACTGTGGCACCTGGTGTTCTAACGGTCTCCCATCCAAGTACAAACCAGGCCCTTTCTTGCTTAGCTTCTGAGATCTGATGGGAACAGGCTTCACAGCAGGTATGGCCTTTTATAGAGAAGACTTGAGCACAGTTAACCAGCGGTAAAAGTCAACTCTGAGTTTCAAACATGAGTTTGTGTGAATAAACGACCCTGTAATGCACTCTTTATTGTTCTCACAATCAGTCAAGCCTGTCTTCAGCTTACTATGGACTCAAATCATGATGCTAACACATTTTTTCAAATGGACTCGTTTTCTAAGGAATTTTGAAAAATAAATGCCGCGTTTCTTTTTTCCTTGAGAGTACATTTAGCTTCAGTTCCAGCAGGTTTATAACAGATATTGTGTTCCACAGACTCAGACACATGTGCTTGTACGTGTATGTGTGTGATTGTGTGTGATTGTGTGTGTGTATTAGTGCGTCGTTAAAGGTTAAGTCTTTGACAGGTCGGCCCTGCCACCTCTGAACCTCTGCTCCAGGACCAAGAAAGAAAACAAGAGTCAGGCTCCAGAGTCACGCGACAAAACCAAAGTCTGATCCACTCACATCACAAACATGAGAGAGGAGAAAGAAGAAGAGCCGAGAAGAGAAAGAGGAAGAGAGAGAAGAGAAGAGAGAAGAGAAGAGAGAGGGGAGAGAGAGAGAGAGAGAGAGAGAGAGAGAGAGAGAGAGAGAGAGAGAGAGAGAGAGAGACGAGATGAGAGAGAGAGAGAGGAGAGGGAGAGAGAAGAGAGAGGGAGAAGAAGGGGAGGAAGGAGAGGAGAGAAGAGAGGAGAGGAGAAGAGAGGAAGAGGAGAGAGAGAGGAGAGAGGGAGAGAGAAGAGAGAGAGAGGAGAGGAGAGAGGAGAGAGGGAGAGAGAGAGAGAGAAGAGAGAGAGAGAGAGAAGAGAGAGAGAGAGAGGAAGAGAGAGGGAGAGAGAGAGAGAGAGGAGAGAGAGAGAGAGAAGAGAGAGAGGAGAGAGAGAGAAGAGAGAGAGAGAGAGAGAGAGAGAGAAAGAGGGAGAGAGGAGAAGAGAGAGGAAGAGAGGAAGGAGAGGAGAGAGAAGGAGAGGAGAGAGAGAGAAGGGAGAGGGAGAGAGAGAGAGAGAGGAAGGGAGAGAGAGGAGAAGAGAGAGAGGGAGAGGAGAGAGGAGGGAGGGAGAGAGAGGAAAGGGAGAGAGAGGAGAAAGAGGGAGAGAGAGAGAGATAAGAGAGGGAGAGAGAAGGAAAGAGAGAGTTTAAGATATAATTTTTGTAGTGTTTAATTATCGGACAAATATCCTCATTTTCCTGTTTTGTGAAGCAGTTTAACCTGACCAGTCAGATGGTTTATTTTGCAATATTTGTGAATTCACAAACACAAGACACTGTCATCTGGCCTTCAGCGCCCGATTGGTTTGAGAGACCGAACCAGCGGTGTTTCGGTGTGTTACGCGAGGATCCCACTATGCAGCTGCGCTCTGCCCCGGTCCGCCTCCGAAAGTTGCCGCAGACCGCCGCGCCCACTGTCTCCGCTCAGCCGCTCCGCAGGGCTCAAGAGAGCATGCGTCAAAAACACAAGTTTGTGAAATAAAAGTCTATAATAACTATAGTAGGAGCACAGACGACTCCTGTGTTTCACGTGATCACAACAGTTAGGACGTGTTTTCCTCCTTCGCTGAGGGTAAAGAGGCCTTTACGAGCATGAACTCAAATACGCTTGTCCTGTCCATTTGTAGTGACATAGTCTGTAGTTAACATTCTGCTGTGTCCAAATATCAAAGAAACTTTATGTAAAACTACAAACTTTTCGTTATCTGATCAATACAAAGTACGTGCTGAGTGATTTTACTTTGTAAATCCGGACATAGTTCACTTTCTTTTTCCTGTTTGGTGCGTTTTGATTGGTGGAGATGACTTGGCCGGACTCGAGCGGAGAAGAAATAGCCTTGATCCGTATTTTGTTCGTACGACGATGGAGCGACGGAGCTGAGGCGGAGCCCTGCGCAGGCAACAGAGGATGTGGAACGGTCTTCATTCATTAAAACAGCTGCGCAGTTGATCCGTCAGTCGAATAGTCTTCTGAAGTCCTTTTAAACCTTACTTCTCTCTCTCCTTTAGTCTGGTTTAGTCCTGATCTCTCTCCTTTAGTCCCTGGCTTTAGTACCTGACTTTTCCTTCTAGTCCTGTTGCCTGACTTCTCTCTTTCTTAGTTCCTGGTTTAGTCCTGACTTTTCTTCTTTCTTTAGTCTGGTTTCAGTCCTGATTCTTCTCTTCTTAGTCCTGACTTCTCTCTTCTTTAGTCCTGTCTTCTTCCTTCTTTGGTCCTGGTTAGTCCTGACTTCTCCTCTTCTTAGTCCTGACTTTCCTACTTTCATCTATCAGGCTTTCTCTAAATGTCAAAGTGGTGTGCATGTATTCGGTCACATTCACACTCTTCTCTTGCTTTCTTTGTGCTGTATGCTCGAATGTAAGTGGCATAAATCTCTCTCTCCCCTCAGAGAACTTTGTTATTTAGACTTCTGTCTGGTGACTGGACCCTCGTCTGTGAGATCATAGTTTATTCACAACTGTGCACAAAGCAGCGCCGAAAATTAAGTCAGAAAAAAGTGAGAGAGACGATGTAGGAAGTGACGCACTGTTTGAAGCACCGTGTGCCACTAGGCTGCAAAGCGGCAGCTGCGGGACAGACCTGGGGCTCTGTATTCTCTTAAAGTGAGGCTAAACACACGTTCAGAGACTAACTCCGCCCACAACTGCACCTCAAACAGGCTCGCAAAATTGGGAGATGCCCGGAGGCCTTTTAAAGAGACGCCCAGTGGGTGTGAACAGACTTTGATTGACAGCACCAAATATGAACAGTGAGCTTGGCAAATGATGTGACGGAGCAGTCCGGGTCCTGGCCACTGTCTATCTGAGGGAAGCTGTACTAGTCTTTGCTTACTTTCACGTCAAGATTTTTAACTTTGCAAAACATATGTATAAACCTTTGCTTTAGTCTACATAGGCACATGAGCTCATTATGTGGGTATTTTCTAAAAATGAATATGAAAAACACTTCACTGACACAGGATTCAAACCAGCGCATAGTTGTACAAGCAGCTGCACTTCGCACCACTTGCTCAACAAGCTGAGCCAAATGACGGCTGACAGGGGCGCCTGCAGGAGTTTGGGTGAGGGTACGCACAGTCACACGCACGTACGTGCACGCGCACTACGCATGTACGTGCACGTGCACTGTCACGCACGTGCTTTATCGCACACAGACATCACGCACCCGCAAAGCAGTGTTTAAGCTTTTCTCTGTTGCCTTCAGTGCTAACCCGGGAACTTTTAAAGACTGCGACTCGGGAGAGAGCAGGGGGCACTCAGCTAAACACGTTCAAGCCGCAAATGACGAAGCTATGGCCCGCGCTTAGCAACAAGCTTGCTGACTGAGCGTCTCGTGTGTGTGAGGAGTGGGCCCTGTGCGGGGCAGGTGGGACATCGCACACAGGAAAACTCTGCAGCGGCAGGTGGACCGGTCTATCACAGGACAAGAAAGACCAACACCACTGATAATCACTGCGTTGTATGTAGTGATGCGCGAGTCAGGAATTTTTCTTAAATCGCGGGTCCCATTTCAACACATGACCCACCCAGCCCGCCACACGCCGAGTGTCTTTGTACAACCCACACCGCCCGCGGATATTGCATTATAATCCATCAACGTTAGGCTCAAGCAAACAGCCAAAAGTACATCACAGCTGTCTTTACTTAGGAAAAAGTGGCCAATATTCATCCATTATTAAGTAAATGTTTAGATGACTTACCTCTCAAGAGTCCGTTTTACTCAAACTCATGTTTTTAGTAGCTTTCGTCTTCACGATGGGCATTTCACGATCCTTGGCATTTCACCCTCGCTCTTTTCCTCTCTCTCTTTCAACATAAAAGCCAGTGTCCGTGCTCTTCGACCCTCACTCGCACTGAGCAGCAGATGTGAGGCAGGTCGTAAGGTAGATCCGATAAAACACAACATAATAAAGTCCAGCAGCGCGTTTGTCCCGTCCCGCTCCATGTTTGTTTGAAGAGTGACGCAGATCGTGTTCCTGAACAGCGGCGGCACTGACCAATGAAAAAGCAGAATCTCTCCTCACTGTCTCCCTGTGTGATTCTGTGCGTACCCACGTAATTTACACCAAAGATTTCTTTTTACATATTATTCGTTTTATTTATTTATGTTACTCCACCTGTTTTCAATTCGAATATGTAGCCTAAATGAAAAATATAAATCACATTAAAAAAAAAAAAAAAACAGCTTTTGCAGGGTACGCACAGTGCGTACAGCCGTACCCCTGCAGGCGCCACTGACGGCTGATATCAATGCGCAGCGAGTGATCGCTCTTCAACACTCCTCCGCAGCAGTGGTGTCAGGGGGAGGAGTTTATTTATTCCCTCTGGGCGGCTCGTCTGCGCGTCAAGTCACTGTGACGTCAGAGGGTACTGAAAATGCACTGACAGCGTTTGCCCTGCGTGGCAGTACAGCCGCGGTTTTTCCACACATAACTGCAAAATGAGCGAGTTTGCACAAAAATGTCTAAAAAAGGCCTGGAAACAGTAGATAATTAATTTTTGACCCCATATACACAGTCTGACAGTGAAAAAAAGTTGATTCTGAGTTTAGTTTCTCTTTAAGTGAAAAGATGCAAGAAAGAATAGATGTGCAAGTAGTGTGCAGGCGTATTGTTCTGAGCAACCATCTAACACAACATAAATTGGTGCCTATGGTTTGAACGTATTTATTTATAGGCCTTTTTGCCAGAACATAACAATATTGTGGTCATTCTAGGTGCAAACGATGCCACACTCAAAGAGTTCATGTAATGTCCATGGACATGGTTTTGCTGTGTCAGTAAACAAACAGCAGCTAACCAGATGACAGCAACATACACATGTGAACTTCCTGTTTTTGGTAGACAAATGCTTATTATTGGTTAGCCAGCGACCACTGTGATCTAGAATTCAACCCAATAACACTTAGAACATTTGTCTACAAAAAACAGGAAGTTCACATGTTGTATGTTGCTGTCATTGGTTAGCTGCTGTGTTTACTGACACAGCAAAACCATGTCCATGGGACATTACATTGAAAACTCTGTGAGTGTGGCATCGTTTGCACCTAGAATGACCACAATATTGTATGTTCAATGGCCAAAAAGGCCCTATAAATAGAATATCAGTTCAAACCAATAGAGAACACCAATTTATGTTGTGTAGATGGCTTGCTCAGAACAAACGACTGCACCAACTACTTGCACATCTATTCTTTCTTGCATTCTTTTCCACTTAAGAGAACTAAACTTCAGAATCAACTTTTTTCACTGTACAACTGTGTATATGGGTCAAAAATTAATCTATCTACTTTTCCAGCCTTTTTAGACATTTTTGTTGCAATACTCGCTCATTTTGCAGTATATGTGTTGGAAAACCCAAGCGGCAATCGTGTACTGCCACGCAGGGCAAACGCTTGTCAGTGCATTTCGATAGTACCTCTGACGTCACAGTTGACTTTGACGCGCGACGAGCCGCCCAGGAGATAAATAAACTCCTCCCCCTACAACCACTGCTGTCGGGAGGCCTAGTGTTGAAGAGCGATCAATCTCCTGCTGCATTTGATAAATCAGCGTCAGTGTGGCGCCTGCACCGAGTCACGGCTGTACGCCTAGTGCGTACCCTGCAAAAGTGTTTTTTTTTTTTTTTAATGTGATTTATAATTTTCATTTAGGCTACATATTCGAATTGGAAAAAGGTGGAAAGTAAACATAAATAAATAAACGAATACATTATGTAAAAGAAATCATTTGGTGTAAAATTACTGAGGTAGCACAGAACACACAGAGGAGACAGTGAGGAGAGATTACTGAAACTTTTTCATTGCTGTCAAGTGCCGCTCGCTTGTTCCAGGAACACGACTGCGTTCACTCTTCAAAACAAACATGAGGGGCGGGGACGTGACAACGCGCGCTGGACTTATTATGTTGTGTTTTATCGGAATCTACCTTCGACCTGCCTCACAATCTGTCTTTGCTCAGTGTCGAGTGAGGATCCGCAAGAGCAACGACACTAGCTTTATTATGTTGAAAGAGAGAGAGGAAAAAAGACGCAAGAGGGTGGAATATAACCAAGGATTCAAAGATAGAAATATGGAACCCATCGTGAGACCAAAGCACTAAAAAATGAGTGAGTTAAACGAGCTCTCCGCAGAGTCAGGGTCATCTAACAATTTACTTTAATTAATGGTACTTCAGAAATATTGGACCACTTTTACCTAAGTTGATACGATCGCTGTGCTAGAGTACTTTTGGCTCGCTCTCTGATCCTTCGAGCCCTAACCGTATGAGGAATCTAAATACAAGTGGCAAATATATCCGCGGCAAAACGGCACCAAGAGTGCGCGAAAACAAACAAAAGATTAGGCTATTTCGTACAAAGACCTTCGATCTGTGTGGGGCGGCGTGTGAGTCATCGTGTTGTAAATGCGAACCGCCAGATTTAAGAAAAAATCTCACCATGAGATCGCGCAGTAACTACACAAGAACAACACGCAGATGTTTATATCAGTGTGAATTGGATACATATTATTGATCCATAGATGATAGACCCAGGAAAGAGTCACCCTGCCGCTAGACCAGATCTTTTACTCATGTGTGCGATGCTCCCCTAACCCTGCCCCCGTCACACGCGGACCCACTCCTCACAACACGATTGAAAAACACGCTCTTATGTCAGCAACGGCTTGCTTGCTGAAGCAGAAGGGCCATGCTTCGTCATTTCGCCGGCCTTGAACATGTTTCTCGAACTGAGATGCCACCAAAACTGCTCTCTCCCTGAAGTCGCAAGATTTCATAAAAAGAATAAACACAGAACCGTATAGCACTGAAACCACGGCAGACAAGAGAAAAGCATTAAAACACTTGACTTATGGGAAGGTGAAGACGCTACGACTGTCCTTGCTCCGTGCAAATAAAAACACGTGACGTGACACGTGCCGTGCACGTAACTAATGCGTATAGTGCGCGGCACCGCGTACGTGCGTGCTGTACTGTGCGTACCCCTCACAAACACCTGCGGCCGCCCTCTCTAGCACGTCATGCCAGCTTGTGAGCATGGCTCAAGTTAGACAATGCTGACAACTATAGCGTCTGCTTTTCGCAATTCTCTCAATGAGAGTGTTTTTCATATTCATTTTTTAGAACAATAATACCCAACATAACGAGATACATGACGACCCCTATGCACCTAAGACTAAAGCAACCAAGAGTAATAACACCTATGCTCTCCCAAAAGTTACACACTCTCAAGTTCCGCCGCTGACGAGTAAAGACATAAAGCACTAAGTACAAGCATATCTCCTCAGATAGACAGTGGCGCAGCGTGACCCAGAGACTGCTCCGTCACATCGACTTCTCTAGCTACTTACGAATACATATTCTAGGTGCGGCAATCAAAGTTCATTCACAACACCACCTGAGGCGTCTCTTAAAGCCCCCACGGCTCATCTCTCCCCACGAACTTATAGCAGAGAGCACTGTTTGAGGTGCCACGTTGTCATGGCGAGTATAGTCATCCAAAACCTAGAAACTGTGGTTGTTTAAGCCACCATCAACCGCACTTTAACAAAAAAAGAAACACAGCAAATAAAGAGCCCACAAAAAAACCAAACAAACGTCAACAGGACGATAAATAAAAAATAAAATGTCCGCAAGAATAGCACCGCAATATAACGGCAGCAGAACCTCAGTAGAGGAACACACGGTGCTTCCAAACAGATAGTGCGCACTTCCATAACATCGTCTCTCTCACTTTTCTGACTTAATATTTTCGGCCTGCAGCTTTGTGCACAGTGTGAAAGGTAAAACTATGTGACTCACAAGCAAAAGCAATAAAGACACAGCCAAAAGACATCTCACCAACCGAAGACCGGTCTCAGCAAGTCCACACAAGGAAGCAGAAGTCAAACTCACAAAAATTACAATACTAAATGAAAAATAAAGATTACGGGAGAGCGAGAAAGCAACCTCTTTATGCCACTTACATACGAAGCCATACACAAAGCAACAAAAGATAAGCGAGAGCTCCAAGAGTGGGTGCTTAATAGAGTTGACACACCCGAAATACCCCGATTGCACACACATTCTCAGACAACTTTAGAGAATAATAGCCAAGACACCCACATACGATCACACTTGAAAGTAGGAAAACATCTCAGCACACTAGCAGGACAAAGAAAAGACAGACACGAGAAGTCAGTGACTAAGCCCCCAACAGGGCAAACTCTAAAGAAACGAGAGATAGAAACGACCATACTACAAAAAGAAAGAGAGAACTTGTCAACATAAAGAGTAGACAGCTCCCAGCGAACAATAAACACCAGAGACATACAACTAAGAACGAAAGAAACAAGCGCAAGGACATAAACGGCGCGCGATAAAAAGATCAAGGACAGTCAGGACATAAGACCAAAGGACTAAAGAGAGAAAAGCTCAGGATTCTAAACCAGAACATAAAGGAGAGAAAGACAACAGGACTAACACCAGGACCTAAAGTGTAATGAGAGAGATAGTGAAGGCTTTAAAAGGACGTTCAGAATAGACTATAATCGAATGCACACACTGGACTCCATATCTGCGGGCAGCTGATTTAATCGTACATGAAGACCAGATCTACCACAGTTGCCTCCGTGCTCTAGTCTCGAAGGGCTCCGCCTCAGCTCCGTCGCTCCCACGTAGTACGAACAAATACGGAGCATCAACGGCAGTATTTTAATCACTCAGGCCCACGTGCCTCCCAGAGTGAGCGGCCAGAGTACAAGATGACTCCACTTCTGCACCGCCAATGATCAAAATCACCAAACCCCCAAACAAAACAGAAGAGAGACTATCAGAAGTAGTGAACTAGATCACCGAGTTTACAAAGTTAGTAAATCATCTCGATGCACACCGTACTCTGTTTGAAGTTGATCATGGTATGAACCGAACTCTATTGGTATAGGTCGCTTTCCACTCCGTTTCTTTGACTATATCGTGCACAGCATCAGCAAACTCCGATTCATCCAGGACTCGATGTCAACTCGAACGAGCTGTGGTAACACGGAGGAGGAGCCATTGGACAGGACAACGTTATATGGAGTTCTGCTCGTAAAGCCTCTTTACGCCACATCATGCGAAAAGTGCGTGACAAAACGTCTCCCTACATATTAGTTCAGATACACCTCCAACACGACAGCGGTCAGTGTCGGTGTCATGATTGCTGACCCTCCTAGAAACCTATAGTTTAGTAATAAGGCTTTTTTTACTATTCACTATAGACTCTGCCCATACTATTGACAGACTTACACTGCAATGCTCTTCCTTGAGCCCCCCAGTCATCCGTCACCAATTTCGTATTCGACTACGTTAGATCTTATACATTATTACTATGCACACAGGACCGTAGCACCAACAACTCATTGTCTGTATTCTACAGACTAACTAATTCATCAATAACATAAAGAAAAGCAACTCACATATCACAGAAGATCTGCTGTCTGTCTTTGAGGAAATGATCCAGACCACACAATGGACTAGTCAGCACTTGGCTAAATGCAACTATGTTTGTCCTCCATTTTGGCACTCTTCCACTCACACAAAGCAACATTAATCTAAGCACAGACGTCCTTCCCACATATAATTCTCAACCTGCTCTTAACCAGTTCTATTCCACATGACAGCGTTTAGGCAATGGTTGTTCATCCTTGAAAATCTCATAACCTAATAATGCAATTCACATGCAGTATTTTGTCGAATGCCTCCTGCTTTTCCCTAAATATCCCACCTAAAAATACAACCTCTTTTGAACTCACAGCATAAAAATGAAGGCTTTTTAAATCTGACTTCTTCTCCATAAATTGATTACACATGAGTTAATATCCAACATTTATTCATTTCTGGTTTGCAATTATGACCTCAATTTAATCGAGGCTTGATTTACAAACAACAAAGTGAAACTAAAAAAGTAAAACCAGCCAAGGGACTCACCGCAATCAGAGACTCTTTCAGCTCCTGAAAGAACAAAAAGTTATTGATTATTTTTCAGTTTTCATACACAGTTTAAAATTCTCATTTATATCCAAATGCTACCAATTATTCATAACACTTTATTGGAAAACATCAATCTTTACCTAATTTTACAACCTAAAAAGTTAGTACTCCAATATATTTAAGTACAATATATATAAATATGCTTATGCCGTGGATTTCTTCCTGTACGACACCCGAACTGTTACTTGATCTTCCAGTTGGTGTCGACTAATCTCACTTTCTTGCCTTCACAATCCACAAATCGTTTAAATGTATTGTTCCTACTACACAAGCGGTTCCTGACCATCCAATAACATCTTACACTTGACTATTTGTTGCTGTTTGGAATGGATTTTATTAAGTATGTCTTTACAATTTTCTTGTGCATTTTTCATGGCATCGTTCTTTGTTGATATTTTGAATATATCCTGGGAGACCAGAAGATTCTGTTGCAGAATGCTACTTCTGGTAAAAATATAAAGCGTATAAAAAAATGGTCAATTCATGTATCAACAAGAATTCACCACCAATAAACACACATAACGTCTCTTTCATATACACTAGTATAAACTCGTCAACAGCCTATACAGTGACCTTGACAAGTTACGTGTGTTGTGTTGAAGCTCAAAAAATCATATTCTTACGATAAATCCATGAGTACATTAAAAACCCATTTATTAGTTTTGACAACGCATTGAAAATCTAATTGGAAACATATATAATTTTAACATCCCAGAAAGCTAATGGTATTTTTGAGATGGTGTACACACTGAACCATTTTGAAAGAAGGAAATAAAAAAAAAAAAAAAAGCACTGCGATACAATCAACAAAGCCAAATATCAATGTTCAATATAACAAAATGAATCCATATTAATGTTCCTTATGCCACGTTTTATGTTCAAAATTATATAATTGTGCGTAATAATTGTTATACAAAAGATCTCTCTCTCTACCTACCTATCTTAATCACATTAAAAAGTTATGACTAACAACAACAAAAAGCGGCAAAGTAAATCCATCGTATATTATGTTGTTCGGCCAGGCCTTAAGGAACCTTTTAGGAAGCACCTGTTGAAGATTCATCCATAAATATAAGAGTGTATTTATACTGGAACTGGCTCCAGTCATTACTAAACCATATACAGGCACCATAATCTTTACAATAGTGAACATACTAAAAATAACTCAAAAAACACCATGCCACCAACAATAAACAAAGGAACTTTATATAAATCTATCAAAAAACCCACTTTTTATGAGACAACAAAAAAAAAACTGAGCTTAATCATGTCGACCCAAAATGCGACATTTCTAACCAGACCACAATTACAATAAAAACCTAGAAGCTTTCCTCAGACGTAAAACCTCGATTAAGCATTAACTCGCTCATTAATTATAAAACGATCATTCCTAAATAAGCAACATATATGCTGGAAAATATGTTGATTTAAATTTTCTATTGATTCAGTACTTTGCATAATAGACAGCAAACTCCGAAATATCACTAGACAGGTCACTCGCATGCGTTGAAACTGTTGCGGCAAAAGCGTCCAAACTGTGCAAAACAAACGTATCAGACGCGACTATCAGAAACCAATCTCACACACATAAAGAATCTTTCCTTCCCTATTCTTGCATCGCATCTAGGAAAATCTCTTGCAGCGGATTTTATAAACTGTGTCTGCCAAAATCATGGGATATAGTACCATCGATGCCTGGTTCGATGTTATCGTCAAAAAATCTAACATTCATGAGTGTAGCACTATACATAGAAGAACTTAAATCTAACATAGGCACTTATAAATATTACACTATATGTCTTTCTAAAAATTAATATCACTGTAGATGTACATGTGCATTAAGCTCATTTCAACATCCAGCACGGCCGACTTCTCATTGCTCATCGAAATTTTTTGCTCACGATTCAGTTGACGGCGTTTCGCCAATGAGGCCTGCATATTCTATGATACCCTATTAACCAGTAGAGCCAGTATAAACTGCCATACATATTTGTTTGCAGCATGCCAAACGTCACCACATAAGATTGGCGCTCGAAAAAGTTTGGATCCGATATTGTCTTGATACCGCCCAGGACAGAATTATTATTTTTACCTCATTACTCCATATTGATGTAGTTATTTAGACTGAATTCCCATTAAGTTGAATATATAAGAGTCTAAAGTAGATCGACACCGAAAAACTGTAAAATAAATCTTTGAATATCACCGCGAGAACGTCCCGCCGGACGCCATTATATATACTTCAAAGGTCTCCCGCGTTCTTATCACCTGACGGAGCACAACACAATCATGGATTGTATTGATATGAGAACTAATACTCGGTATTACAACTAAATATGTTTGCTTGTTGGTGACTCCTCAAGACTGTCAACTCCCTCATGTGTGTTCTTGAAATCTCACAAAGTGTCTTCATTAGCATTACCATAATATAATAAACTAATATTCGTTAAGTATATTAGCAACTCGCCGCTAAAAATTTGTCCATGTGTCCATCACAGCCGCAAATGCTCCATTTTGAGAGCAACTGGAAAGAAAAAATGAAAGGCATGGAAAAAGAGTCGCACTTGACAATCAATTCCGGCAGTACCACTCGCAAAGAGGAATAACCAAAATGTAAAACCAACCAGGCCGTGGCCCAGTGTTTTGCGAGGGATTCTATCCAGTCCGGGAGTCGGAGCACACCGTAGCGCCCCCAAGCTGTTACCAGAGGCCCCGCACACCGACCCCGACGGTTAAGGAACAAGAGAACGTGCTCCGAGAAGCCACATGAACAGGACAAAATTGCCGGCCATCCAACCTGCCAACAGCAGCGCGCCGCCCCCGCGCGCCCCCTCCCCTCGTCCCTCCGGAGTCGGACACACGTGGCAGTACAATAGGGCGGACTGTCAGCGGGGTCGGGCGGCCAGCGCAGACACCCGTCCGGCGATACATAGACAGGGTGCAAAAGCACCAGGGCAAGCGAGAGGCGCTCTTCCGCAGCCCAACGAGCGGACCATAAGGAGGCGTCACGGAACACTGAGCGAGAACCGGGCAACTCGCCAAGGAAGGTAACGGACAAAAGAACACACCCTGCATCGGTCGGACACAAAAGCGCGCCGTACGCGCCGACGCGGAACGCACACGAACAACGAGGAGGGGAAAAAAGAAAAACAACAGGCATGGGCAAAAAGAGGCAGCAAACGTGCCCGGCATTAAGCCCAAAGTTCAAAGAGGNCTGACTTCTCTCTTCTTTAGTCTTGACTTTCTCTTCTTTTTCTTCTCTTCTTTAGCCCTGATTTAGTCCTGACTTCCCTCTTTCCTTTAGTCCTGACTTCTCTCTTCTTTAGTCATGTCCTTCTCTCTCTTCTTTAAGTCCTGGTTTTAGTCCTGAGTCTGACCTTCTCTCTCTTCTTTAGTCCTGGTTTTAGTCCTGACTTCTCTCTTCTTTAGTCCTGGTTTAGTCCTGACTTCTCCCTCTCCTTTAGTCCTGGCCCAGCTCCTTACATAATCCTACTGTAATCCTCCGGGATCTCTCACATCTGCGAGCATAATCAGCAGCTCCTATCGATTTGAATAGAATACAAAATGAGTAAATCAATGCGTCGTCACTGCCGCGTCCCCGTTCGGACCGCAGCTCTGGGACCGGACCGACATTTCAATTAAACCTCGCGTCACTTGGCCGGGCCCACGGGGAAGCTCCTTTGTCTTAAGTTTATGTTAATATCTGACGGTCGAGGTTACGGCGAGCGTGAGTGAATCCTGAATGAGCGGATTGTGAGTCCGGGCAGGTGCCAAACCCGCAGGCGAGCTTCTAATCGTCCGCCGAGCAAATAGATGTACAAAAGAGACGCTCTTCAGAAGAAACTTCCTCTGAGGCTTGTTAGAAACGCTGGGTGTTGAGAGTGACAAAGCAAAAGGTTTAAGGCGGTAATAAAGCAGATGTTGGGACGGATCCGGCGGGGAAAATGAGGTAAAAACACAAAGAGATTCTGTTTTATAACTTTTCAACTTTAAAATCTTCATAATTTGCCCCTTCTCTTTCTCCTTCTCTTTCACTCATCCTCTCTTCTTCCTCCTCTCTCTCTCCCTCCCTCTTTCTTCCTCTCTCTCTCATTCTCCCCTTTTCCCCTCTTTTTCTATTAATGACCATTGAACATAAAGTGGCTCTTTCTTTCCTTCTCTTCTCTCTCTCCCTCTCTTTCTTTCTTCTTAATTCTTTCTCTTCCTGTTTCCCTACCTCTTTCTTTATCCCTCTCTAACCCACTCCCTTCCGCCCTTTCCCCCAGCTCTTACTCACTCTCTTTCTCTCCCCTTATCTAAATCTCTCTTTCCCTCCCTCTCTCTTACTCTCTCCCTCCCTTTCTCTTTCCTTCTCTCTCTCTCTCTTTCTTCTCCATTCTTCTGTATAAAATAACTTAGTGGCCCTTTCTCTATCTCTCATTCTCTCTTTTTCCCTCTCTCTCTCTCTCTCTCTCTCTTCTTGCTGCCTTTATCTCCCTCTCCTTCTTTTATCCTCTTTCTCTTCCTCTGTTTCCCTACTCTCTCTCTTCCTCTTTCATCCCTCTTTCTTACCCACTCTCTCCCCCTTTAATCTCTCTCTTTCCTTTCCCTCTAATACTCCTCCCTCTTTCTCCCATTGTCTCCCTGTCTTTTCCTCCCACCTCTCTCTCTTTCTTCTCCATTCTTTAGTATAAAATGCCATAAATTGACCCTTTCTCTCTCTCCTTCTGTCTCTTCCTCCCTCTTTCTCTTCTCTCTCCATCTCCCTTCTCTCTCTCCCTTCCTCTTTCTTTCTCCTTCTCTCTCCCCCTCCTTCTCCCCTTCACTCTCTCTCCCTCCTCTCGCTTTCCTTCTCCTCCTCCTTCTCTCTCTCTCTCCCTGCTCTCTTCCTGTCTCTCCCTCTCTGTCCTCTTTCTCCTCCCTCCTCTCTCTCTCCCCCCTCCCTCCTCTCTCTTCCCTCCTCCCTCTCTCTCCCCTCTCTTCCTCTCTCTCACCCGCCCCCCTCCATTCCTCCTTTCCTCTCTCCCTTGCTTTCTCTACCTCTCTCTCTCTCTCTCCTCACCCTCTCTCTTCCCCCTCCCTCTCCCTCCTCTCTCTCTTTCTCCCTCTCCCTCCTCTCCCTCCTTCTCTCTCTCTCTCCCTCTCTCCCCCTTTCCCCTGCTCTCTCTCCCTCTCCTTCCCTCTCTCTCTCCCCCTGCTCCCTCTCTCTCTCTCTCTCTCTTTCCCCTCCCTCTCCCTCTTCTCTTCTCTTTCCCCATCTCCCTCTCTCTCTCTCTCTCTCTCTCTCCCCCTTCTCTCTCTCTCCCTCCCTCTCTCTCTCTCCCTGCTCACTCTCTCTCCCTCTCTCCCCCCCTCCCCCCTGCTCCCTCTCTCTCTCCAGTGTAAAATGTCCAGTGATCGTTCCGCGGCCCTCGGGTCTTGTGAGTGTTATGAGCTCATAAACATGCATGTACCGAAGCCGTGGGACATTTGCATGATTCTCCACGGCGGCTGCAGAGAAGAAAAGTGATCTGCACATTACACACACGCGGCCCCTCTGAAGCCCCGTCTGTGAACAGGCCCACGACAGAGCCACATTTTAAGTGCAAATTTTATGACAATGAAGTTTTAATAATTAACAATGCTGTGGTATGTAAAGGAGACATGTGACTTCACGAGGAGCGATCAATATTCATGATGTCATTGAAAACAGTGTGGAAGAGAGTTCAATTAAAACGTGAGCGGGTCGAAGTAAGTGTGTCCTCAGAGCGACAGGCTGAGGACTTATGACTGTAGGTTTTGGACATGTCAAAAACAAAAGGAAAAAAGAAACTAGAACATTTGTCACAATGGGTTACATCATGATTTGAGTCCATAGTAAGCTGAAGACTGATTGTGAGAACAATAAAGAGTGCATTACAGGGTCGTTTATTCATACAAACTCATGTTTGAAACCCAGAGTTGACTTTTACCACTGGTTAACTGTGCTCAAGTCTTCTCTATAAAAGGCACCAGAATGAAGCCAAAAACACACTTCTTCACGATGCCACGATGTCTCAACCAGAGAGGGAACGAGCTATTGGCTGCTCCAAGCTGGACGGTGTTGTCTTGCTGTCCTCAGGGTGTTTGGAGTCACCGCTCTACCATTAGTCGTCTTGTGGAGCGATACCAGGCCACTGGTTCCTCTAACGACTGCACTCGTACTGGTCGCCCCGTGTAACAACCAACCGCCCCGCACATCTCCATGACAGGTTCACCGCCACCAGGTCCAGAGCAGAGACCATTGGGACACACCACAGAACCATCTGTAATCGCCTCTGCGCTGACGATATTCCACCATATGGGCCGTATGTTGGATCAGAGCTTAGAGCTGGTGCACTCACATTGTCGTTGGACTTTACAGAGGTGGTCCCAATGGTCCACATTGAACATTTCTTGGATCTGCTCAGTGAGCGTGTCCGCCGACGTGAACATCCTCCGAAACTCAGCAGCAGCTGAGGGCGGCACTGGTGGAAGAATGACACTACTGCTGATCCATGAGGCGACGAATAACCTCTGTCCAGGGCCAACGGGGGTCACGTGAACTATTGACAGTCTGATGAAAACTCTGTCACTTTTGGTTTGGGGGTTGCTCTATTGTTTGGTTGTGTTATTGACTCGAAAATGTGTAAACGCCGCAAGAGTTGGTCTGAGGATTAGAAAGGGATGTAGGGTTCATATAAAACAGGCAGATCTCAAAAATAAAATAATCCTGCCCCCCAAAAACTCCGAAAACTGCGTGTTGCGTTTCTTTTTTCCTTGAGTGTATTTTTTACAATAGATTAATAAATGTAATTTTGTTTTGTGTGAAGTGAAGTTTTGATCTAAACGGTGGTGTGCCGTCAGGACAGGCTAGACAATCACTAAAGCCCCCAAAAAGAATAAAATACTGTCAAAACTCCCCAAAATGTATTGTAAAAAGTCTGTTTTCCTTTAGTCAGTGTTTGTTGAAGCGGCTGCAGTACACAGTCCTGCAAACCTTTGGTAATGGAAGCTTTATTTGTTGTTGTTCCTGTCCATCGAACATGCTCCCGACTCCCGAACACCTTCACTTTGGATTCTCAAGCATCAAAACCAATAAAAACAGTGCTTTAAATCAAAACTGACAATCATCAAAAGTTAAGTTTGAGCTCTATTTAAAGACTGCAAAGGAAATGACACAGGGAACGAGGGCTGTCACTAACGATTATTTAAATAGTCGATTAGTCAGCGATTATTTTTTTTACGTGATCTGCACTTATTTTTTCTTACATCATGCTTTAAACCAGTGCTTCTCAAACTTTTTTTGCCATGCCCCCCTTGGAATAGAAAAAATGATCCACGCCCCTACCCCGTCTGCAAAAGTACAAAAAAGGTATTGGAACAACACTAGTTGTTATATGTTTTACTTTTTACTGTTATTCACAATACAAACCATTTGACGTCTCCTGTCACTCCCTCCAGAGTCGAACCAGTCTTCTGATCATTAGCCTTATTACAACTTTGTTTCTGTGTCATAGTATTGCATAGCTAATTACAGCTTTATAATTAACATTATATTGTGTGAGACAAGTGCTACATTTAGTTAAGCCCATTTGTACATGCAAGACACAATACAAAAATTCATTCATTCAGTTTTGTCTCATCTGCCCAAAACCCCAGATTCTCACAGAATGTCCTTTATGCAGTTTTAAAAATTCAAAGATTGATAATGGATTGACTGAGGCGCGTTTGACCCGGGACTAGGGCTGGGTACCGTTAGATTTTTTTCGATACCAGTACTTTACCGGCACTTGTTTTTCGAGATCGGTTCCTTAACGGTTTTTTTTTCGGTTCTTTTTTTCGGTTCTTACATTTTTTCCAAATGTTAATTATAAGTAGGGCTGAAATGATTCATCGAGTAATTCGATTTACAAAAAAGCTTTGATTATTATTTTTTGCCTCGATTATTTGTTTAATTCATATATTTAATAAAAAACGTGAATCTGTGGTGCGTGTAGCGGAACTACGCAGCTCTTGTTTCACACGGAAGTGTTTCCCAGACGCACCGCTGCCGCAGCTACAGCCATGGATCTATTATAATATCTGGACACGTATTGCTAGCTTGCAGCCGTTGTAAATCAGCCCCAGTGGCCGCTCCATTGGTTCTGCAGCGGGAAAATTCCTCTACAGGCTAGAAAGGATTTTTTCCCTAGAGCGCAATGCAAACACAAACCGCCCGTGTTCGCCAGAAACAGCATCTACAGCTTTAAGAACTGACGGACTTTTGCGGCGATTCTTACCTACTTCACATATAACTTTTTTCCAGTTCAAAAGGTTTTAGTTTTGTATAAAACGGCTTTTTAAGCTTTAGCTTCGGCTACCGCTGCTAACACTGTAACTGCCGCTCTGATTGGTCAGAACGGTCACATGTGAGCTTTTCGGCTTCTTTCGGATTCACTCGGCTCGAGCTCATCCCGCTCCTCGCGGGGGGAGTTACGGGGGAACACAACTGCGCATGTTCCATAGCCTGTAGAGCACCTAGCAAAAGGCTAAAGCTAATGGCCATATTGGCAACGAACGTCAGTGAGCAAAAGTCATTGACGCACAGCGTCGCCATCTTTGATCACAGCTTGGCTACAGCTTGAGCTCAAGCAGAGTAGAGGAGAGAGAGGTGTATTTTAAACTAGCGTGTCTGTCTTTGGAGCAGACTTGTGTTTGTGAGAGCGTGGAGGACCCAGATCATAAAACTCTCTAAGTCTATAACGAGGGATAAACTAAGGAGGCAAATTGAAGCACCCGCCACGGAGCTAACGCTGAGAAATGACTGGAGCTCTGAAAAGAATCAGACGAGCTGCAGATACAGCACTCAGAGCGGTTATATTCATAGTTTATATGAAACAGACCGCGTGTTTGTGCAGGCTTTTAGCTCCGCTGTCAGTCTGTCACATGTGGGACATGTCCAGTATTCGAGACACGACGTTAACGTGCTTTGAGTCAATCTAATGATAAGTCAATCTAATGAATCTAATGATAAGTCACAAGATACAATAAGTCCATGTTAACACACTTCTGCATCTGTGTGAAAATGATTCAATAAGAGAATGAAATGTCCACCTATTATATTATGATATTAAACTTGTGTATTAAAGGGAAAAGTTTTAAGTGCAATGTAAAATTATTGTATTAAGCAAAATATCCTTATTACCTTCTAATTGTGTAAAAAAATGTAAACATTATTACTACTATTAAACTGTTAGATTACTCGATTAATCGAAGTACATAATCGATAGAACAATCGATTACTAAAATAATGGATAGCTGCAGCCCTAATTATAAGCCCAAAACTATTTTTCCAGCCTTTAACAATGTTACATATGTCAAACTATATTTTAAAAACACTTTTAGTTTGTTCAGTTACGACTCAAAACAAAGCGCTGCAAATGCATCAGCTGTTCCTCATGTGACTGCCACATGGAAGAGTTAGTTTCACTTTCACTTTCTCACCACACGCGGCAGCACTGCAACAAAGACTCAACGCAGCATTTGCTTTTGACACTTTTACTCTTCACTTTACCTGGAGGAGAAACTAAAGGGCTGAATTATATTTGCTAACTCTGACTTATTTGGCTGCACTAGAGCGAGCAGGAGGATGTTATGCAAAGTTTGGATTAGATTTTGTGCTTGGCCACATTCTTATTCGTAAACTTAAGGCTTTGATTAGATCACGAAGATTTATGAAGCTCAACACGCAGACTTTTGAAGAAAGGCTTGCAACCTTTCATTGAAATAGACCCGTTGTTTCTTTGTTTCTTCTTTTAAGAAGGTAAGCCGACACACTGTGGTTTGTTTGTGACACTTGCAGCTGCGAGGCTCCGTCTGTTTGGGAGAAGTGAGACGTGAATTGTCCCGCTAGTTGTCCAAAGGTCACGCGGTTTGTTGGGAGAATGTAAGAAGTGAATGGCCGTGATATTGTAGAGTGCGTATGTGGCACGTAGGTTACGTGGAGCGTAGGTCGTGTCGTTGTAGGAGCGCATGTGTGGCATGTGTGGTGTTTCTGTTTTCTGCTTATTGAGGCGGAGATTTAAAGCAAGCAACCAAAAATGGCACAGAAAGTGCGTCATGTTTTTGGTTCCAGTATTTCTCGAACGTAGGAACTGTTTTTTCGGTGCCAGCTCTACCCGGGACACATGTGGGTTTATTGCAAACTGCCTGTTACACCAGCTACAATGCACCGCGTCCACATTTGTCAAAAGCTGCGCAGATTCAAATGAATTTCTGTGAGAACACCTATAATACAGTAGTTTGAAGCGCTACCAGTGAGGTGATGACAGTGGCGTGCTGGGATCATTTTCAGCCCGGGAAAATCAGACGTTAGATTGGCCCATTTGTTCATCAAGTCATGTGACTTAGCAGGTAGTTGAGTGGTTAAGAACTGCGCATCAAAGCTTTTGCCTTTCCAGCACCCACGTTCGAGTCCCGCTTTCCTCCACCTGACCTCTCCCCTGCTCCTCTGCTCTTGGACACACACACGAAGCACGCGCTCACACAAACACAGAGCGTTCTGGCCCACAGTGTCTGAATGAGGAAATGCGCTCCGCTCCGCCGCTGTGATTCACGCATATAAATCTGCTGAAGTGTTTGTTCATCAGCCGTTTTTGCTCGTAACTCCGAGAATATACAACGGATTTATTTGAAACAAAGTTTGACTGAGAGCTTCTGAGATGTAGAGCGTGTTTTTGGCTCCAAAATGTGTCAAGAGTCTTTGATTATGCGCTATGTGCTGTGAATCACATCATGGACTTGAAGCAGCAGCTGGCTCCGCCTCCCAGCACTGTGCTCACATTTGCCAGCTGCATGGGCCGGGCCTCTCTCTCTCTCTCTCTCTCTCTCTTCAACCACAGAGCGGAGGCCACCGGCCCAAAAGTCACACGGCCCACCGGAAAACGTTCCGACTCTCCCGATTAGCCAGCACGCCCTTGGGTGTTGATAGCTTGAATTTTTTAAATGGCTGTTTTTGTTGTTAATAATAAGTTATTTTCAAAATAATGTGTTACATGGCAGCAACTTTAAAACGTACATACAAAATAAAAATACTGCTGCGGTCTCTGTGAAAAATCTAGAAAAATGGAAGAGACAGGGCTTGACAATTCAGCGGTTTTAGCAGCAAATCTAAAGTACAAAATCTTTTTTTGATAGATTGAGGTTTAAAATGAACAAAATGTAAAATGATGACCTACAGTCGTTATAGTTTAATACTGAGTGTCTCATTTAAACCCGTCTATATGAGGAAACACACGAGGAACATTTAAAGATCAGATTTTATGACTGTGACGTTAAATTATTAATGAAGCTATAATGTGAAACTGACGCATGAATATTCATGTCACCTTTAAAATAGTAAAGAATAAAGAAAATTACAATGAGCAGTCAGAGTTAAGTGCAAATGTAAAGCTAGATTCAAGTACAAAATACTAACTCCGATACACTTTGTCTCAAGAGCCAAATTTTGTTTTTTATTTGGTGCAATTTCCTGCATTTTGGTGAGTTTTAGATGTGATGTTTTCTTTATGATTGCTGCAAAAGAATTTAATTAAAGGTATTTGAATTATTTCAAGTTATACATATTTGTTCGGTGTGAGTGAGTTTGCTACGTGAATAAATAATTTTCCTGCTGATAAACAAAATAATTACAAGGCTGTAGGTTCCACTTTTTACACTTCTCTTTTGAAATGATGCAACCCAAACTCTCTCTAATAACGACGGCAGATATATTTTTATTTGATCTTTGTAATTACGGCCGCCCGTTTGATTCGCGCGGCCTCGTCACCGGCGGGAGGCTTCTTCTCTTTGTTGGGAGTCACTTATCTGAAAGCGGCTCAATTATTTCTGCAACACCGCTTTGAAGAGTGTTTTATCTGCGGGGCTCCTGCTGCTTTAACCTAAATTCAACTTTATATCAGCGGCCCGGCGCTCCTCAAGCAAACTCCGATAACCTCGAACAACCGTGGAGTCGGTGTGGGCGAGAGAAATGCACAGGATGAGCAGCAGTTTTTACAGAGTCGCAAGAGTTTTATTGAGCATCACCTGAATACTTTAACAAGCTTATGGAAAGAATAAAAAGGCAGGGTTTAAGACAGTAAAGAGGCGGGGCTTAGCAGTTCTAAAGTTCTGAACAGGAAGGCAATGGATCTGTTTGTATTTTTAAGCCAAAACAAAATGCACATCACTGATCTACATTTGTATACTGCAGCTAAACTGTTAACTACACAAAACATGTCCTTGGTTTAGCCGTTATAACTGTGACTAACCCTAAATGTATGTACAATGTTAGGCTTGTTTGTCATGTTAGAGCAGTGGTGGGCAATTCTTTTTCCATGAGGGCCAGATTCAAACCCAGACAAGTGGCGGAGGGCCAGAATTCAGTCATTGGTGCGACAAATTATCGTTATTTAATCTATAATTTTGATCATTTATTATGGTAAATATTAGGGCATCAAGCAAAGACTGCTCCACAGCTAAGTCAATCTAAAAAAATTAATATAAAGAGTAAAACTTATTCTCAAAAGCGTTCAGAAGATCAAAACAGTCCGAGGGCCGCACCTGGCCCCCGGGCCGCAGTTTACCTAGGTCTGTGTTGGGCACTGTTACATTTTTTTCAATACCAGTACTTTAACGGTACTTGCTTTTCGAGATGGTTTTACATTTGAGATTATGCTTTTAACGTGAGATGAGCAGAAGGACGTTACGACAAAGTTTGGATTATTTTTATTGTTGGCGACGTTCTTATGAGTAAACATGAGACTGTGACTGGATCACATGGATTTATCAATCTCAACACGCAGACTTTAAACAGAAAAACTGGCAGTGGAGACTGTGTTTTTAACTCTGGACTCATTTCTTTGTTTCTTCTGTTTAGGAAGGTAAGATGACACACTTTGTTTTTCGGACACACGCAGCTTGTGCAGTTCTAAGCTCATGCACAGTTTGTTTGGGAGAAGAAAAAAGAAGTGGTTGCTGTGACTTGTAGCGTAGATCGTGTGGAATGCTCATTTGGGACATCAGCTACGTGGTGTTTTTGTGGAGAGGAGTTTGTGTCATTGTAGAGCTCGCATGTGGCTCGTGTGGTGTTTCTGTTGTCTGTTTATTGACACAAAGATATAAATCAAGGAACCAAAATATAACACCGTAAGTGCAACATGTTTCCGGTTCCAGTATTTCCCGAACGTTTTCGGTTGGTTCCAAAGAGTAAGCGTTTTTCGGTGCCCAGCACTAGTTAGGGCGCACTCACACTAGACTCTTTTAATCGTACCATTCTCAAGTCTGATTGCCGCACTCACACCTGCACAAGCGAACCGAGCCACATTATACATTATAAGATATAGCGAGCTGCTATATCTTATAATGTAATAATATAATGAGGCGTGCGCTACTTTGTCAGGCTTTTGTCAGCAGCAAGAGCAACATAGTCCTGATTCAAGGTCAGTGCAGATAAACACAGTTTGGTGCAGAGATTATTTTCATAATAAACACTAAATTTGAGTAATAACTCCAGAAAGTAGTAGAAATATAAAAATGTTTTAAAGGACAAAAATTATCTTTTTTTTTTTTGCATTGTTCTCATCCTTCAATCGTGCTCCATCACTTTGGAATTTCATGCACCAGAACCAATAAAAACAGAGTAATAAAGCACACAACAGTCATGAGTTAAAGCTCCGTCTACTGGCCACAAGGGAAATAACCAAACTGATCATGCCTGATATATTGATGGTGGATAATTTATGGACTTAAAAACAGGGCAGAAGATCTCAGATATCTAACTACGACATCACACATCTGAGTTTTCTGAGGCTCAGTGTGGAAAAAATAGCATCTCACAGACAGAAGAAGGAGCTGTTCTTTTAAACCAGGAGGAGTTTCTTTGAACAATAAAACAGGTTGTAGTTTTAGACTAGACCTATACGTATTAGGGCTGCAACAACTAATCGATTTAATCGATTAAAATCGATTATTAAAATCGTTGTCAACGAATTTGGTCATCGATTAGTTGGCTAAAAACTTTTACGCTCAGTCCGCTGTGATCCAGCCGCTTTGAGTGCTCATCAGCGGCTTTGTAGAGCTCTCCCTCGCGACTCTCACTAAGAACAGACGAACAGAAACCTTGCGCATGTTTAGCGGACCTTTTAATCACATAATAACAGCCACGAGTAACCTGTCGGCGGTGGTGTATAGCTTAATCTCATAAAGTTACGAGTTTGTTATTTCTCCGCGGGTGATTCGGCCGCTTTCAGCGCTTAGACTCGCGGTAACTTTCTAGAAACGTCCCGCGGTAAATCTAGCGTCTTTTTGATTTGTCTTTGCTGTTACACGAGCTGCAGCGTGTGCTTTTTGTAAGGTTTTCTCTGATAAAGTTAAAAGCTGTCCACAGCGTCTCTCTCTCCTCTCCTCTCACCAAAAAAAGCAGCACCAGCAGGCCCCGCCCCTTTCCCCTCCGTGTGTGAGTAACCATGGCGACCAGTTTGAGTGACAGGAGTGAGAGGCGAACACTCGCAAACTTAAAACTTTTAGATAGGAACAGCAAAATCATAATGATGAACTTAACAGGACCTAATAGATACAAATGCTAATAACAGTATGAATTAGATGCAGCAGCAAACACTTATTATTAGTTTTAATATGACTTAAAACAAGTTAATATAATATGCTCATTCTTTATAGATGCTTTAAAATATTATAATATAATATATAATAATAAAAAGCAGCAGTCCAAAGGTCCAAAAAATTGAGATTTTATTTTTTGTCCACAATGCCCAGACCTATAATAACCACATTAAAAGAAGCAGCTAGATAGCAAAATCTGGTTATTCTACTTTATTTTTGTATTTTCTTTTTGTTCAAGAAAAGCCCAGTGTGTTCATTAAGTGCACACAAGTTGTCTTTTGCATAAATACATTTAATAAAATGCAAAACACCTTATATTTATTATTTTGTCATTTTTATCCGATTAATCGATTAATCGATCCAATAATCGACAGATTAATCGATTATCAAAATAATCGTTTGTTGCAGCCCTAATACGTATATACTCATACACACCTTAATGCAGCCGTGAACTCTCAAAGAAGTCTATTCCAAAGTGGGAAATCTGAAGTGAATGATAACCATTTCTCAGAGGGACTAAAACACCAAACTCTACACGTCATATGTGCTTCAAACATGGCTGAAGTGTCTTGCCAGAGGACACAGCGTTGTTCTGTTTGCTGTTGTACTCACATGTGATGATGACCAGAAACGTCCTCATGAGCAGGTCCACGGGGAGTTTCCAGCGCTGGTCGACTCGGGCCGTGAGCGGAGGAATGAGGATCTCTGCCGGAACGTAAAACTGCAGCGCGAACGTGATGAAGATCCCGAAGCAGTACAAGAGCTTGACCGCCTGGTACGTCCTGAACAAAGACACAGAGAGAGAGACAGAGAGAGAGAGATTACAGCGAGGGAGATGTGATAAGAAATAATACTGGAATGATTGTTTTAATAATGGAACGTGATTAGCTCAAAGAGAGATAGAAATGTCTGGTCTAATCTTATAAACAAAGACATGAAGTCATATTTTTATTGATGCTGGATTAGTTCTGCTCACCAGGGGGAATTTTGGTGAAATAATCAGCCTGATTTTTCTTTAAGGTTTAAATATTCACTTCATGAGTTTAGACAACTGCAGTGGCACTTTTCAAACTTCACTTCAGTCGATAAGCACTCAAGTCTTTGGCCTTAAGTCTGAGTCAAGTCCAAATCCACAGACTTTATATCAAATTACCAAATACAGCTTGTATTTTACAGATTCAAATAATTTAATAATCCCATTTAAATAAAATTTCAAAATGAGGAGAGACTTGTTCCAGTTTGTTGAGGTAAAAAGAGGTGATCAACATTTTTCAGCTCAAGAGCTACTTTTTGGACTGAACACAGCCCAAAGTGTGGATTTACATTAGTTTAATCATGTAGCGATGTCGAGAATTTTGATTTTTAGACTTGTCACGAGCATCTACAGTAGTTGGCTGAGAAAACTTCTTTCTTTTCCCTCTACAGTGACACGAACTACACTCCACAAACAACAAAAACATTACGTAGCCTATGTGCCACCTACTCACTCCACAGTGTCATGGTAATTCACTTCTTTCTTTCCCCAAACAAACTGTACACAAGGTTATGACTGTGCACAGTACAAGCTGCAAGTTTCCCAAACAAAACGCAGTGTGTCCGCTTACCTTCTTAAACAGAAGAAACTAAGGAAGCAACAGTTTTCCTTTTTCGCCAGGTAAGAAGAGAACTAAAAGTTTTAATGTCAAAAGCAAATGTAGTGACGCTCTTTTGTTACAGTGCCGCATGTGGCGAGAAAGTAAAAGTGAAACTTACAGTATAGCGCTCTATGTGGGAGTCCATGTGAGAAACAGCTGATTCATTTGCATGCACATTTGCTTTGAGTTGTAACTGAACAGACTACAAGTTGTTTTAAGATATAGTTTAACACAGTGGTCCCCAACCTTTTTTCTTGTAAGGACCGGTAAAGTCACAAATTTCTTTTCCAGGGACCGGTCAAGGTTGTGTAGCGCCGATAACAACAATTTAAAATGCAAACAACCAATTTTTGTGTATACTTTAGGTCTCTTATTGCTTGAATTTGCTGTTCATAGGATTAAGTGACTCTATTTTGTCATAGTAAAGCACAAAGAAGTAGTGATATACTATACAATAAAAATTAAATAAATATTGAAGAATCCTCTGGGGCCCAGTAGCCAATGGCCCGCGGACCGGTTTTTGGGCCCCGGACCGGTGGTTGGGGACCCCTGGTTTAACATATAGAACATTGCTTAGTTTAGGCACCATGAAGAGAACTGCTAAGGAACTGGTCTTGAAGCGCAAGTAACGTTAAAGTACTGGTATCGAAAAAAAAAAAAAAACTAGGGCCCGACCGATATATTGGTTGACGATATTTTAGCCGATATGTGTGCTTACATGCCTATCGGTTTATCGGCCCAAACATCGCCGATATATCGCCGATATTTAGAACATGTTGTACCTCATTTTAAAGCTTAGATCATTCAGAATACAACCATTCTATTCAATCACCAATCAGAGCAATATTTAGCGTGATTATTAAATTTATTTGTGGTGGTGTTGTTTTTTTGTCAGCTGCACCTGAACACAGCACCAGGCTGACGCTCTGCATTACTCCTCTACTAGTAGGTTCCAAAAAGCCATATCGGTCGGGCCCTAAAAAAACATAATGGTACCCAGCATTACCGGCAACATCATCCTCTTGGTTCGTTTGCATGGATCAAGCACTGAAGTCGTAAAGAAGAAAATATGTCCAGCGGGTTATTTCTTTAATATATCGATGCGGACATGAGTTTTTCTCATGACACGCCCTCCTCCGTCGGGTTTTGAATTAAAAACAGCGAGAAGCAGCAGAGCAACAGGAGACCAAAGACACAACTTTTCTCTCTGATCACAGTGTTAATTGATGTGAGAGTGTATGCACTGTGTTTACGCCAGCCATTTCTTCGTTGTGCATGTGCGTGGACTTCCAAACGGAATATATGGTTCTACCTCCCGTAACTTATTAGATTCTAAAAAAAAGTGCAGTAAAAAAGTGAATGTAAAAACACAGCAATACAGTATTCATGCACGTCTTAGGGACATTGGGGCAGATTGAGAGTGATGCTGCCTCGCCGATGGCGTCTCCAAGAACACATGTAGGCGCGTTTCGCGATAAGATTCGCCGAGAGCCTGGATGATAGGCAGGTAAGGTCGCACAATCCCAATGCCCAGGGTACAGGACGAGTGATGACACCATCTGGGGCGCTTGCATCTTATTTTGGGCGTTTTCCTGCAATTCGCAGAATCCTGAGAGAAAAATACAGAAAAACATCGAAGGCTGCATTTTCGCTCTTTTAAAGTCTCGCAGACTGTCAGGACAATTAGATGAAGCTGTATACTGGTTTAGTCGGAGTACTTTTCACGCACTGAGTCAGTAGCTGATTTTTTTCTTCGTAATGAACTAGTTTGATTAGCAGCTGATAAGATTGTTTGTTATTTTGCTTATTCAGAACTTTGCATAACGTGACACTGCTAAATGTGGAGTGTAGTTATCCATCGGCAATACAATCAAATTTAATGTAATTTAACTTCAGTGGCACGGATCGGACCCACGATGTGTCAGGCTGTCTGGACGGGATGTATAAGGATGAGGCTGATATATAGATCTTCTTTTAGTGCTGTGTGCTGTTGTCTGCCATGATCCTTAAAGCAGTGTCCTTAGTCCTCCTTCTGCCCACAAGGAAGCCCTGAAATACTTTTTACTCTATTGGGCCTATGCAAATAATAAAGTTGTTTTCATCATCAAACATATGTTAAGGTATCTTTGCGAGTCATTCAAGGGACGCAAAAGCTCATTTATTGAGTGTTGCTCTAAAATATTTTATGCGAGGACAAACAAATGAGTGGTATGAGCTGGGGAAAATAGCTTTAAATTGTGACTTTATAAACATGTTTTTTTAGGGAATAGTATCTTAATTTTAGTTGACTA
>CM076400.1:3507444-3554944 GCA_038363315.1 Mugilogobius chulae | reverse complement strand
GAAATAGAGAAAAGAGTTGGAGAAAGAAAGAGAGGGGGAGAGAGAAGAGAGGGAAAAAAGGGGAGAGAAATAGAGGGAGAAAGAGAGAAAACAGAGTGAGAGAAAGAGAAGGATAGGGAGAAAGAGAAGAGAAAGAAAAAATAGACAGAAAGAGAGAAACAGACAGAGAGAGAGATGGAGAAGAGAGAGAAAGAGAGAGAGAGGGAGAGGAGAAAGAAAAAAGAAATAAAAATAGTGAAAAGAGAAGGGGAGAGAGAGAGAGAGAGAGAGAAGGAGAGACACGTGACCTATGTAATTCCCAAACTGTTACCTGGGACAAAATCCACATAGCCTACATGACAGACATTCTGATTTCACAAATGATTATATACTTCCTGTGATTTTCAACTTTTATTTGAAATGCTCTTCATAAGACACAAAGATAAATATTTACCACAAGAACTATCACACCAAACAAAACTATATAAAAATGCAATAATCGGTCATACAAGCTTTAAAACCAACGTATCAAAGTCTAAAAAAGTTCAGTGCATCCAAACTCATGGACTAATGTTGTATTTTTCTCTATTTATTTGAAAACAGATAAATGCACTTCATCTGGAGCGTAACCTTAACATCTCTGCAAACTTCCAGCACAAAAAACACATATCATCCTCTCCACAAACTTTACCACTTAGAATGAGTCATGTTTCGCAGCAGAACTCAAAAAAAAACAAAAAAACCCGAAGGCCAGCGCTGTTAATGCTGCAAATTTGGTTCAACTTTGGATGCAGAGAAACGGATCTTTCCCTTTTGCGATGGGCAGAAGTAGGTCGGCGGGTGTGTCGGACGTGAAAAGGGCAGGTCTGCGGTGATAAAAAGCCTTGTTAGGAGCGGAGCAGGTAATCTCCCGCCGCTGTCACAGGAGGTTTCGGAGTTATCCATAAAGAGGCGGAGGGACCGGCCCAATCGCCCGCAGAGAGAGAGAGAGAGGAGGGAGAAGGATGGAGGCGAAAGAAGCAGTAATACGACCGCAGGAGAACACCGGGGCTATTTATAACTCTGACAGGTGGGATTTAACTTATACACGCCCCGGCCGACAGAGGGCGCAAGGATACGGGAGCTCAGCACTGATAATCTATGAATTAGCCCAGAAAAATACAGGCTTTTTAAACTTTTACTGTATGAGGAGTGCCTTGGGTCCCTTTTTTCTTTGTAATTTTGAACTGCCAATCGCTACTTAATTTTTTATTTTTTTTTCAGTACACCCTAAAAAATGCTGGGGTTGTTTTTTCTACCCATTTGCTGCGTTAAGGCCATTGGGTCACTTTTCTGGGTTATTTTAACAGAGTTGGGTGGTTTTTCATAACCCAAAATGCTGGGTTAGCCAGTTGGGTCATTTTAAGATAAATTATGACTGACATTTTCCCGCTTTTTATGGATCTACCCAGCGTTCTGGGTTAAATAATCTCAAACAACCCAGAAAATTGGGCAAAACAAAAATTTTCCAACTGTCCAGACTCCACAGCAGCCATTGTCCTCCTGCTCCTGCTCTGAGCTCCAGAAACATCTGACACAGGTATTTATGCTGCTTTTATTACTTTAGTTTTGATTTTACCTGAAACTGTGTACAGTTTAATCATTTTGAAAAAGATAATTGGTTAAAATAAACTTTATTCCTCTAACTTTTGCTGCTCAGCCTCAACAGTTCAACTGTTTCTGCTTCTTTAACTGTTTAACTGTGAGCTCAGCTCCACGAAAGGAACTGTTAGTGAAATAAATGTGTTTTTAATCTTAGAATTGTATGTTTCTTATCTAAACTTTGTACTAATTGTACTTTGGGGTTAGTTTTCACATTAAGCTGTAATAAGTGACACAGAGAGAGAATAAAAGGCTAACAGAAGTGCTAAGTGTTGGTGTAGTCTAGTGTCTTTAAGCAGTGTAACTCAAAGTCTGTCACAACACAGGTTGTTTTACACAGTTAGTCTGACAGAGAACATTTACACTCGTGATCACAGTTTTTTATTTCATGTCGATAGACCAGTATTGACTGAAATATTCAGAGTTAAATTTGTCAAGAAAATAATCGGGAAAAATATATGCGGGCTAATCGCTAATATGCTAACGCAGCAAAAGGGGATTTTCAGTCACTTTCCCTGTTTGTTTTTGCACTATATCTCTTTGAATAACTGAGCCTAGGTCTAAATAATATCTGCATAAGTCTGATGTACAGAGAGCGTAAGGAGGAGAACAGCAGCAGCAGGGACAGATCATGAGGAGCAGCACAACAGCTGACAACAACAGACACTTATTTAAACTGTCTCTTTTCTCTGTTTTAGATTCATATTCTTGTTGTGGATCTGCAGATCTGAGGAACATCACCCTGAGCTCTACAAGTGAGCAGCAGCTGCTTTTGTGTTTTATGTTCTTTGTTATTTGGATTCTAAAGTGATCATCTTTGTGCTTTTAGATAAACACAGCAGCTCTGACTGCTCTGGGAGCACTGGACACTACCGCAAACAAGTAATTGTGTGCCATTTAATTTTTACTAATTGTATTATGTTTTATTGTTATTTTTAAATATGTTTGTTAATTTAACAATATGCCAGAAATTATAATGTTCCTATTGCTTTATCCACAGGAGAGTGTTCAGAGATCTAAGTTCTGCTTTTGAGATAAACAAACCCACCATGTGCCAGAGTCCAATCAAAAGTAAGTAAATACTGAATAGAAATGGTGTTATCTAGACATAGTAACATATCTTTGCTTTTTTATTCTTCCCACAGTATAAAGTTCAGCTGACAGAAGTGTCACAGCCCTGCTTCTGACTGACTCTGAGATGGAACATCATGTGTGACTCTGAGTTGGAGCTAAGGACCTAAAGAACATCTTATATCAGACCATCACCACAAGTGTATAAGTGCAGTAAATATAACATGTCTAAAATAAACAGATTTGAGCAGATGTATTTGTTTCTGTTTCCACAGCAGAAGCAGACTGAGGTGTTCACCACAGATCCTGAGAGAACCAACTCCACCCTGAAGTCTCTACTGAACCACACCGTGTAAGTGCATTTCAAACTTTTTTAAACACTTATTAAAGTGTCACAGACGCACTAGAACATGACTTGTTGATGTTTTTACAGCAGAATCTCCTTCAGACCGAAGCCTCCAACAGCCCCAGTCTCAACACTCAAAACCTCTGGGTCTTCACAAAGTCTCACATGTAAGTGTGGGAAACTACATTGTTTCAAATTATCTCATTGTACAAAATCTGTTTATTTAATCATGTATGTTGTAAATACACAATAACTGAGTGTAAACATGTTTCCAGTGTGATCTCCTGCAGACTGAAGAGTCCCAGCTCCAGAGTCTGAAACAAACTTCTGTTTCTTCAGTCACACATGTAAGTGTTTAAACTAAAGCAATATGTTTCATATTCTTATGGATTTTTTAATATGTACTTCTATATTGCAGAAATGCCCATGTCCTGTATATTTGACTGTAAACATGTCTCTCTTCTTTAGAATCTTCAGCACCTGAAGAGTCGCAGCTCCAGAGTCTGAGANGAGTAGTCCTAGTTGTGCTTCTGGACAGAAGATTCGTGTAGTTTGGCTGAGACAAAAACTTAACTGGATAGACATTTTTTGAGCATCCTATACGGTACAACTAATAGTGCCGCAAGCCTGCTCCAGCTATAGTGACACGAACTACAGAGCATTACACTGACCACAAAGAAAATCATATTAGATAAAAGTAGACTCTGTTTAGAGGCTCTTATCAACATTGAAAGTTCAAAACATTTACAAAAGTGGAGTAGGGAAAGAATGAAAGGCCGCAGCACTTTTAAATACGATGGGTTACGCCTCATGTGCCACCCATACTCACCTCCACAGTTTGTTTTCGTTGAAGCGTAGATGGTACCGGTAAGTAGACAGTTTGCTTACCTATAGCTTATAATTGCCTTTTCCATGTTCTGTGAGGAAGTCCAGTTCGCGTCTTGAAAGGCAACTGGAATTCCACTTGACACATGGAACACATGGCAATGGTGGGTATCTAATAAAAGGTGCCTAAAACTCTTTGCTAAATGTGTACTTGCTAGCTTTAGCCCTTGGAACCGTTCGGTGTGGCCTTTGCTCAACTTGCTATATTATTTCCACATTTATGGACTAATAATCATCATAGCCTAAGTTTTTATTTCCACTTAAAGGCCACCAGGGTTATTCGCCATCAAATGGATCTAGCATAAATCTAAACTTTTACAGCTTAATTAAGGGTGAAGCAAGTTAGCGTTAGCATCGTAACAGCTAACTGTTAGCATCTTTAGAACCGAGCTAACCAGTGGGTGGTCAAGACGTGTTTGTTCATTTAACATCAAGTCCCTGCCACAGTGCATCTTATTAAACGTGGAGGCTCTTTTCCCTCATCTATCGGTATAAGACTATAGGTGGTGTTGGACTCAGTCCAGTTTCTGGTTTACCAGTTATCCTATTTTTTCGACAACTCCAGAAACAGTAACCACAGAATTCACAGAGCATGAGAGGTTAACTAGAGCGCTAAAGAATAAATGATTCAAATGGTCAATAATATGATTATTCCGAGGGGGCAGAGATCGCATAGATGGATGGTAAAGACTGTGTTCCCTTAAAGGCATGTTGGATCTCAAAACTCGCAGCCCAGGGGCTAAATGTTAGTCCCTGAGCAAGTTAACTGATTTTAAATATGGCCCCCAAAGAGGTGATGCATGTGAATAATTTACTGTGGCGATAGTGGGCCCACGCCGAGAAATAACAAGTAGAAACAATGGATATACAAGGCACCAATGATACAAATAACAGCAATAACCAAGAGAATGCAGACAAATTACTTAAAACAGTTTGTTTTGAGCGGTTTTCTTTTTCCAAGAGAGAGTCTGACAACCAGGCTTTTATTCACCATATGATGTTAGGTTTGTGTTGTAGGGGATGTAAAATAAGTGGAGTGTCTGCATAAGTTATATAGTGTTTCCCATTCATCCAGAGATTATGGAGCCCGCCCATAGTCCCTAGGAAACAGGAGGGTTGGTAGCACAAATACTTTCATGCTTGATATCTTCACAATAGAGCCATATTTTGACACAGATTGAAGGCGAAGGGTCCTATAGCTCAATACAATGCAGTGAAATCGTAATTGACATTTAGAAAAAATATTATTTTGACCACAATTGTTTTCTCATGTAACCACCTTACATGCCTTTAAAGTCAGCATATAATGTGGAGTTTTATTGTAATAATGAAATCTGTTTTGTTGATTAATGCAAGTAAATGGACTTGGCTGTTTTGTTTCTTTCTTTTTTTTAACCTAATACAGCGTAAAAGTTGTTTTAAAAGATAACTTTTTTTTAATTGTAAAGCTATTTGGTTCAATTAGTTTAGTGATAGGAAGTACAGAGCGCCAACAAAAATTAGTCTCAAGGAGCAGTGGCTACTTTGGACATGCCCCGGTCTACCAAAACTTTAGACTGTTCTGGGGTGTATATGGAGTTTTATGTTCATTATTATGTTTATAGTTTTTTTTTGTATTTGCATAGTAGAGGCATTAAGTGACTTTCATGGGCCCAAAACTTGACAAAAAATGACGAAAATAATAACTTCAAACATAAGAGAGCTCACTTGTACCACTAATGACCTCTACAATTAAACTTCGTTGATTCACTTCGGGTATTACTCAATATGGCGCTAGTACCATATAGTTTTATAATAGCCTAATGCCTCATTTACATAGAATATAACCAAAGCTAGAGCTAATATTTTACAGTGTGGGCCTAAATTAACTTTGACTTCAATTCATTTCGGCCCAGCTCTCATTTAGTTTGAGAATCCCCTGCTGCTAAGAATGTTTAGCTTCAAAAGGGCAAAGCATGATGATTTGTCTACAGCACGCCGCTATGACCCACTTCAGCAACTGTACTGCTTAAATGCAAACATGGAGGAAGGAGGAAGATTTGCACAGGGTCGGGTGGAGACGTGATCGAAACTGTTATCGTACCTATGGGTACATCTGCCCTGGAGACTCATAAACCATGGATGGTGCACACACACAATGAAAACACATTCCTTTTTCGATGTACCTTAAAAGTGTATTTAAGAAACGTTACCTAAAACAACCAATTTTTTTGTGTATTACTTTAGGTCTCGTTAGTTGCTTTGAAAATCCATGTGCTTGCTTATCATGAGGTCATAGGAAGTTAGCAGATAGCAACTTCTCTTAATAGTGACTGCTTCTCCTTGCTTTGCTTTGATTGTATTTTGTTTACACCAAACGGCATTCCTCTTAGTGTTTGGCACGCAAAGGCAACTAAGAAGTATGTCGATGAAACATTAGGAACAGCCCACTATCACACGCTCTAGGGAGAACATGCCATTTCATTTTTTATAATTATCAGAGAAATTAGCAAGTCAAAGACATCAGTAAGTTTAGCGAAAGTGTAATCAGGTCACGCCCGCGGGGGAGGCGTGCTGGAGATCGCTCGGCTGTGTTCAGTGGAGGGGGACTAAGTATCAGCGTTGTTGTCCGGTAAGTCGTTTTCAGCCTGCCAAAGTGTCTGCGGACTGCTAAGCCGTCGATGCAAAAGGCTCTGTGAGGGAAAAAAGCAGCGAACATGAGAACGGTCTGAGAGCGGGAGATCAAATATGGATTGGGTTCATGGTAGAAAACAAGGTTCTATTATGTTGGGAGCGCATGAATTCAGCCATGTGTGTGAGCCGTAGTTGAGTACTGGTTAGACGTGGAACTGTTCACCTACTCTCTTTATCTATATAAATTGGAACTCAAAATTCTGGCGCCTGGTTTAAAGATATAGAACATTTGCTTTAGTTAAGACCATGGAGAGAACTGCTAAGGAACTGGTCTTGAAGCGCAAGTAACGTTAAGTACTGGTATCGAAAAAAAAAAAAAACTAGGGCCCGACCGATATATTGGTTGACCGATATTTTAGCCGATATGTGTGCTTTACATGCCTATCGGTTTATCGGCCAAAACTCGCCGATATATCGCCGATATTTAGACATGTTGTACCTCATTTTAAAGCTTAGATCATTCAGAATACAACCATTCTATTCAATCACCAATCAGAGCAATATTTAGCGTGATTATTAAATTTATTTGTGGTGTGTTGTTTTTTTTTTTTTGTCAGACTGCACCTGAACACAGCACCAGGCTGACGCTCTGCATTACTCCTCTACTAGTAGGTTCCCAAAAAGCCATATCGGTCGGGCCCTAAAAAAACATAATGGTACCCAGCATTACCGGCAACATCATCCTCTTGGTTCGTTTGCATGGATCAAGCACTGAAGTCGTAAAGAAGAAAATATGTCCAGCGGGTTATTTCTTTAATATATCGATGCGGACATGAGTTTTTTCATGACACGCCCTCCTCGTCGGGTTTTGAATTAAAAACAGCGAGAAGCAGCAAGAGCAACAGGAGACCAAAGACACAACTTTTCTCTCTGATCACAGTGTTAATTGAATGTGAGAGTGTATGCACTGTGTTTACGTTTACGCAGCCATTTCTTCGTTGTGCATGTGCGTGACTTCCAAACGGAATATATGGTTTCTCTACTCCCGTAACTTATTAGATTCTAAAAAAAAGTGCAGTAAAAAAGTGAATGTAAACACAGCAATACAGTATTCATGCACGGCTTACCAGCAGTTGGCAGATTGAGAGTGATGCTGCCTCCGATGGCGTCTCCAAAACACATGTACCCGATGGTTCCCAGGCTGATGTACAGGAAGGTCACAATCCCCATGCCCAGGTACAGGACCAGTGTGAACCTCTGGGGGCGCTGCATCTTATTCTCCAGCGGCAGAACCTAAAAAAAAACAAAAACACAACTGCACGTTTTACCGATGCTCAAAGAGGAAGCTGTCAAACTGTTTTAATCGTCTTTTCAAACGCGAGTCAGAGCTGTGTTTTCCTAATGACTTTTTTGACAGATGATAATTTGTTTGTGCTTTATCAGACTTTGCAAACGAACACGGCTAATTGGATGTGTTTCCTCGGCAAATACAATCAAATTATGTCATTAGCTTCGGGCACAATGGACACGTTTCGCTGTCGACGGGAAAATGAGGCTGAAAAGTTGGTTAACAAGATTCTTTAGTGCTTCTGTCTGATGAGTCCTAAAGCAGTGTCCTTAGATCCTCCTTCTGCCCCACAAGGAAGCCTAAACTTTTCCTCATGGGACAAAATAAAAATTTTTTCATCACAAAGCCAATATGAAGGACTTTGCAGCATGTCAAGGACCAAAGCTCATTTTATGTTGCATCTAAAAATATTTATCTGCAACAAGGAAATAGCTTAATTGTACTTTATAAACATGTTTTAGGAGAATATGCTTAATTTAGTGTACTTTGAGAGTCTTTTTGATTGACTGTGCGCATGTGTGCATTTATTTTCAAATTTGCAAGCTTTAATCTACGCCAGGGGTCGGCAAACAGACATGCGTTGGGCACGCAGAGGAGTTTTGCTTGGCACGCGGTGCAATATAAAAAAAAAAAAGATGTCTGTTTTGTTCATTTACGCATCATGTAAGTGCATCATAATGCCACGGTCTCACCGCAGCTCGAGCAGATGATTGACAGCTGCTTGTAGTGACACTGTCCACGTTCATTCAGCCTCTCCCTCAATGCCAGCACAGCGACTTTTGGAACTTTCTCTTGGTTTGTGTGCGCGCTGAGACCAACCAGAGGTTTGACATGGAGCGGTGCGCTGTGCTTTTTGCGAGGCAACTCTGCTCTGCCGCCCGGGTGCACAGGCAGAAGAGAGAAGCGATGTGCTGGCTGTCGTGTTTGACTCGAGAGCTGCTGTATGCTGGTCCTGTTGTGATTCTGAGCTCAAAATGTGACGTGATTTCTGTTTTAAAGCCGCTAAGAATCACACTTGTGTAACAGCGTTGTGTCGTAAACGTACCTCTAACAACAGCCAAACGTTCAAACAAAACAATTGTCCATATTGTGTCTGCAAACGAGTCTTATTGTGAAAATCCCAGAGAGCAGAGCATTAAACCACAAGAAGTAAAACACGCAGGATTCACCTGCTCCTCACCAAACAATTTTTATCTAATAATAAGCTTAAACTAAAACTAAACATATAAGAGGTGTGTTCTAATAAATGATTATGATAAATGCTTTATTAATAATAAATCTGTAACTTGCTGCAGAGGAAATGAGGCAGTAAAACAGCAGCAAAAGCAGCAGAATGAAGAAGAAAAAATAATAAGTTTGTGTAATATTTAACATTATTATGATTTAATTTTTATTTAATTGACCTTTATTTAACCAGGGAAGTCCCACTGAGATTCAGAAGCCCTGGGGGAAGGGTCAGGGGTTTTTAGTTGTAGGAGGAAACCGGAATACCCGGAGGAAACCTACGCAGACACGGGCAGAACATGAAAACTCCACATAGAAAGGCCCCGGGCGCCCGGGAGTCGAACCTAGGACCTTCTTGCTATGAGGCCAGAGCGCTAACTGCTGCGCCACCGTGTCGCCCAATAAATAAAGATTTTCACCGTTCTAGTGTCCATCCACTTGCACTACTCTTCCAGATGCATTCAGACACCACTAGAACTAACGTACTCACCACTCCGATGCCTTCGAAAGCAAAGATGGCCGTCCCGAAGAAGAGAGGGTAGTCTTTGGCCCGTCCCACTTTGGGCAGGTCTACGGGGGTCGTGATGTGCTGCAGGAAAACAGACATTAAACTGTTATTAAAAGATCTTTTCAACTCCAAATAACAAACAACAACTGAGCCAAACCAGCCAATCAGCTCGCAGCAAAAGAAAACATGATTCTGAATGAGTCACCGTCGCTTCAGTCGAGGTGTCATGAAAGAAAATGATCATTCTCATCGTTGAAATTGTGAGTTTTAATGGCTTTGATCCAATTTCAACGTGTTTTTGGACAAAATAATAGTTCTAAATAAACAGAAAGTGTTGGAGAAATGGGTCAGTGACATAAAAGTCGTCAAATAAAGGGACAAAAGGACATTTACACAAGGATTATAGTGTCTGTAGAGTGAATAGGCAGTGATAACATGTATTACGGCTGAACGATTTTGGAAAATAAATGTTTTTTGGACAAGTATTAAAATTAGGGCTGGGCAAGTTAACGCGTTATCGCGGCGTTAACGCAGCACGTGCTTAATCGCGATTAAATATTTTGTCGGCGTTAACGCAGGTCACATGATTCAGCCAAAAAAGCATGAATGAAAGCGCCCGCACTGCTGCCGCTGCGCCCTTTTTCTCCTTCTCGCTCTCATAACAGTCCACAAACAGAGGATCTGCTCCGTTGCTGCTAGCGCTTTTAATACAAGGAAGTGAGCTCTGCTGTGCAGACAGCGGGACAGAGACGAGTCTGAGCTTCGTCTGAGTGTTTAAATCATCCAAAAAGACCAAGAACCACGGAGCTACGTGTTGTTGAAGACTTCAAACCGTTAACATCTCATTAAATATGCGCACGGTGATTCAGCGCTCGATCAGCGGCGATGCGCGAACTTTTACACACGTGTTTGTTATGTTTACTTTGAAAACTTTAAAAACGGCCTTGTTTCACTTCCCACAGTGTATTTAGTGAGCACTGAGCTGGTTTTAACCAGGACTATCCAGAACTGGACCAGGTTTTCAAAATGTTAGTTACTTAGTGTAACTATAGTTCTATGAGTAGCTAAAATTATATATCTAAGCCAAATACCACAAAATTTGCAGGACTGTACACTCTACAAATGAAGACCCTTAAATATACTTAAAAAAGCATCTTTTGGAGAAAAAAAAGGTTAAAATAGCTATTTATTGAACTTTGTGTGTAAAGTGCGATTAATCGCGATTAATCGCAGCTCAACCATGCGATTAATCGCGATTAAAAATTTTAATCGCTGCCCAGCTCTAATTAAAATTAATTTGTTTTTGGTGATCGAAAACTCTTCAAAGTTCAAACAAACACGACCAGAATAAATCATTTTTGAGACTAAATTATAATAAAGCCCAAGCATTTCAGAGCATTTAACAAACAAGTGTATTTTGCGTTCAGTAATGATGATTTATAATGATGAGTAGAGAGACTGTTTCTATGGTAACCAGCTCCATACAAATTAAAAGCGAACATAAGTCTTTGTGCTGATGTAAGTTGAGAATGGTTTTCATGTTAGACTTTTAGGTTATGAAAGAGAGAGAGAGAGAGAGAGAGAAAAAGAGAGGAAGAGAGAGAGAAAGAGAGAGAGAGAGAGAGAGAGAGGAGAGAGAGAGAGAAAGAGAGAGAGAGAGAAGAGAGGAAGAGAGAGGAGAGAGAAAATAAGAGAGAGAAGAGGAAAGAGAGAGAGAGAGAGAAGAGAGAGAGAGAAGAGAGGAAGAAGAGAGAGAGAGAAAAGAGGAGAGAGAGGAGAAGAAGAGAACAGAGCGAGAGGAGAGAGAAGGAGAAGAAAGAAGAAGAGAGAGAGAGAAGAAAAGAGGAGAGAAGAAAAGAAAGAGAAGAGAGAGAAGAGAAGGGAAGAGAGAGAAAAAAAGAGAGGAGAGAGAGAGAGAAAGAGAGAGAGGAGAAAGAGAGAAGAAAGAGAGAAGAGAGAGGAGAAGAGAATGAAGAGAAGAGAGAAGAGGAGAGAGAGAAGAGAGAAGAAAAGAAAGAGAAGAGAGAGAAGAGAAGAGAGAAGAGAGAGAGAGAGAGAAGAGAGAGAGAGAGAGAAAGAGAAAGAGAGAGAGAGAGAAAGAAAGAGAGAGAGAGAGAAAGAGAGGGAGAGAGAGAGAAAGAAGGGAACAGAGCGAGAGGAGAGAGAGAAGAAAAGAGAGAAGAGGAGAGAGAGAGAGAAGAAAAGAGAGAAGAGGAGAGAGAGAGAGAAGAAAAAAAAGAAAAGAGAGAGAAGAGAAGGGAAGAGGAGAAGAGAAGAGAGATAAAAGAGAGAAGAGGAGAGAGAGAAGAGAGAGAATATAAGAGAGAAGAGGAGAGAGAGAGAGAGAGAGGAGAGAGAGAGGAGAAAAAGAGAAGAAAAGAGAGAGAGAAGAGAATGGAAGAGAAGAGAAGAGAGAAGAGGAGAGAGAGAGAAAAAGAGAGAGAAGAAAGAAAGAGAGAAGAGAGAGAAAAAGAGAGAAGGGGGGAGAAAGAGGGAAAGTGAGAGAAAGGAAGAGGAGAGAGAAAGAGGGAAAGAGGGAAAGAGAGAAGAAGAAGGATGGGAGAGAGAGGGTGAGAGAGAAAGAACGAAAAAGAGAAGGGGAAACAGAGAAAAGAGTTAGAGAGAGGGGGGAGATGAGAGAAATGGAGAGAGAGAGATAGAGAGAGAAGAAAAGAGAGGGAGAAAGAGAAAGGGGAGGAGAGACGGGGAGAGAGGTAGAAGCAGTCATAACAAGGTTAAAACTTAGTCAAATTCTCTGTTAAGACTTGACCATGATGAGGTTTAAAGCTGTCTTTTGTCCAGTAATATGACATTACGTTATTCTCCAACTGTTACCATACAACCTCATTGTAAACCTGAGCCAAAATCCACATTAATGACACAGACGTTATGATTTGATAAATGATAATATCTTTTCTGGTGTTAAACTGAGAGAGAAAGAGAAAAGAAGAAGAGAGTGAAGAGAGAGAGAGAAGAGAGAGAGAGAAAGAGAGATAGAAAAGAGAGAGGGTGAGAGGGAGAAGATGGAGAAAGAGATGAAAAAGTGAGGAAAGAGAGAGAGATGGAGAAGAGTGACAAAGAGAGAGAGGGAGAAAGAAAGAAAGAAAGAACAGAAGGAGAGAGAGAGAGGCGGGAAGAGAGAGAGAAAGAGAGAGGGAGAAGAGAGAGAAGAGAAAAGAAGTAGGGGAAATAGAAAAAGAAAAAGAGATAAAGAGAGAGGGAGAGAGAGAGAAAGAAGGAGAGAGAAGAGAAAGGAGAGGGGAGAAAGAAAGAAAAAAGAGCAAGAAAGAGAGAGAGGGAGAGAGAAGAGATAGAGAGGGAAAAGAGAAGGGAGAGAGAAGAGAGAGAAAGAAGGTTAGAGAGAAAGAAAGAAAAAACAGAGCAAGAGAAGAGAGAGAGGGGGAAGGGGAGGGGGAGAAAGAAAGATGAGAAGAGAGAGAAAGAAATAGAGAAAGAAGTAGAATAGGAAATACAGAGAAGAGTTAGAGAGAGGGGGAAGAGATGGTAGAGAAAAGAGAGAGAGAAGAAAAAAGAGAAGAGAGAAAGAGGAGGGGAGGAGAGAGAGGGAGAAAAGAAAGGGAAGAGCGAGAGAAAGAAAGCAAAAGGAGGGAGAAAGGGGAGGGGGAAGAGAGGGAGGAAGAGAGAAGAGAAAGAAAGAAAGAAAGGGAAATAGAGAAAAGAGTTGGAGAAAGAAAGAGAGGGGGAGAGAGAAGAGAGGGAAAAAAGGGGAGAGAAATAGAGGGAGAAAGAGAGAAAACAGAGTGAGAGAAAGAGAAGGATAGGGAGAAAGAGAGAGAAAGAAAAAATAGACAGAAAGAGAGAAAACAGACAGAGAGAGAGTGAGAAGAGAGAAAGAGAGAGAGGAGAGGAGAAAGAAAAAGAAATAAAAATAGTGAAAAGAGAAGGGGGAGAGAGAGAGAGAGAGAGAGAAGGAGAGACACGTGACCTATGTAATTCCCAAACTGTTACCTGGGACAAAATCCACATAGCCTACATGACAGACATTCTGATTTCACAAATGATTATATACTTCCTGTGATTTTCAACTTTTATTTGAAATGCTCTTCATAAGACACAAAGATAAATATTTACCACAAGAACTATCACACCAAACAAAACTATATAAAAATGCAATAATCGGTCATACAAGCTTTAAAACCAACGTATCAAGTCTAAAAAAGTTCAGTGCACCTAAACTAACCAGACTAATGTTGTATTTTCTTCATTTATTTCAAAAACAGATAAATGCACTTCATCTGGAGCGTAACTTTAACATCTCTGCAAACTTCCACCACATAAAACACAATATCATCCTCTCCACAAACTTTCCCACTTAGAATGAGTCATGTTTCGCAGCAGAACTCAAAAAAATAAAAAAAAAAACCCGAAGGCCAGCGCTGTTAATGCTGCAAATTTGTTCAACTTTGGATGCAGAGAAACGGATCTTTCCCTTTTGCGACGGGCCAGAAGTAGGTCGGCGGGTGTGTCGGACGTGAAAAGGGCAGGTCTGCGTGATAAAAAGCCTTGTTAGGAGCGGAGCAGGTAATCTCCCGCCGCTGTCACAGGAGGTTCGGAGTTATCCATAAAGAGGCGGAGGGACCGGCCCAATCGCCCGCAGAGAGAGAAGAGAGAGGAGGAGAGGGATGGAGGCGAGAGCAGCAGTAATACGACCGCATGGAGAACACCGGGGCTATTTATAACTCTGACAGGTGGGATTTAACTCTATGCACGCCCCGGCCGACAGAGGCGCAAGGATACGGGAGCACAGCACTGATAATCTATGAATTAGCCCAGAAAAATACAGGCTTTTTAAACTTTTACTGTATGAGGAGTGCCTTGGGTCCCCTTTTTTCTTTGTAATTTTGAACTGCCAATCGCTACTTAATTTTTATTTTTTTTTCAGTAGTATCAAGTAATTTTATGATAAACTGTCACGTAATAATGTGATACTGTCAGGCAATAACATGATACTGTCAGGTAATAACGTGATAATGTCAGGTAATAACGTAATACTGTCAGGTAATAATGTGATACTGTCAGGTAATAACGTGGTACTATCAGTAATACGTGATACGGTCATGTAATAACGTAATACTGTCAGGTAATGTGATACTATTAGGTAATAATGTGATACTGTCACTTAATAATGTAATACTGTCAGGTAATAACGTGATACTGTCAGGTAATAATGTGATACTGTCAGTAATAACGTGATACTGTCAGGTAATAATGTGATACTGTCAGGTAATAACGTGATACTGTCAGGTAATAATGTGATACTGTCAGGTAATAACGTGATACTGTCAGGTAATAACATGATACTGTCAGGTAATAACTGATACTGTCAGGTAATGTAATACTGTCAGGTAATAAAGTGATACTGTCAGGTAATAACGTGATACTGTCAGGTAATAACATGTACTGTCAGGTAATAACGTGATACTGTCAGGTAATAATGTGATACTGTCAGGTAATAACATGATACTGTCAGTAATAATGTGATATGTCATGTAATACTGTCAGGCAATTGATACTATTCAGGTAATAAACGTGATACTGTCAGGTAATAACGTGGTACTATCAGGTAATAACGTGATACGGTCAGGTAATAATGTGATACTGTCAGGTAATAACATGATACTGTCAGGTAATAATCGATACGTCAGGTAATGTAATTGTCAGGTAATACGTGATACTGTCAGGTAATACTGATACTGTGTATAACGTTCTTCAGGTAATAACGTGATACTGTCAGGTAATAAATGATACTGTCAGGTTAATGTATACTTAGGAATGTATACTGTCAGGTAATAATGTGATACTGTCAAGTAATAACTTGATACAAAAAAGAAAAAAAAAGGTTTTGGGGGGAAAATATCAGGTAATAAAGTGATACAAATATAAAACAAATAAATACAAAACTGAAAATTTATCAGGTAAAAACGTAATAGCATCAGGTAATTACTTCAGGTAATATGAATTGTTTTAATATAGTTAAATGTAGTTAAATAATTTCTACTCACAGGGTTAGGGTTGCTCACAACTGACAATTTAAACATCATTTTACTCAATTAACTTGTTACAAAACATTATTCTTTGTCAAAGCATAACATCTGTGTCATTTATATGAATTTTGGCCCAGATTTATAAAACGGTTGCTTGGTAACTGTTGTGAAATTACCTCCACATATGTCATATTTACTGGAAAAAAGACAATACATCCAGCCAACCTTCATTGTCCAGATACATTTGGTCAGAAGTGGGAGCTATTTTTACATTTGTCTGACGTGGCTCAGTTGGACTGCTGCATCTGATTTAGTCGTTATGGAAGTCGGTCACAGACTAATACATTTTCCCGGAAAGATTTTGTGGCAGAACAAAATTAGAAAATTTCTGATTGAATGAATGTATGCGTGCTTCTTACACGTACTTCCAGGTGCATGGAAATATAATATGGCCCGAGGAATGAGATGATACGTGTATTATTGATTATTCCATCTTTCATCAGACAAAACCTTAAACATTACAAAGCCCAAAATTATACACAGATAAAAAGTAAACATACCAAACCTGGTTTAAATATTGCCCTGTTTGCATGAGATTAGCTTTAAGATGAGAGCTTGAGTAAACTGTAATAACTATGGACGTCGTCTGAGTTTCTAGTCCAGTGCGAATCGTCTGTGCCTGTAAAGCTTCCTAATGTCGTTCTCCAAAATCAGATGTCTTCAGGTAACTCTAGCCCTGTGTTGAAGTGTAAATGAATTAAAATGATTCAAATGACTGCTGTTTACATTACATTCAAATTTGAGCGTAATATTGAATACTACTTGCCACGGATTATTCTCCAATTAAAATGTTGCCTTTTCTACAAGTCAAAAGTTACACAATAAGTAAACTGCGATTAAAAAACGTGACGGAAGAACAAACTTGTTGTCGCGGCAACAGTTCAAATGTGTTGGGGAAAGTTCGGAGAAAGATGAAATGCTCAAGTCTTGAACGAAGCAACAGGTCAGGAGTGTCGAACTGGTCACAGGCCAGGAGCCAACATTTTCAGCTGTCATCGCCAAAGAGCCAATCATGAGTCGACCTACTGCCACCACCAGGGGGCAAAATCAATGTCTATGTAATTTTACTTTCCAACACAGACCCGTAGATCCATAAGTCCTTTATTACAAATATATTTCAATCTAAGATTTTGATTCAATTAACTCTGTGCACGGAACTTCAGTTGGCTTGTGTACGTTCAAAATAGCTAACTTCTGTACATATGACCACTTCCTGTTACCGTTAGCATTTAGACACAAACACGTCTCTTTTTAAACACTCAAGTGTCCTCTAGTGAAATATTCCTCTGATATGTAAAGTCTTTAACTTGTTTTCTATAACATTCACCACAACTGTCTGAAGATTTATTTGTTTTAAACTGATGTAGTGAAAACCTCATTGAAAATCATTGAACAGGAAGTGGTTGTATGTACAGGTTTTACATTTTTGAACAAAAACAAGATAACTGCACAGAGCCTATTCAGGGGGGCTGGGGGCCCTTCCCCAAGAGAATTTTTTAAAATCCTTTTCAATTTTCTGTATTTTGGAGAGTTTAGATGTGATATTCCTATTGTGTGATGTATTTTTACTATAATTAAAAATACAAGAGGCAGTTAAAAAAATACTCTCTATGGGGGCCCCACATATAGACCAGATTAAGGGTCTATATGCCCTTGGCTCCAGATCCTCTTAGCTCCGCCCCTGTAAAACTGGTGCTTTAGGAGCATCACTCAGACTCAGGACTGTCCTGTGTGATCAGAGCAGAGAAAACACTGCTGCACACACTTTAGTCAGGGCAGTGTGTAAACTTCTGTTTTATGTCACATTCAGACAAAAGCTGTAAAGACCTATGAAGTTCCGCGCAGTGCCATTTTGTGCGACTTGCACCGCTGTTATTTTAACATGTTTTATTTCAGTGTACATTTTGGAACTTTTCTCTGTGGATATAAGGCAGATTTGCACAAAATAGGAACCAATATGAAGCTACAGAATATCACTGGGAGTTTGAAACACTTCTCAAAAAAACAAACAAACTGTTAAAGAGTTCCGCTTTGATGCTTCCCTGACAGTTGCACGCAGGTTACTTTTTTGGAGAAGTAACTAATAACTATAACTAATTACTTGTGCAAAAATAGAAAGTTGCCTGCCAAAGGTGGTGAAATGCAGACACAAAACCAAGGCACTCTGAAGGGTTAAAGTTAAAAAGCCTTTATTCCAACATGGCTTTTTGAATTAAAAAACGCACCAGCGCGTTTCAGCTCTAACAAGCCTTCATCAGGGTGCACATAGTCACAGGTGTGTGTTCCCCATATTATAGGAGGAGCACTGTGTCCCGCCTCCAATATGCAAAATATATAATAAATATTCATAACCAGACTATCACATTTCCACATATACACTGAGCAGAAGAAAAGAGACATTATTAACAAGACATAAAAATGGTGCGCACCATTGCCAAAAAACCCTCTGACGCACAGATTAATGAAATACAGTTGTGGGAGGTAAGTGAGCATTACTGAATACAGAGCCCACCTAAACTCTCAACTGGACCACAATAACCATATGGAAATACAGTTCACATATTCACAACCTCAGAAACATTTCACAAAAAGGTGAAAAGTCTATTTCGTCATTCACACTGGCCAAGATGTTGCTTTTAATGTTACAATCCAAAATGTCTCTCTAATGTCTGTCTAACTAATTACTTTTTTGAAAGAACTTGCCCTAGATAAATAATCCCATGTGAATAGAGTTTAAGACAAAATGTCATGTGCCGTTAATATAAACTTCCCCTAACTATAACCATGTTGTAGAAAAGTCTGCATAAGTCCCACAGTCTTACCGTGAGCGAGTAGAAGTAGATGAGCACCAGGCTGACAGTCATGGCCAGGTTTGCCACCAGAGACAGAGGAGCCAGGTACTTGAGGTTTGGAGTGAAGACCAGGAGGATGATGAAGGGCAGGAAACACAACATGTACAGTCTGGAGTCGAAGCTGGGCACCAACACACTCGTCTGATTGGTCAGGTTCACCGCACAGGTAAACGTGGTGGCGTTGGCGGCTTCTACCACCTGTAAAACACAACAAAGACTCATTTGAACCTCATATTCAACTTCTAACTTTCAAGCGTCAACATGAATGAAGTGAACGCAGGTGTGTGAGTTCAACAGGCCTGGCAAGTCTTTTAAGATGTATTACTTTTGGAATCCTCACATTATCCAACACATTATATGATTGTTTTAAACGCAAAACATATTTATATATAATTTTAGTTACGTCATTGTGGCAATCAATTCTGACCAGTTGAAATGACAGTATACGACTTGGGTTCAGTCGTGTCAACAAGCTATTTTTATCGTGTAAATCATGTTTGCTTTGCTGTGAACATAAGTTAATTTGTTGTATTTTATGGACAAAAAAGGCTCTTGTTTGTGCCAGAATCAAGGACACCGACAGGACAGGACACGCAAACGAGAGGAATCGCTGGACTAAACTTTGTAAATACTAAGTATTTTGTTTCCTTTGTGGAGTCACAGGGTAAGTCCCAGTCTCACATGTTCTGTGTTTTTTGTTTGTTTCTGCAGTATTTGTTTGGAATAATTTTTTAACTCAGAAGTCTGATCATGTTGAATGCTGTGGTACTGGTGATTTTTGCCACTGTCACTTTGCTCTTTATATGTTGGTTGCGCATTGACAGAAACGTTTGTGCCGCTTGCGGGAGTCGCGTCACACCACTCGAATTGCGCATCAACGCACCTCCGCATAGACATAGCATTGAAATTGTTCACGTGGTCGCATTCAGTGTGTAAGCACTTTTGGCAATGTTAAAAAGAGGTGCCTGAAATAAAAAATTTTCAAGTGGCACCGTAACTTTCTGGAGGTAAAAAAAAAATCAACTGAACAGCAGAAAGATAAAATCTTATGAGGGGTTTTATGCCAGAATGTCAAAAATGTGGTTGAAGAAACACATTTTTCATAGAAACAAAAAAAAAGGAGGTCCTCCTCTTGGCCATATATGTAATGGCCCGGCAAGTCGGTTCAAAGTAAAGTCACACATTTCATTATTCTTTTAGTGAGTCAAGACACCTAAACTTGAAAAACTTTTACATAAAGACAAATTGTAAGTGCTTTAAAGATCTGCAGGTAATCAACGCTTTTCTATGATGAGGCCAAAACAAATTCACTTACAATGTGAAGAAAAATTTGTTTGAAGCAGTCAAAAGAGATCTGAGGCACTCTGAATGACCAACAACAATAACAGTTTTTATTTAAAATATATTTATACTTTTAAATGTATAATATTTATAATATAACATTTACAGACTGATTAACTGTTATTTGTTCTGTGTAAACTTGAACTAAACTCTTGAATTTCCCTGTTGATGAGTGAATAAAGGATCTATCTAATTGTTCTGGTGTGAAAATGAGTCCGGCCCTGGTCAGACTGAACAGTTTGAACAGGTGGAAGCTCCAGGCTCCAGTGAAGCAGAGAACAGTGACTAACAACAGAGAATTAACAAGAAATATTGTTGTCAAATGCTCATAATTTACTTCTCACTTTGTTCTGCCTCAGTCTCAGTCTACAGCTCAGTTCCCCACAGATTAACTCTTAATAAATGTGATTCAGTTTTTAAAAGCTCATTGTTACTGTAGTGTATGAATCCCTGGCAAACAGCTCCCTCTAGTGAAGAAAAAGACTATATACTGTAATATTTCATTTTGCTGACACTAGAATAATTGCTCATTTGCTCTTTAAAAGCCTGTTGAAAAGAAATAAATCTAAATTAAAGTATGTTAATTAATAAGAATTGACCTATACAGATTGCATTCATGTGACGTCATCCTATTAGAAAGTGAACTCAACAGTAAAGAACAAATATAATGCAAAACTAGAACCATAAAACTTAACCTTTTTAAGAGAGAAAAGGGAAGTCAAAGAAGGAAGAATGACATGAAGTTTTGTGGAGTTGAATAAAACGAGAAGCTGCAGAAACCACAGTAAAAACAAACATCTACACATGTATAAGCACAACCTGTTTGACGTTGTCGCTCAGAAACACAAAGTAGACGCAGCAGAATCCCAGCTGAGTGATGATCAGGAACAAATCCACAATTCTCCTGGAAACACAACAGATTCACATTAACACAGATATAGTATAGTATAGATCAGGGGTCTGTCACATTCGTCCAATTCAAACCAGAGCCACAACTGTATTTAATAATAACAAAAACAAACAAACCATCAGACATTTACTAAGTGAATTTTCACAATGTTTCACAAAATAAAACATTGCGTAAACTGACAAAAATGTATTTGACAGTGAGGGGTTTACATGCCCACGAATAACCCGGTTATTATCAGGGTTTTTAAATATTCTGGTTTTGTGTGTGTCCATGTAAACACCATAACCTGATTTTAATAACCTGGTTATGAGAAACCAGGTTATTGTCACTGGAGTTTTCTGATAATAACCAGATTATTGTGCCATGTAAACACCATAACCTGGTTTCTCGCCGATGGAGCCAAACTGAGCATGTGCAAACTGAAGGAACTGATCTGGCAGAAGCAGTAAATTTCCCAAAATGACTCAAAATTATTATTTTCTTTTTCTTATATTTATTTTATAGCACTTTTTCTCTTTTGGGTTTGGAGCATGATACTTATTTATTATTTTTTTTATTTGTAATGTAATGTAATCTTTATAAAACTATAAAGTAACTTGTAACACAACACAGCAGTAACTCTGAACCGACTCAAATTCAGACATATTTTTACACTGTAAAAATCACTTTTCCCAAAGCTCTGACTGTGATCTACAGTTGGTGTTCTTATTTAGTTGTATTTTGTCAGCAAAAAATGTTTAAAACCCATAAATTAGCAAAGTTTCATACATGCTTAGTTCCTGCCATATCTGTGTCATTGTTGCCATAGTTACCAGTCTGAATATCCAGGATACTCCCAGTGCTCATGTAAACAGGAACATGAATAACCAGGTTTCTCTGACTCATGTAAACACTATATCCAGATTATTGTCATAACCAGGATACTGCTCATAACCGGGTTATTCGTGTGCATGTAAACGGGCTCAGTGAGACTAATTTTCTTTTGATATGTAATACACTTTTTGAGAGAGGTCAACTAGTTGTCAATAATTAAATGATTAAATAACCAGTTTACAAACTAAGACAGTGGGGGTCGCAAAGCAAAATCTGAGTTACAAGATGATTTCAAGATGTAGTTTTGCAACTCTTTTCATTCATTCATTTTCTACCGCTTAATTTCGTTAGGGGTCGCGGGTGACTGGAGCCTATCCCAGTGACTTTGGGCCTTAGGCGGGTAACACCCTGGACAGTGGCCAACTTGTCGCAGGTTAGACTGACAACCATTCACTCTATCATTCACTCACTAAGGGAAATTTACAGTGATGCCCAATAAACCTAAACATGCATGTTTTGGAGGTGGAGGAAACCGGAGAAAACCCACGGTGACACGGGGAGAACATGCAAACTCCACCCAGAGAGATCGTGAGATGTTGATATGGTCCGACCCGGGAGTCGAACCCACGACCTCCTTATTGGGAAGCCAGAGCTCTAACCACTTGCTACCGTGCACCCCTAGTTTTGCAACTATGACCTGGTATTTACCGTTCAGTTTTTTGCCTGAAAGCAGCAGCATGAGTGAATTTTGGTCACATACAGCAAAAAACTACTAAAATGAATACATTTTGACCCAATTTTAATGACTTGAAATTAGGTCTGGGCAATTCATGATAAAATCGAATGGTGAGCTCATCTCTGGACAATCTGCTTTTTGATGAAATCGTCACATTGTGATTTGTTTTTTCTCTTTTGATCCATCTGTCTGTTCAAATATAGACTATTTGTTCCTACCTATTTTTCTTAGTCTCAGAGTTTTTGGGCTCTTTTATTAAATTCCTTTTGGACCGCGATGTTATTTCATAAAAGTAATTAATCTTAGCAATTTCTCAGGCTTGATTTATTAAATATACATTTATACAAGGAAACATGTATTTTTAACATATTTTCATGTCAAAAAGTTGCCATTAATGTAAGAAAAACACATGATATTGCAAGTCCAGAGCTAAACGTGTGGTTAAAAGTCTTACTTTCCCCACTGCGAGTGTCTCCTCAGCCACGACACGTTCTCGATGCCGAACTGCACCGCTTCACCGTACGAGAGAGAGCCGCAGTTCAGCCTGAAAACACAAAACAAACACTTTAAATCACAGGAATACTAAAGGTCATACATCAGGCAGGATCAACTGGCGCTGTGTTTGAAATTATACATGTATGTTTGAGTAATCCTGTGTTAAGGTCTTTTAGCCTAATTTTATCTGAGTTTTATTATTATTATTATTGGACACTGGATTTACAATTATTAAAAATGATGATAAAAGTGGATTTGTGCAGCTAAATGGACCAGAGGTGAGTCAGGACTGTAATAATTGAGCTGTAAATGTGATTTGGGTTTTTATTTGGGGAAGGATTTAATCATCGTCTCAAAGGAATTCATAATCTTTATCTGATGATGTCGTGTGATTCTATGTTAATGAACTATTTAACAAAGAGAGAAAGAGAGAATGAGAGAGAGAGAGAGGAGGAGAGAGAGAGAGAGAAAGGAAATAAAGAGAAAGAGGCGAGAGAGAGGAAGAAAAGAGAGCAGAAAGAGAAGAAAGAAAAAAAGGTGAGGAATAAGGGAGAAATAAAGTGAGAAAGAGAACATATAGAGAAAGAGGTAGAGAAAGAAAAGAGCGATAGAAAGAGAAAGAGAGAAAGAGGGAGAGATTGAGAGAAGAGAGAGAGAAAGCAAAGAGACAGAAAGAGGAAGAGAAAGAGGCAGAACAGAGGAGAGAGATGGAAAGAGAAGAGGATAGAAAGATGAGATGAGAGGAGAGAGAAAAAAATAAAAGAGAAGGATAAGAGAGAGAAAGAGAGGGAGAGAGAAGAGAGGACAGAGAGAGAAAGAATAGAAAAGAAGATAGAGAGAGAGAAAGGAGAGAGAGAGTGAAAGAAAATAGACAAAGAGGAGGAGAGAGAAAAGAAAAGAGAGAAAGTGGAGAGAGAGAGAGAGCGAAATAGAAATGACAGTAGGAGAGAAAGGGTCTGAGAAAAAGAAGAAGAAAGAAAGTGCAGATAGAGAGAAAGAGGGAGATTGAGAGAAAAAGAAAAGAGAGGAGAGAGGTAGGAGAGAGAGCAAGAATAAGAGAAAAGTGATGAGTGAGAGAGAGAAAGAAAAGAAAGGAAGAGAGAGAGAGAAGCGAGAAGAAAGAAATGAGAGAAGAGAGAAAAAAGAGAGAAAGAAAGACAGACAGCATAAAAAACACTAAAACTAAGTAAAATTCCACATAACCTGGAGTAAAAAACAATAATTTGACCTAATAAGATATACTACAAGATATTATCATTTGTCAAATCTTAACGTCTGTGTCATTTAAGTGGATTTGGGTCCAGGTTTACCATGTGGTTGCTAGGTAACAGTTGTGGAATTACCTCGACATTCAGTACGTCACATTTACTGAAGAAAAGACAATTATAAACTTCATTAAAACGGACGAATGAAGTGAAAACAGGAAAAACGCTTAGTGGAATCTTAAATATAATCATGTTCATACAAACTTCAAATTAATTAAGTCTGTGTGGCGATGATGTTTTATTATTCACACACAAATAATCTGCTGTAATTTAAACAACAGGATGTAAGGATATTGGGTTTCTTTGTTCCTTTAAACAAACAGAGATAAAGCCACAAAACAAACACGAGGAGGATCTTTAGTTCACGACGTCACATGATCAAAGACGGATTATGATCAATAAACTTAGTCAGGAAAATACTCAATGAGATATAACTTTATTATTATGAAAGGACAGATTATGAGAAAAGAAGGAAGAAAATACAGCGTCAAACCAGAACTGACTAAATAATGAGATTTAATATATCTCTTTTGAACTGCAGGAATTAAGACGAAAATGTAAGAAGTTTATCATCTTTATCTGGAATTAATTTATTCAATAATCAGAGAAAAGAGAGAGAGAGAGAGAGAAGAGAGAGAGAGAGAAGAGCAAAGAGAGAGAGAAGAGAGGGAGAGAAAAGAGAGAAAGGGGAGAAAAGGAGGGAGGGAGAGGGAGAGAGAGAGAAAAGAGAGAGGGAGGGAGAAAAGAAAAAGAGTGAGAGAGGGGAAGAGAAGAGAGAAAAAGCGATAGAGAGAGAAAGAAAGAGCAAGAGACGCATTTGTGTTAGTAGTAGCAAGGCAAGGCAAATTATTTGTATAGCACAATTCATACTCAGAGCAACTGAAAGTGCTTTACAAAACGAAGAATTATTTTCCTTTTAAAACCACCGGATGCTCACTTGGTTTTTGTTTGTCATGTCTTGTTTTCACAACTTCACCAAGAAACTTTTCAAGAGGCGGAAAGCCTTTAAGCGCTTGACCAAGAGAATCGTGACATTCATTTTTGCCATATCACCCAGCCCTAACCTGGCCAGCCAGATGGTTTATCTCGCGGTATTGTGAATTCACAAACACTAGATAAACCATCTGGCCTTCGTCCGGCTCGATGGATTGAGAGTCCGAAACCGTGGTGGTTCGGCCCAATCACATCACAGCAGCGTGGTTTTGAACCAATCACATTGTAGCAGGGCGGGCTAACACGGCCGTTAGCTCCCCGGTGCCGCAGCCGAGTCTGATTCAAGCTAAACAAAGACGGCGGCTCCGTGGATGTTTCCACTGCTTTTGATGCGGTTTCAGCAGAAATACAGAGTAATTTCTTTTTGAAAGAAGAGCAGTGGTGTGACACTTTTCTATCCCACGTGGACATTGGATACACCATTATGAGTTGTTGCTGTGATTGGCTAAACTCAATTAAGGTCGGCCGCTCACCCAATCAACTCGAAGTATTTCACTAAACGCCCCGCCCTTTCTCGAACGCTTTCAGCGAGTCAAGTCCCAGATGGATATAGTGAGAACTCAGATAGGAGTTCAACACGATCCATCTGGCGTGAGCCAGGTTAACCCAGCCCTACTGTTGTCAAGACAACATAAAGATGTACATTTTGACTTTATACCACTCATTCTAAACGTTGAGGAGCATGTCAAAAGAAAGTCCATGCATTAACCTCTACAGGACAGAACGTTCAAACGCGGCTGTGTCCACACTTGTCTCCTGTAAAGCGGAGACTGTACTTATTCTCGCTGAGGTGATGTGAACATTTGACCAACAGCCTCATACAGTGAACGGCTATGACCCCCATCACCAGCAGACTGATCGGACCCACCTGCAAAACACAAACATTTACAACTACAACTGAGAGGAAGAGAGTTTTCAGAAGTGTCTGCATGTTGTAAAAGAGATAACAACTCTCTGTACTCTCTACAATTAAAAAAAAACAGGCGACAATCTGCTGTGCTGCCGTGTATTAAATCTTTGTGAACAAATGAACCCAAACAATAATATTTCGAAAAGTTAATATCTCATGATAAAAAGTTTGATGAATTTTAATTAATTTACAGAAAGGCTTTTCTCACACTCCACATTACAAACCAACTTTATGCACTGCAAAAAGATATATTTACAAGAATTTCTAGGATTTAAAATGTCCTAAAACTTGGGTTTTAATCTTTATTTTGGGTATTTTTCTGGTTAAGATGATTTTACTTGATGTACCTACTCGTTGTACCTCTCCCAACCTTTGTTCAGTTGTTACCCTGCACTTTTGTGCTTAAAGTTTTTCCGTGGCACACCACCTATTCAAATATGGCTAAATTAAGCTATTTTGGAACAAAAGATTATTATCATGACAATGTAACAAACAGAGTAACTTTTCTGGTGGAGTTTTTGCTTGCTTTTTGCATTGCTGTGGTTGAAATGTTCCATTAAACATTTACAGCCCGATCTTGCCCTTTTGTCTTAGCCGGTCTTAGCCTTGGTCTTAAGTATTCCTCTGTTGGCCACTAGTGGCTCTCTCCAAGCTCTATACACTGTCAGTGTAGAAGGTGTGGCTCCAGCCAGATGTGAGGGTGCAGTTTTGTTCATTGAACCTGACACATGCTCACGCCTGTGACAAGTGAGCAGCTGCTTTAGGATCACAGGCAAAAGAGAACTGTAGCAGCAGCTTCAGTTTGGAAAAAAACTGTAATAATAGAAATCTATTTAGTGAAAGTCTATTTACTTGACAGACTTTAACAACTTTGTCTAAAAAATGAGGCCAACATTTTTTTAACGCGTTGACACATAAAAAATGGTTTAAAAAATACATGATGGCCTCTTTGGCCTTTCCATAACATTCACACTGACCCATGTTCACTCTCACATCTGATTATCTTTTTTATTAAGTCAACAAGCTTTATGTAAAGAAAAGACACATTTTTAGACAAAGTTGTTACAGTCTGTCAAGTAAATAGACTTTCACCAAATAGATTTCTATTATTACAGTTTTTTTCCAAACTGAAGCTGCTGCTACAGTAACTTTTGCCTGTGATCCTAAAGCAGCTGTTCACTTGTCACAGACGTGAGCATGTGTCAGGTTCAATGAACAAAACTGCACCCTCACATCTGGCTGGAGCCACACCTTCTACACTGACAGTGTATAGAGCTTGGAGAGAGTCACTAGTGGCCAACAGAGGAATAATTAAGACCAAGGCTAAGACCGGCTAAGACAAAAGGGCAAGATCGGGCTGTTAATCTGTCTGAATCAAGAGAAGCATATGACACAACAAAGCCAAAAGGTAATGTGGCATTTTTATGCATGCAAGAAAAATAACCTAAACAAATACATGTTAAATGTGGTTCATGTTTTCTTTTGGGACATTCTGGTCAATGTAAATAAATCTTCATAATGACAGAACCTTTTATTGGAAAATTACAAGGAACATCTTCAAATTATTCTGTAAATTTGTAAATGGTAATTGGTCTTGCTTTCATTCCTACTGTAAAATGTTCCAAACACTTCATTAATCTAAGTAAGATTATTTTCTAGATTAAATGTTGAAAACTAAGATTTTCCAAGCCACACTTGGCAGCATCTCAAGACACACTGGGTGAAAAACACTGACCTAGACTATATGACTTGTTCTGATGTGTTTTCTGCCTTGTTTCAATACATTTGTTCTTATATCAAGCCAAATTATTTGCTAATGAAGTAAGACATTCTCACTAACCTCATAGGTAAATTTGACTCAAGCTCAAATCTCTTAAAAAACAGTCAGAAAGGGGGGCGCTGGCGATCGTTGACATGTAAGGACGTGTTTTACGGAGCTCCGCAACAGGGTGATAACTTTTGCCAAATAACTTGCTCCTAACTCAACACAAGACTACACAAGGGTAAATTATAAGTTAATGGACTTCTAACGTGCCATTTTGTCTTGCTGGTGGATGTACTCTCTGAAATATGAGCAAAAATAAATCAAATAAGGAACAGGCCGCAAAAGCCTCGGGCTCGGAAGATCCAGGTGGCCTTGCTGGAGTGATGGGGGCTATTGCTAGCTCGGAGCAAAAGATACTAGCGCGAATCGACTCGTGTACTAATGATCTGAAGGCGGACATAGACTCAATAAAAAACGACATTGCAAATCAGGAGGCTCGACTGCAAGATGTGGAATCTGGCCTAAGTGAATATTCCGACAGAACTGTGGCACTGGAGGGTGACGTTGGCCAGCTAAAATCGGAGGTTGCTAAGCTAACTCAGAAAATAGACGACCTAGAAGGGCGGCAACGTCGGTGCAATGCACGTATTATTGGAGTCCCGGAGGGCCTGGAAAACACCGGTAATCAAAAGCATACGGATGCCATTGCTACTATGCTCAAGGGGATGCTGGGTCTCAATTTTGTCCCAACGTTGGACCGAGCGCATCGCGGCCTTCGACCACCGCCAGGAGATGGGGAACCTCCGAGAGTTATAGTGGTGAAATTTCACTATTTCCAGGAGAGAGAGGAGGTTTTCCGCAAAGCCGCCAGCTCAACCCCACTACTTTTGCACGGAAAGAGGATCAGCATTTTTCCCGACTATACTGATGCGGTGGCGAGAAGACGGGCGGCATTCAAGGAGGCTAAGCGTCTCCTCCGAGACTGCACAGGCGTCAAGTTTGGGATCCTGTTCCCCGCAGTTCTCCGTATTACTACATCAACAGGTGAGAACAAGCGGTTCACGGACCAGCGGAGGCAGTGGATTACATTAAGAACACTCTACAATCATAAAAACATTGGCGGAGCGGTAAGCAGACATTTTTCCACACGACGACGTGAACTACCTGTAGATGCTGGTCTGGGCTGCTCTGACGAATTGGAGAAATGACTGTCCCAAAGACGTTGCAAAAGACACTAAGGTATTACATTTGTGAAACATTTTTTTATTTTAAATTTTTTGTTATTGTTTTGTATTTATAAGGGGCATTTGCCTAAAGTGCAAGACCATCTCAGTCTGGACACGATTTGATCTTGTGTTACTTTTAGATACTGTGTAAGTCCATCTTGTGGTTTGAATTCTGATAGGGATTTATTTTTCAACATTTATTTTATCTCTGTCCACAATGTCTTTTTGTTTTACTTTTAAATGCAGAATATATATATACACGCATTATTTTTATATACTATTGTGGACATTTTTTTTATTTTATTTTTTTATTGCTTATCTGTTTGAGGGACTCACACAGTAATCAAACTTGTTGATTTTGGAGTTTGCATAGGTATTTTCTGTATTAAATGTTACTCACCCAGTTCGGGGTTATTCTAGTAAGTAGTATGGTTATTTGTTGCGTTGTACTAGCAGTAAGGGATGCGATCTCAGGGGTATTAGTAGATCAGCATGGGTTTTTAGGCTCTATTGTTATTTTGTTTATTTTGAGACAGGCAAGCTTGTGTTCTTTTTGTCAATTTTTTATAACTAGCCATGGGTGAAACTCAAAATTGTAGCCGTCTTCGCTTCTTAAGTTGGAATATAAAGGGAATAAATAATCCAGTTAAACGTAGCAGGGTTTTCTCACATTTAAAATCGTTAAATGCAGATGTGATTTATTTGCAAGAAACTCATCTCCGATCAAATGAACAAGGGAAACTTAAGAAGCCATGGATAGGGCAAGTTTTTCCTCGAAGAATGATAACAGAACACGGGGCACAGCTATTCTCATTAGAAGGGGATTCCTTTTATACCATTATCAAATGTTGTTGATAATAGAGGCAGATATGTAATTGTGAAAGGAAAATTATATGGCAATCAAGTTGTTCTGGCAAATGTTTACGGGCCAATTGGGACGATCCTCAGTTCTTTTCTTCTTTTATAGAGGCACTACCAGATCTTACTGACTATGAGCTTGTTCTCGGGGGAGATTTTAATTGTGTGCTTCATCCACAGTTGGACAGATCTAACCCAGGGCCAAATAGTAAACTTTCAAAAGCAGTGATGTTCTTCAGAATTTCATTCAATCGTATGCACTTTTGACCCCTGGAGACAAAACAACCCAGTTACTAAACAATTTCTTTTTTTTCTCCTGTACACCATTCCTATTCAAGGATAGACTTTTACCTTTTGGACGGTAGAATTCTCCCAGAGTGATGGGTGTCAATAAACAGTATAGTGATTTCCGACCACAGCCCTGTACAGTTAGATATTAGCTTCCTGAATGCCCTAAACCTAGACGTACCTGGCGGCTTGACCCACTGCTTCTTTCCAAAGACACCTTCCAAAAGATGATTGCTGAACAGATAGATTATTTTATGGAACTGAATCAAACTCCAGGCATGCAGATGACGGTGGTCTGGGAAGCCTTAAAGGCATACCTCCGTGGTCAGATTATTTCATACACAGCATTTCAGAGAAAGAAATATAAACAACGCCTTTTAGAGCTATCAGATAGCATAAAGGAGATTGACCTTTTGTATGCAGAGCCCCGACACCAGACCTCTATAAGAAGAAGCTATTGCTAAATACCGAATATGACAATCTTTCTATTAAACAAACAGAACGTCTTTTTTTCAGGTCAAAACAAAGTTTTTATGAACACGGAGAGCGAGCAGGGAAATTACTAGCACACCAAATTAGACAATCTGCAGCTGCCAATGTTATTTCTGAAATTTGTAAGGACACTGGAGACAAAACTACTGATCCAAAAGCCATTAACAATCAGTTCCAACAATTTTATTCTGAACTTTATAGCTCTGACTCTGACATACCGCTAATCAGATTGCTGATTTTTTTAACGGCCTATCTATCCCAGAAATTTCTCCAGAAGACAGGGTACAAATTAACCAGGAAATACCAATAACGGAAATAGTACAAGCTATTAGGTCAATGCAAAGTAATAAGGCTCCCGGGCCCGACGGCTTTTCAATCGAACTCTATAAAACGTTTGCAAATAAAATAGCTCCAATTCTTAAAACAGTCTACAAAGAAATTTTTGATCAGGGAAGATTACCGCCCACCATGACTCAGGCGATAATATCAGTTTTGCACAAGAAGGCAAAGATGCTTTACAATGCGGCTCTTATCGACCAGTCAGCCTTTTAAATTGCGACTATAAAATCCTTACAAAGATTTGGCTCAACGTATAGAGGCGGTTTTACCGAAGGTTATTGATTCTGATCAAACTGGTTTTGTATCGGCAGACAATCGTTTTCCAATATGCGTCGCCTGCTTAATGTACTATATATGCCAATGACCACAGAAAAGTCAGAAGTGATTATTTCCTTAGACGCGGAAAAAGCTTTCGACCGTGTCGAATGGCAGTACTTGTTTGCGGTCTTAGAGAAATTTCGCTTTGGCTCTTCATTTCAGAAGTGGATTAAGATATTGTATCATTCCCCTGTTGCTGCTGTACGAACAAATAATATAATCTCAGATTTTTTTAAACTTGGCAGGGGATGTCGGCAGGGCTGCAGCTTGTCACCATATTTGTTTGACCTTGCGATTGAACCACTTGCAATTGCGCTCAGAGTCGATAATGAGGTGGAGGGTATCTGTCGGGGTGGAAAAATACACAAGGTGTCGCTTTATGCTGACGATCTTTTATTATATATATCTAATCCAACCAAATCGGTACCTAAATTGCTCTGTATATTGGATAAATTTGGCCAGATATCAGGGTATAAATTGAATTTATCTAAAAGTCTACTTTTTCCAATTAACAACATAGATGATGATTACTCATGTTTCCCTTTTAAATTAGAATTAAACGCTTTCAAGTATTTAGGAATAAATATTACACGGACAATGTCAGAGCTGCGTTCTCAAAATTTTAATCCCTTACTGGAGCAGATGACACACGATTTTAAAAGGTGGGCATCATTGCCGATCTCGTTGGCGGGCCGCATAAATATAGTGAAGATGTCAGTATTACCCAGGTTTCTTTACATTTTTCAAATGATTCCCGTTTTTATAACAAAATCTGTCTTCAAGAATCTTGATAAACAAATAGCAGCATTCATCTGGAACAGTTCAAATCCCAGAATGAAAAAGACGTATCTGGAGGTACCCAAGGAAGCAGGAGGGTTAGGTCTGCCAAATTTTGTTTACTACTACTGGCTGCAAATATAGTCAAGCTATTGCACTGGAAATCTACATATGAAGATGGTGGTGGCGAATTATGGGCACAAATAGAATTGCTGTCCAACCCAATACCAGCGCTCACCTCTCCGTTGATAGGAGGCCATAAAGAAAATATTACGAACCCAGTGGTGAAAACCTCACTTAAAATTTGGTTGCAGTTTAGGAAACATTTCTCTTTTAAACAGGCCAGTAGATATTTGCCAGTGGCAAACAATCCTTTGTTTATTCCATCAATAGCAGATAAAGTATTTCAACATTGGCATAATAATGGTCTAAAGTTTTATAATAACCTGTTTGTAAGGGATACATTTTACACATTTGAAAAATTAACGAGGATCATAATCTACCACAATCACATTTTTTTAGGTATCTACAAATTCGCAGCTTTACTAAAAGGTCTTTCCATCATTTCCCCATTTGCCCCAGAAGATCAAATGGACACTATCCTTGATTTAGATCCATTTGGTAAGAAACGCATCTCGGCAATATATACCCTGCTACAAGAAATTATACCAAGAAGTTGGGAAAAAACAAAGAGGGCATGGGAGGAGGATCTTGGGGTGGATCTGTCCATTGAGGAGTGGCAATCTTGTCTAACCCGTGTACACACATCTTCTCTATGTATCCGTCACGGTCTGATACAGTTTAAAGTGCTACATCGTCTTCACTATTCAAGGAGAGACTGTCAAAAATATTTCCTGAGGTAGACCCGGCTTGTCCAGGTGTGGTTATAGCCCAGCTACAGTTGGTCATATGTTTTGGACCTGCCCACATCTTGACAGTTATTGGGACGTATTTTTGAGGTGTTGTCACAAATATGCGGAAAAGGTCTTTCTCCGGACTTTCGGTGGTATTTTTGGGGTTATTTCACCAAATCACTTTGTCAGTAATTCTCAGGCAAACGCTGTAGCATTTGCATCATTACTGGCCCGAAGGCTTATACTTTTCATTGGAAATCTGATAAAGTCCCATCATTTTCACAGTGGTTAAAGGAAGTGTTATCTTTCTTGCCTTTAGAAAAACTTAGATATAGGATAACGACATCTCAACAGAAATTCTCTGCTACCTGGAATCCTTTTATAGATTTTGTAAAAACCTTCTCTTTTAATTAATGTTTTATGTGGTATGGCTAACTGTGTGATTGTATGTAAAGCACTTTGACCTGTCTTTTTTATTTTTAACTTCTCTGTGAGCCGAGGTGGGTGGGGTGGGGTGTTCTCTCTTCCTTTTTTTTAATTTTTTTTTTATGTATGTGTGTGTACTTCATACCGTAAAACTTAATAAATAAAGTTTTGAAAAAAAAAAAAAACAGTCAGAAATGTTTTGGAGCTTACAGAAGTAGATCTGACTGATGTGAGATGTTTATCGTGCAGCTGGTACTGAATAAAAACACTAGAGTTGATTTGTCTCTGGCACAGACGCGGGACACAATCTAATATTCTCAGTCTCATGTGACGCGGTGATTCGGTTATAAAACATGTGCTTTTCTCACCACCAGCCCGGCGTTCTTCACGGCCAGAGGCAAACCCAGCAGCCCGGTGCCGATGTTCCCTTTCAGCAAGTGGATCAGCGTCTGGAAGAAACTAGAACAAAAGAACACGTGTTTAACTTGACTGTGTTTGACAACTTCTGAGTTTGTGTTCTCCGCGAAATGTGTTAAAACTGCATGACGCACGGATTCAAGCTGTTTATTGCGCTTCTACTACAACGACAAACGGAAGTAGCTTACCTGCGAATCTTAAAATTTTGTCTACAGTCTGAAAAAATGGCAACTGATACGCCTTGATTTAAGACAACAACCTTTTGCTTCATTCATGCTTCATGGATTTTATTGTAGTTTGTTTGATTTTTATTTTAAAGTAGAAAAAACAACTATTTCACTGGAGAATGATTAGTGATAATAATTTAGTTCAAATCTGAAGGTAAAATAGGCAGCAGTGATTATTAATTCATTTCTTTACAGACATACATTCAGGGCTTAATTTGAGCCGGAACAAGCCGGAATAAGATCCGGGAACTCTCGAGGGGCATTCCGGCAACAGTTTTGGCGGCTTCGGTAACGCATTGAAAGTCCTTAAGCTTTTTGTGACCTTTCTTTTACGAGACGCGGCTCTGCTCTCCCGTCTCACAGGTTTATTTGTGGGGAAACAGACAGGAAATTTGACCAATCAGGAGCAGCGCAGGCGGGTTTAAGACTTTTCATTGGTTCCAGGCGAGACGCGCATCTGGATCTTCTGCCAAAACAGGAAATATGAGGAAAGTGGACTTTATGGATGTTTGTTGTTATTTTTGCGACTCATTTTGATGGATTAAAAGCAGAGACAGCAGCGGGAGTGTCACGTGTGTTTGGAGTGTACGGAGCGATAAAGAGGTGGGAACCAGCGCGGATACAGCGGTCTGCTGTTTCTCGTAAGTGTAACTAATTTAAAGTGTATTTTGGCGATCACTCTTGATGTAACGAGGCCCGTGTCTGTGTGTAAAGGCTGTTTGTGCTGCGTTGTTGTGATGACCGATGCAAAGGACGAGCCCGTGTGGGAGGGCATCCTGTTACTTTGTGGATCGGATTTAGCAGCAGGAGCGAGTGATTTCCGTCAGAATGAATGAAAATTTTATTTAGTTTTAAACCGAGTAGGATGGACAGTTGAGTTGTATTTTAACATTTCTAAGCCTCTATGTTTACTTATTGTGTTTGTTCCGGTAAAGGTTCGACCTTGTCTGGACCCTGGTCCTTAAGCCACATTTTGTTCTGGCAACGTTTGATTTACAAATTAAGCACTGACTGCATACATTCACACGACTTTAGAATTACATGAGGACGTCTGAGTTTGGTGAATTACAGGAGGTAAAATCTGTTGCTATGGTGACGGCCATTTGCTTGAAAATAGATTGTTTTTTGTGTGCGAATTAGGTCAAATAGACGTGGTTTAACATTTCACACGCAGCAAAAGTACTGCGCTTTAGCCATTAGCTCACACATTAGCCGTTAGCTTCAATGAAATATGGCAAACAGACTAACCTTTTAAAACACCGAAAGCTTCTTTTAGGCAACCGTCACATCTTTTGAAAGGGTTTAAGGGTCGCTCAGTACATATCCGAACAACAGGTGCTGTCGACACTAGCGTGATCTTTGTAATTTTGATTTGTTTGTAGAAAAAGTCTGACCTCCTCATGGACACAGAATAGCACTGAAGCTTGTCATCCCCACTGAGGGGACGTCATCGTGAAAAAGGTCTATGGGTGAATCAATCCAAATACAACTTTGAGTAAGCTCATGAAGTTTGACTAATCTTGTGTTGTCCTGCAGCTGCTGTTTTCAGCTGCTAGAGATCGAACTAAGTCCAGAGTAAGTATTTGACCATAAGTCCAAGTCAAGTCCCAGATCAAACCTTGAATCAGTGCCTCACAAGTCGAGTCCAAGTCTTCTGCTTTTAGTTTCAAATGTTTATACAATTTACCAAACACACAATATTTTAAGAGTTTCATTGCTGTGAAAAAAAATCTGTGATCCCGACCTGCGAGTCAAAAGACAGCGGCAATACGCGACTAGGGATGTCAAGATTAACGGTTTTTCAATAATCGTGAATATTTTCCCCCACGGTAGGTTATTCGTGGAATTTTTACAACTCATGGTAAACCGCAAACACGTCTTACGTCTTCTGTGACGTGACTGCTGTGTCGTGCTCGGGCAGCGTGAGGCGGAGAACAGTGTGTGTCGTCAACTCACCGCTAGTTGAAAGGAGCTGAAGTTAGCGCTTCAGGAGTTGTATCCATCCAAAGTATCAAGTCGAGGGTTGTTTTTAAGATGACCAGGGCATTGTGTGGGCTGAAGAGTGTCCAAGATGCAAGGCGTGCCTTTGAAAAGTAGCCGCTAAAAGCGCTAACACATCCAACATGATCCAGCATCTTCGATACGATCATCCCTCGCTGTTCGTCCAAGTAAAGGTAAAGAAACAAGGTAAATCCTTTAAACGAAGTGCTCCAGAGAGTGTCACGCAGCTCACAACAAAAGTAACCGCGTATTTATGCTTTATTTGACATAAACTCCGACCTGAAAGTAAAACGAAAGCAGAGACGCGTCCAGGCGGTCACGTGACGACGCTGGGAAAACAAAACGTGTGGATGACGTCGCCTTCATGAGTCACGTGACAGATATCACACGTAATAATATTATTAGTACTCGATCTCTCCTTGTAAGTATATTGAGAATATTAAAGCAATCATTAAAGGACAATAATGTTTTTTTTTTTTAATGCTTGAATGATAATTTGTTTAAAACATTAAATTATTTTTTTACAAAGGATAATTATTTAAAATAATTGCATTTATTGTTTTTAATCTAACCTACATCATATTTATGTAATACAATCAGTGTATTGTCACTGTCAGCAAATCAAATGTCAATAAATTTAGATTTAAAAAATAAATATATGTATATAATGTATTTATTTTTCTTTATGCCGATAATCGTGAATAATCGCAAAATCGTGATTTTTCCTTTGCTAATCGTGATTCTAAAATTTGATATCGTGACATCCCTATGTAACGCGACACTTGCTTGTGTTCTCTGTACATACACTTTTGAGTGAGAAAAGCTCCCTTTTTGTCCCTGTATTTTGCTGTCAAACCCTAACCCACAGTGAGGAATAGTTTAAAAGAATCGGATTGCTCTCAAATAGAGCTGTGCAATATATCGAATTTTAGATAATATCGTGAATGTTGCTTTCAAGATATCAAAAAATTCAATATCGAGTATATCGCGGATAGAAAACGGCTACTAAAAAAAGCTAAGTAAAAACACAAATTTGAAAAAGTGATGCTGTAAACTTTCAACTAAGGACACAAAAGTCATATTTTGCAGTTTTGTTATTGATTTTGCATTTGTATTGCAAAAGGTTGTGGTCATATGAAAACACATTATATACTGTGGGCCAGGGGTGTCCAAAGTTTTTTTTTTCACTGGGCCGAATTTGGAAACTTGAAGGCCGTATAATACACGACTGTGAAGTGAATCATTCAAAATTTTGCATTTGATCTAAATTTAATGCACCAACACATTTTTAATAAGGCATTACACAATCATTTCTGTATAACATCAAATCAAATCAAATCAATGTATTTTTGTATAGCCAAAAATCACAACAACAGTCGTCTTTGAGGACTTCCCAAGATTACAAGAACATCCCAAGAACATCAGACATCAAAATTTTTGTTATTTTGACCATTATAGAAGAGTTGCTCAAATTTGACATTAAATGCTGTACTTTTTGTAATTTGGGTCAATCTAGCAGGAAGAAAAATTTGTGAAAGGGGCCACAGCTTGGACAGGCCTGCTGTAGGCTTATAATATTTTATAGAAATAGAATCAAGTAGATAAAATTAATAAAAAAAGTGAATGAGTTATCAAATTCTACAAAGTGAACGCAGACAATTTACATCAACTCAAAACTTTGAGTACACGTTTTAACACATTTCTGTCAGGAAATATCGTCCAAATATCGCCATCGAGAAATGCCCTGAAAATATCGAGATATTTATTTTTGTCAATATCGCACAGCCCTACTCTCAAACATCACATCACTAATGAACAAGATGTAAATGACTGATACTTTATACTGGGAATACACAATATGTCTCCCAGTATCGTCTGTGCAGAGACTCACGTGGTGCCGGTGCGCTCTCCCATGCGTTCGTAGTTCCTCTGAGGTCGAGACGGACCGGGCGGACTGGGACACAGCGCGTCCATCTCTGAAGGATGATGATCTGCATAAAGACACACCAACAGGCTCAGACTGAATAACGACACACAGGCACAGACAGGTTCAGACTGAAGAATACACCGTCTGTAAGTGAAGGTTAAACACTGTGTTATTTACTCAGGCCACACCCACCTCGGGACAGGTGGGTGTGGCCTGAGTAAATAACGCTGACATTTGAGAAAGAAGACAAACTTTGCACTTAAAAACTAACAAAATACACATCTTTTTATGGGACGACTCTCATATTTAGAACCAGAACAGAAGCTGAACAAATAGAAAATGCTCCTTAACAGATTCTCACAACTTAAATATGTCCTAAAAACAAACATATTCTACAAAAAAGTCAAACTAAACACTCTCTCATTTGTAAAAATGCAAAGAAAAATAAATGTGTGTGATTGTAACATCAGAGTTCTGCCCTTGGAGCATCAATTTTGAATGAATTATTTGAAATCGATTCAAAATTAGGCAACAATTTATTGTCCCAGCCCTAATTAGTGTTGTCACAAAAGTAAAATGTCAAACCCAAATCAATACTTAATGGCACATAACTTGATTTATGAACCTTTGCATTAAGACCAGGCTTTGTTCTATTATCAGACACATTTTTTGTTTATAGGGCTGTAGTTCTTTAGTCGCTTAGTTGATTAATCGGTCGATGGAGTCTTAGTCGGCCAAGATTTTTTTAGCCGATCAAGTATTTAATTTCGATTATAGGGATTTATAATGAACAGCAACAAAAAGAAGGGAATCAGCTGAACATTTTTTCAGGGTTCTCACTCATATCTCAAGAACATTTTCCAGGACATTCGCAACAAGGATTTTATGTAATCATGACATCTACATCACCAATATTAGCCTGTTTTGCCAAGTTGGTGAAAGCACCATAGTCCACATTTATGACAGTCAAAGTATAACACAGTCGTGTGGCCAGTTCTCAATCAACATTTGATCTTGTCAGACAGGGGCAATTTGCAAAGCTGCGGTTCACTTTGATAGCCTCTTTTTGATGTTTTTATGAGCATCACAGTTACAGTATTTTGTCTGTGGTTCAGGAGAAAAACATGAGTGGGGGGTCTGGGGTCCTCCCCCTGAGGTTTTTGAAAATTAAGTCAATTTTGGTGTAACCTGATGCACTTACAGATTTCCAGCGTCTGAAGAACATGAAAAAAAATCATGGTTTTTGACACTTTTTATCTCAGGCTGTAGAACTAAAATCAAAATACTGTTGAGCCTATTTTATAAAAATGTATGCCACCAATTAAAACATTTGGATAAACAGCTAAGTGAAAAAACGATAAATGAGATGCGAGAGGGTCGAGGTTCTCTCCCGTTAGATTTTGGATGCAAGTTTTTGCAATCTGGGTTTGTTTTTTAGCAGTTTTACATTAGTACAAAGGCATTTATTATTATTTATTTTTTTACTATTGTTTGTACATTGTAAAAATCTGGTTCATTTGTTTGCGCACTGTTATACATTTAATTATTGGGCCCAATAATTTTCCAGAAAAACATTCATTTCCATGACATTTGGCTGTTTTCTCATTTTTCATGTGTTTTCCATGACTGGAAAATGGGCTAATCATTTTCCAGATTTCCAGGATGCGTGGGAACCCTGTTTTTACAAAATCATTGGTCTAGACTACCTTTTAATAAATAAATACACTGCTTCCTATTCACTTTCTATATAAATTGCTGTTTTTGCATGAACTCCATAGATTTTTAAGTTTTTCCAGCGCAGATTGGGTCAATTAATGCAATACTTTTTGGTTGCAGAGCTTTTGCCACTCCCCGTTTTTAGTCGATTAATCGGTCGATGGACATGTCTTTAGTCGACTACAGCCCTATAGTTTATACAGTATGTGGTATTTGATTTTTTATAATTTCCAAGCTGGATTTTTTCATGCGTTTTATGAGTCAGTCTCAGACTTGGATAAACTAAATAGATGATAATGACAAAAGTACAATTAGTGACAGTTTGGAGTAAAGACGTGACGTTTGTTGTCAGATTATTTACTTTACGTGTTCACTGCGAGGTTTGAGTCACGGTCACAAGTGACTTAAAACTAAACATGAATATGTTTTTTAAAATGTGACATATTTCTACGATCATAAAGGCTAAAAACATAATTCATAGACTGACAGAAAGCTAACAGATTGCTGTTTAAGTGTTTAAAAGAGCAGGTCTTTAGGCCAAATCTGCTTTCTGCTGCTCTGTCTGAAGTTTGAAGAAGTATCGATACTTGTTCAAACGAGTATCAATACCAGTTTTAGTGTCGATTTGTATTGGGGTATTGTTTTTTTGACAACCCTAGCCCTAACATACAGTTTTTTGGGAAGAAAAAAAACTAGAGTGTGGTCTTTTAACTCTTTCAGTGCCAGCCCTATTCTCACTTTGACCCCCTTCCCTGCCAGGACTTTTTGCTAATTTTAAGCAACATTCACAGCTCCACAAAAAAACCTTGTGCAACTGGAATCATGACATGTTGTACATCAAATGAGACCTACAAGTGTCTACTTTCATTTAAAAAAATAAATGTTATTCTAAATTATTCTGTTCTCTTTTTATAGACATTTGAAATTCGTTGTTTCATTAGATTTCAGCGTTTGACAAGAAACTTCATGTCAGTGTTATTTTTGTCTGTTCTACTTTTGGTGAAAGAATATAAGCCAGTAAAATGAAATAATGTATTTAGGATAAAAATACAAGCTTCACGTGATTAAAACAATGAGGACGAGTGTCTTTTCATCTTTAAACCAACAAAAGCTGTGTTACAGACGAGGAGGCATCACAGTACTTTTTCTACTTTCTGTCGCAGATTCTATAGATTCAGACGCTTTCACAGGGCAAAGATTATTATTTAATCCTTCAAACATGAAGAAATACAGTAGTTAGTCTGACACTTTTGAATCGCTCACAGAGGAGAAAGTTTAGTTTTCTCCTCCAGACTCGCTGCATGTGTCGTTCTCCTCAGAGTCCTAGTCCTGTAGGATCGTCTTTTCTTCATTTAAAGATCAAATATCTGCTCTAAACTTACTCAACAATGTTTTTAGTCCAAGATGTGTTGCCTGTAATCTGTTTGAAAAGAAACACGATCCTTTAGAGCGGATGATCACGTAAACACAGCCGACTGCGCTGCATAATGTAAACAGAAAAGACGTGCATCGGGGTCCTGGGCTTTCCTCTGCGGCCTTGTGCTAATGTGATACTGCCCTCCGGTGGTGAATATATGAAGGTGCAACATGATTGTTAAATGCTGGTGCACTGGACACGTGCGTCAGAGAACCCTCTATCGCCGCATATAATAAAAAGCTTATGACGACAATTGTCGTCATTGGCAGGGAAAGAGTTAAAGTACAAAAAACTGCATCTAAACAATTTTGTCTCATTAAGATTTTATCATATTTTCAAAAGCTGTTATTAGTGTCAGAAATGCCAAAATTGTTTTATCACACAATGTTCTAATTAATCGATGATATAGGCTGAGGTCGCTTGTCTTTGGATTTTTTTCAAAAGCCTGGTTGCGTTTTTCTCTGAAAATCTGTCCACACTGGTCAGTCTTTGTTCTGCTCTGAGTGATTTAACCAACCACAGTAAAGTAGGAACTTTCAGAAAAATCAGATGATTGTGTTTACCTCAAAGGCAATAAGACAATAGTCTATAAGAATTGTGATCAAATCAAAATCGTGATCTGTCTAAAGGAAAAAGATATTTTCTGTCAATAATCACAACATTAAACTCCCCAACAAAACATCACTGCCTTTGATTTCACACATTTGCGAGATCTGAAACAAACAGTTTTCAAAAGCTCTGAGGGAGGGAGATGATTGATGAATCCAAATTTCCAAGTACCAGCCACATGTTCGTGCCCCGAGGATCTCTGCCACAAATATCCCCAGCGTCCTCACACTGTGTTACAAATGCCTCTCTGACTGCAGCACGAACAGTCAGGTGAGAGGAAGAAGAAACACCGCTTTGTGAAAACTTTAGCATCAGTGAGACCGAGACGCAATGTTCAGGAGACAAAGGGACATGAGTTTAACCAGCAGGCGTGTGAGTGTGGGTTTAGACCAGCGCCGGATTCTCAAAAGTCACAGCGAAAACAAAGGATTTAAAGCACCTGAAGCCACGTTTCTAAAGCCCAGTCAGCTCGAAGTATTTCACTAAACATCCCACCTTTTCTCAAACGCTTTCAGCAAGTCAAGTTCCAGATACTGTGGAAGAATTCAAGTTGTAGTTCAACGCAGATCCATGTGGAGTGGGCCAGGTTAGGTCCACATGGTCAAAGTTGTTTGTTTTGAAGCCTACTGACCCACACTCATCAGAAGTGAAAGCTGCTTTAGTGAGTCACTGTCTGTGGATTAAATTATAATCCTCCAGTGTCTGAAGTCGGATCATTGTCCTGTTACGCATTATTTAATATTTGAATAGTAATAATAAAAGCTAGCTTTAAATAGACTTGTTTATTCAAGTCAAGCTTTCTTCTTGACAACCTTAAAGACTATTATTGTCTACAAAACAGAAGTAATCAGGGTTTCTGCAGAAATCGAGAGGACAAATGCAAGACTTTTTAAGACCAACAGAGTCGTGAACTATATTATTTCACAACACTGCTTCTTTTTCAGACAACTCTTTGATATATAACTTTATATTCTGCTACAATTATGAAAAATCAAATGAATTAACAAAAACGAAGGTAATTTCTACAGCAACCGAGCATTCTATCTGTTCCATCAACCAAATAACAGTAAAAGAAACACAACAATTGTTTATTATTGAGAAGTTTCCGACAGGTAAAGCTACAGCGGTTTGAAGGATCTGACAGAAAAATCTTCAGTAACAAACCTAAAACCTGTGCAAACAAGCAAATTTAAGACTTCTCAAGGTCTTAAATTTAAACTTTACTATTTAAAGATTTCTTAGACTTTTTAAAACCCTGAAACAAACTACTATTTCTGCTAAATCGTAGTTATATGATTTAATTTCTCAGCCTTTTACGATTGTTGGATCATTAAATAAGTGAACAGTTCTGATGATTAGTGGTGATTAAAAGTGTTGTGCCTTGTGTCAGTTCTGTAGTTTGTGTAGTTTGTGTAGTTGATGTTGGACTCACCGTCGTTGCGGTCGACGTCGCTGGAGGCCATCATCATGGAGCCTTTGTGGTTTCAGAGCCGAGACGGAGACAGAGACATGGACACGTCACCGCTGCAACAAAAAACAAACAAACAAACAAAACAAAACAAACAAACATCAGCATCAGAGACGACTGTGAAGGGACGACTCAGCTTCTAACTCAAATACGACACCTGACTCTGGTCCGTGTTTTAGTCCTGACTCTGGTCCACGTTTAGTCCTGACTCTGGTCCGCGTTTAGTCCTGACTCTGGTCCGCGTTTAGTCCCGACTCTGGTCCGCGTTTAGTCCCGACTCTTGTCCACGTTTAGTCCCGACTCTTGTCCGCGTTTAGTCCCGACTCTGGGCCGCGTTTAGTCCCCGACTCTGGGCCGCGTTTAGTCCCGACTCTGGTCCGCGTTTAGTCCCGACTCTGGTCCGCGTTTAGTCCCGACTCTAGTCCGCGTTTAGTCCCGACTCTGGTCCGCGTTTAGTCCCGACTCTGGCCCGCGTTTAGTCCCGACTCTGGCCCGCGTTTAGTCCCGACTCTGGCCCGCGTTTAGTCCCGACTCTGGCCCACGTTTAGTCCCGACTCTGGTCCACGTTTAGTCCCGACTCTGGTCCACGTTTAGTCCTCACTCTGGTCCACGTTTAGTCCTCACTCTGGTCACGTTTAGTCCTGACTCTGGTCCACGTTTAGTCCTGACTCTGGTCCACGTTTAGTAACTTTTAACTTACTTTTCTTGGCAGAAAATGGTCTATATCAGGGGTTGGCCACCTTTAATATTCAAAGAGCCATATTGGACTAAAAAAAAAAAAAAAACTAAATCTGTCTGGAGCTGCAAAAATGTAAAGCCTTATAGAAGCCTCACAATGAATGCAACACCTGCTGTAAGTGTATTAGCTTTATCAACCTGGCTGTTATCAAAAGTCGGCTACAAATGCAAAACGAGCTTTCATGATTACCATATTAACCGTACTACAACTCGCTCTGGAGTGGAAGTCGCACAAGCCACAATACATACAGTGTATTAAGAGAAAAAAACGTGTAGAAGTCGGTCTGTATTCAGAGTTTTTCCTACACATTTTAATCAGAATCTGAACTTGACAAAGATAGGTGGTAGTGAAAACATGTCTTTTCTGAACACCCAAGCATCAGCTGCAGTATATTACAAGATTACTCAAACATGCATGAATAAATCCAAATACAACTGTGAGTAAACTAACAACAAGAGACTCCATTATGACATACAGTAGCTACAAACTCAGAAAAGTGGATTGTAAATTGCAACTTCCCTTTAAATAATAAATAACAGAACATATTTTGGACTATGCTTAGCAGAGATCCGGCTCAAAGTGTATCATTAACATTTAAGACTTGAACTGTTTGTAAGAGTCTAAACTACAAGGTTAGCAGCTTTTATACAGAAAACAAAACCTCACAGATAATCTCACGTTACCTCGTCAACTGCAGCCCTTTGCTCTTTGCTAATTACCACCGCTCCTAAAACAACTGAGAGCGATTCATCTCTGAAACTGTCCGACTGTCGACTGCAGCAGATTCTAGAAGCAGTCGCCAACAGCAGCACGTGACCAAACCAGTGACAGTTCAAACCACAGTGTCGACGCTTTAGCACGACTCAGCAGCTTCGCGGTCGACGCTGAAAGTGGAAGCGGCTTCTTCTGCAGCTGCTTTTATGGCCCGAGTCATGAGAAAACAGACAGGTAAAAGGAACTGTGGGTTTAAATATCAGACGTATGTGAAAGAGATGTTTAAATGAATCATGAAAGAGCAGAAAAAAAGTTTTCAACATATGACAGGTTAGTGAACATATTATTAGTGCTGTAGTCTTTTAGTCATTTAGTGATTCATAGTCGACTAATTCCTTTATTTAGACAATAAAGATTTACACTGAAAAATACGATCATCTTAAATTAGATAACACGTGACTATAGCCACTACAGCTACATGAGCAGCTGACGTCACTCACACTTAACACATGTTTTCTTAATAAATAAAAAGAAAATGTACCTGAGTTATACATTTTCATCAAAAAGACATGTAATAATTCTAAGTCTGTGGCTGTGACTCGAGGTCAGGCTGCTGGAAACAAGAAACTACTTCCGGTTTATTGTCACTTTTAAAAAATGTATTTATCTTTTCATGAACCTATACTGCATTTTAAACCCGATTATGTTGGACACATTACTCACAGGATTTACATTTTTACAGTGTTTTGTCTGAACAAACAGGAAACAGCTGATGCTGATGCTAATGCTCTAGCCTTGCTTTGTTAAGTCAATCAGAGCAACAAATAAAGTTTTCGTCAGCGTAAATGCGGCGGTTTGTCACAGGATCAAGTCAGTGTTGTGTGAGGAACAATATTTCATGTTTATTCTGCTCTTTTTTGTCTGGTTTTCGCCTGAGCCTGTGTTTCTCTTGTCCAATCATTGAGCCTAAAGGGGGACCACAGTGAGGTCTGCTCCAGGGTCCAGGGTGAAAGCAGGACCAAAGCGGCTCGCTACGGACCGGGTCGCTTTGCGCAGTGAAAACAGCATAGGACCGGACCGTCAGGAGCCTATGGGAGACAGGGCTTTAAGTGGCTGAAAAAAGCAGCATTTAACAAGTTTTGAGTGTATTTTGAGTGGCTTCATATAAAACTGCAAATGAAACAAGTATAAAATATGAAAAAACAAACAAAATGGGTTCTGTATTTGGAATAAGAGCTAAATGTACATGTTCTATTAGCAAATCATCATGAAAGATAGTCAAATATTTTCATTGATCATGATAGATACTTATTTAACTCTCTTTTTTAACTTGTAGCATTATAAGGTTGCATTTTTCAGTGTATAGAAGGATTTTTGGTCGACGTCACTTTCGCTCTACTGTGCATGCGTTATGCAGAAAGCTGGGTAACTTCTTTAACTAAAACAATGAAACGGGACGAGAGCTAGCTGTTTGGATCAGGTCTGAACCGTCTGACAGACGTCTGGCTCCTGAAGCTTGAGACTGTGTTTTTCTCGCCGTTTTTTCACTTGATGTAACTTTTAAGAGTTTGTGGGGTCGATTTCATTACAAAATGCTGATTCAGCAGCAGAACTTTTTAACAGAACTTTTTTGACTTGTTTCACTGTTTGTGTGAGCGGTGGCTCTTTCTGGAGGTGGGGTGCGCGCACATCACCCGTGTTGATAAACTGATAAATCCCTCTATATACAACAGCAACAAAAATGTTAGGATTAAATCATTGATCTAACCTGCAAGATATTAATACACGGTTATGTTCATTTTCTGTATATTTTTTATTTATTTATTTTTTGATGAACAAAACAACTTTAGTCTTCTTGAGCCCCGTGACAGTTGGAACCTCAGTGTGGAAGCATCAGCACGACTCAGCAACTTTGTGGTCAAATTGTCAGCTCAAAAGATACTTTTTTGCTCCAGAGCATTGTGGCTATGCCAGTCGATTAATCAGTCGATGGGACAGGATTTTGTAACTTCTCTGGCCGACTACAGCTCTAATGATATTTACTAAACTTTTCACTTGTTTTCTCACAATTTGTCTGCTTTGAAGAGGTTTATAATTGTCTTTTTTTTTTTTTTATGACATATGTAGACTTAATTCCACAAGTGTTACCTAGCCACCACATCTTATATGGGAAAACCAAACATGACATATCTTGTAACACTTTTATTTTGCTAAATAATTGTGCTTTTTGACGACATATTTGGAGGGGTTCAAATTACTTTCAACTTTCGTCATTTCTTTATAAATTTGCAACTTAACTGCTATAAACTACGATAAATATTTACTACAAAGACGATCACACCAAACTAAGTCAAAATGAGAAAATAATGTGATAATCTGTCATATGGACTTTAAGCAGCTCCACTAAACATCTACTTGTTGATGGTCCAAGTACTTTATAAAAACTACACTTTAAATTGTCTAAATAAAACATAAACAGAGTCTAAAGTTATGAGGAATAATTATTAATAAAACAGATGATTCAAATGGCCTTTTTTAAGTTTCTATTCTTGTTCCAACGTCAGGTTCTCGTCACAAACACTCTGGACTTTCGTGAGATACTATTCTTTCTCCTCTGAGCTCAGAAAACACTCTTTGACTGTCTGTAATTTCTCTGATCCTGATGTTCTGCTCTGTTTTAAAGTAAATAAACAATTCAGTCTCATTTGGAGAATTCTGGAGCAAGATTAGTCTGATTATTTCCTCTGCGTTTCCAGTAAATTGAGCTTTAACTCATTTCCTCATGTAGGAAACACATGACATGAATGCTTTATTACATATTTTAGTTCTAACAGATGCCAAAGTAAATAGTCTTACATATGATAAGATGCAAAAATAACTCTTTCTCCAAACAAAAACACATTTAGAAACTTGACAAGTGTTTAATG